>QLNU02015360.1:234121159-234156401 GCA_006491805.2 Dysdera silvatica
CAAAACAAACATGTTTATGAAATAACAAGCAGTAATACAAAACAACAAGTGACAAAGGACCGCACCAGCTTTTGTTGGATTATTAAAATGAAGCAGCGTCTGGTGTGGATGGTATTTAGAAAAAAACGGTCAGCAAAAGCACTGATGCAAATGAAAATTTGGGGGTTGCCACTTTTTCTGGGGAAAAAATTGTTGCCCCTGCATGCTACTATTCTTGTATACAGTTGTGTGCACAGAAGTATATTATGTAGGGGCCGATTTTGTTTCCACTAAATGTGCACAGATGTATACAGAAAACATAGGGTGTTAGGATCCCCAAAATTTTATCCCTAACTTCCCAGACCAATTCGACACTGATTATGGGAGTTCCATTTGATTCTTATACAGGTAATGCACATTTTAGGTATGAGAGTCGTGGCAAAATTTATTTTACTAATACATATTCAGTTTGCACAATAAAAATTACTCGTTTGATTTTATTACCTACTTAGTAGACAATTATATATTGAAGTTATTGCTGTCAATCCTATGATTTTTTGTATCGAATTGTATCAACCACGTGACAAAGTTCCTAGAAACCGGTCTTGGCAACGATGCTGTAATACTGCAAAATGAGTTGGCAGTAAATTTAATAAAAAAATGAAATCCATTTATGGAAAATGAGTTTGGACATTTTTAACGTTTTATGCAAATTTGTAATACGTCATTAAGTAATACTGATATTTAAACTCGTTTGATTTCGTTGTACAAATTGAAATATGTATTAGTAAAATAAATTTTGCCATGCTTCTCATACAAAATAAAATGTGCGTTGTCTGTATAAGAATCAAATCGAAATCCTACAATCAATATCGAATTGGCCGGGGAAGTTAGGGATAAAATTTTGGGGGTCATGACATCCTACTTTTTCTGTATACATCTGTGCACACACAGAGGAAAAAAAATCGGCTCCTACACGATACTTCTCCTGTGTACAGCTATGCATATAAGAGAAGACTTGCCCATAAATTATATACTTCTCCTGTGCGCACTGTTGCACACAGGACAAGTAGCTCGTAGGGGCACATTTAATTTTTTTTTTCTCAGAAAGAGTGGTAACCGCCAAATTGTCAATTATCAATATCTCAGCGAACAGCTTCATGAAAAGCTATGGGGTAAAATCCTTTCACCCTAATTTAGTGATGCGCAAATTTTACTAATTGGCATTTTTTGAATTGGGGAGAATATAAAATGTTAGTATTATTATTTTTATGAAATTATTATTTCCTGGGATGAAACTATTATAGCTAAATTCTCCTCTATTTGCTGATTATTTCTCATAGTTCATTTTATTTCTACGACCAACAATTGATTTTATATTCCTTTCGGACTCTCTTCGTGAAACACCCTGTATGCCAATAATATGTAAAATATCCTATTATAAACATAAATAATCAGTAATATGTAGAACAGTAACTCTCAAACGTTTCACCCCTCAGACCCTCTTTATACTTTCATGCGGACGTCTTCGCCCCTTCTGTTTGACGTACTATACAAATTAAAATATTGTGTTTGCTTAATGCATGTTATTTTTAAATATATGTGTGTATGCGAATTTTAATATTTATACGAAAATGAATAATTTATCGTACAATTTTAAACTGTTTTATTTTTAAATGAATTCAATTCTAATTCAACACGACATGATGTTTTAACTTTTTAACTCATCAGTTATGGTTTAGTTTGATCTAAAAATAATAATTTTACAGACGAAAAATATCCACCCCCACCGGAGAAACTGTCGCCCCCCCCCCAAGGTGTCTGCCATGATATTTGCTCGGGGGTGTCAAATTTCGTTTGGAGGGTGTGATAGTTTTAAGATTTTAATTTTTTTATAAAATGTACTTACCAGAAAAGAAACGAAATAAAATATTCAACAGAAATGAAATAATTCATCCATATTCACCCAAAAAATTCATTTATTTATTCAGAGGAAAACAAAATTCAAGCATTTCTTAGACATTTAGTCTATTCGCAGACAGTTGATAATTTTTGAGGTAACAGGATTTTACTTCATAGGGTACCTTTCTCCCTCATGGTATCCTTATTCATATCTTTCTTTGACAAATTGTTGCATATAAAAGATTATTACAATTTACATATGAAAAAAATATATACAAAAATAATTTGCGCAATAGATTTTTCTTTCTTTCTTTCTTGTAATTTGAATATTTAGCGGGTATATAAACTTTGAGTTTTAGGGGTGTGCAAAGAAATTTGGGGGTGCTAAGGGATCTAGGGAGTGCAGCAAACGCCCTGCCCCAACCTACAGTTTGAGAACCTCTGATGTAGAATATACTTTCTATCAGTAATATGCAGAATATACCATTTATTAGTTACAAGCAGAAAGAAGCTACTAATCATATGAAATATGAAAAGCGGAATTTTGGTAAAACTTTAAAAACAAACAAATTTAAGATAAATCGTAAATTTAAGGATCGTACGTGGGCTGGGTTCCAAAATATTTTTAAATAATAAAATAAAATAATAGTTCTATCTTTAAGTACACACACCTTCGTTATTCTTTACGAAATTTGCAAATTAATAATCACGAATAAACAAAATGCAGGTAATAGCAAACTATAAATATATTTCAGTAGATGCGAGAAATCATAGTTTAAGAGTTTTAACTACAAAAAGTTCGCCTTTTAAAATATCAAAGTAGGATAATCCTTATTAAAGGCAAGTTTATTCCTTTAACCATTCTCAATTACTGGATTCGTAAGATGACATCAGTGAGCAGTTTACTGGCATATTGGTAAAATAGATTGAACCAAGTAGTTATGGGAAAAGTATCGTACGAAAATAAACTATAGCCTCCTGCAACAAACAAAGCTTGGATCTGGTATAGCGTGATGATAATTTTTTGAAAGTTTGTGGTCGAAACTAGCAGAAGAAAAATTTCAAACTCATGACGGAAAATTCCATTTCTGCCAAAATACTATTTGCAACAAAATCGGTCTGTAAGTTGTTTCTTCATAGATGTAAACAGAAAGTTTGATGCCAGGTTTTCGACTGTCAGCCTTCACGCCACCTTCACTCAAGCTTTATGGTCTTTTATACGGAATACCATAAAGAAGACTATGAAGGATGTTCAGAAAGAATGAAATATTGGAGGAAATAAATATATTTACGCAAGTACTTAAAAGGGCTGGAACAAAATTTGAGAAACATGAAACACCTTTGTATTTGACTAAAAGAAATGAAACACGAAGGCATTGTTGCTTTACTTTGATTTTGTAATATTACGGATACAATTGCTTCTAAACGGCCATGTACTTTTACTGCCAAATGGTTTTACTTTCCAAACGGAGATAGGGCTTAGAAAATAGCAATCTCAATTTCGTTTTCCTATATTTCAGGAATTATACATGAATATAAATGAGCTCAATGAACTACGTATGCAGAGAAATAAGAAACACATTTTTAATAGAAAGATGTTCAAAGAAGTGGCTTAAATTCAAAGCCAAATGCAAACGTAAATTACCTTAAGCAGTTGTATAGATCGTGAATATCTTTGCTTATGCACTTCAGATATATTGCCGCTATTTCTTGAATGCAAAGGCTGAATGTTTGATATGTCTGTCTCGGTATTTCCCTTCCAGCATAAGCTGCCTATTTGTTGCAAATGCTAAGCAGCCCATAAAAATATGTAATCTTCTAGAAATAAGCATATAAAACAAATTTTACGTATAGGCAAATTGTTTAAAATAGCTTAGTTTTTGTAATATCATAAATAAGAAAATCAAGCCTGGCAATACCATATTTTATGTGATTCATTTATGTGTAACATTTACCATCAGTATCTATTATTATCTGTTATCATCAATATCTAACATTATGAATACTCTATATTGTGGATATATTTCATCATCCAATTTAATATACTTTTCAAATCAAGTAAACCGAAACATATCTCCAACAAGATCTTACCTATGAATTTGGAGAAAACAAAGGAATTATCAAATAAACGATACATGTTCCTCAGTTTGCTTTAATTTAAGTACTTTATAACTCCCGCCGCGATAGAATATAAACAATTTGATTCGCTTATTTAGTAGCATATAATGTCACCTATTTATTAAAAATAAAATAGATGATGTCCGTTTTCCCTATGCGGCTCCACCCTTACCATTAAGGAAGAAATAATTCTACAAAGCAATGTGATCTATTTATATTAGTAACACACTTTTGAAACCACCCAGATGGCAAAAAACATCCCCAGGACGTTCTTTTTTGGTCCCTTGTGTCCATACTTTGTCCGCACGCAATATTTCGGAAGTTCGCAGGACGTCCGTTTTGGAACGTCCGTAGGATGTTCATTTCGGACATCCCTAGGATGTTTATTTCGGACGCCTCTAGGATGTTTATTACGGACGCCCCTAGGATGTAGCACAATACGGGCATATTTCGCACGTTCGTAAGACGTCCGCTTTGGAACTTCCGTAGGATATTTATTTCGGGCTTCCGTAGGATGTTCACTTCCGACGTCCCTAGGATACGCATTTTGGACACCCTTAGGATGTAGCACAATGCGGACATATTTCTGACGTTCGTAGGATATTCGTTTTGGTATGTCCCTATGATGTTCTTTTCGGACACCTCTAGCATTTGCGTACGCAAGTGGGTGTTAATGGGGGTTTAACCCCCCCCCCATTGCAATGAAATTTTGCATAGGACTTTGTTTAAGAGACGTTGCGGGAAAATTTGGCGCGACTGTCAAAAAGAATTTATTTCAACCTTCATACTTTATATTACATGCTCCAAGAATGGTTTTTTTTTGTTTTGGTTTTTTTGCAAAAAGTATATTTTGAACTTGACAAACTTAACTTAGAAAACATTGCATTGCTTTGAACAGAATTATATTATGGCAATTTCAATTATTAATTTGTTTTTACATATCAAATTCTCTGCGACTTTTCGTTTACTTCTCTCTGAAATCAGGTTAGCAAGCTTTTGAATATGTCATTATATGTAAGTATATAAATAAAATTTAATCCAGTTTAATCCAGAACAAAATTCTGATGTTTTATGGCTTAGCAATTTTTAATTTTGCCTATATATTGTAATGTTTGTGAAAATCTTTATTATCTCAATTTCCTTACCAGAATTCCACGTATCAAATATATAAAAATTTCTTCCCTTATTAAAATAAACAAAAGTTAAGCACAGTAATTTAATGCAATATATTCAACCAAGTGCTCCCGAGTTATGGTCTATACATTTTGTTAATTATTCTTGAAGAAAATGCAAAAATGTACTTTAGAAAAATTTCGTTGAACTACAATAATAAGCATAGTTAGAAGCAATTGAAATGGTTGTTTAGAAAAAAGTTTTTTAATTGCGTTTTTATTTAATCTCTCTCGCCTTCTTGTTTTCTTTTCGGAAAAAATATATGTAATATGTTCCAAAAATATTTAATTTTGCTCAGGATTTCATGCGCATTCGCAACGAAGGTATTAATATCTAACCTCTAAGAATCCTTTTACCGTTTTCGTTATTTTATTTATATACTCTTTCCTTCCTATTCACAATTTAGCTTAAAGACATTTTATATTTTTTCTTGATATAGAAAACTTGCGTGTTTAGGTAAAATTCTTAATTTTATTTCAGTATTACAAAAGAACACATGTGATTAAATTACCTTATTATGTCAATGGAAATTGCCCTTTTACAAATTTCATTTTGTTTGCATCTTTCGAAATCTTCGGTGTTTTCCTTTTTTCTTTAAATTTTTATGAGATCGAAAACAACTCTATATAGGGTAAAATTATATTATATTCCTATAGCTCATAATATGTCACATAGTTTCCCCTTACGTCTAAACTGCGGTGGGGCAGTGGCAACGTGTTCACCTTGAGTGCCGCTAATCTCGGTTCGTCCAATGTTGTCAAAAAATGAAAAACTTCAACAAACTAATTTCACATTGCAGTTCAGGGATTGGTTCCATAGTCCCTACAAGGCTCAAATTCCTCAAAAAATGAAGAAACAGGAGCCTCCGGTGCCATAGTGGTAAGGCACTCATCTACCTTACCATTAACCCGGATTCGAACCCCAATTGTATCGAGGAAAGCCCACCATTTCTTGCGTACCGTAATCTAGAGTTGGGTTCTCCTAACAACGAAGGTTAGAATACCTCAGAAAACAGTAGATAACGGCACAGTATGACTTTGCGTCATAAATATGCAAAAAAAAAAAATCATCTCACATCTCAGTCATAAATCAAATAATTATGGATAAAGCCGCACATACACACACACACACACACACACACACACATATATAGTGAAAATCGGTTATAACGACCTTCAAGGGACCGTGCAAATTCGGTCGTTATAACCGATAGTCGTTATAAAGGATATCTTTTTAAAATCATGGTAGCCTATAGTAATGCACTCTAGAGTTTTATAAATTATTTTGATAGTAAAATTTATTAAACTTTTTGGTTTCAAAATTAAATAAAAATATACTTAATTATAATGAATTTGATTTCAGTTTATATTATGTTATAACCACACTAAAAACATAGTACTTTCTTAGTTTTTTAAATTGAAAAAATTGTAGAAAACAAATCTAATGAATAGTATTTATTATATTATACTAATGACTTCAGAACAGTGCCGGTTTAAGAGTTTTGTGGGCTCTACGCTGAAAAAATAGAATAGGCCCCTTAAGAATATGACCCTCGTGATATTCAATTAATAAATCACCTTTTTTTAAGTTTATTATCTTTAATATTTAGGTTTAGCAGTAATAAAACTTTCTCGGACATTTGTAAATAAACAAGATTAGAACCACGCTTAGAATTTTGATAACAAACTTCAGATTTTGATAACTAACTTTAAATTTTAATAACTAACCCACGTGGTTCTGCTTTATGACTGTCAAGTCGCGTCGTTATATCCGATACGAATTTCCCTACTTAGAATCTACGTAGACTACAAAATCGCCGTCGTTATAGCAGGTTTCGTCGTTATATACGATGTCGTTATAACCGATATATTTAGTATGGAGTAGAATAGCAAACCAAACTTCTTGTAAAAATTCCGTCGTTATATGCGGTTGGTCGTTATAACCGGCGTCGTTATAAACGATTTTCACTGTATATACATATTTATATTTGGTCAGTAATTGACGGATATTCTTATAATAGGAACATCTTTTTCTAAATGTGGTTGTATCATTGTTCAATATGTGGAAATATTCGACGAAACAATACGCAATATAAATAAGACACAAAAAACAACGTTTTAGAAGCGTATTTATGTCAAGATTGAGTTCCCGAAGAAGGGCGAACTTTTATCGCCCGAAACGCGTAGCTTGAACTCAATCTTGACATAAATACGCTTCTAAAACGTTGTTTTTTGTGTCTTATTTATTGTTCAATATGTTGAAAATATGCTTTGTCAGCACAGCCAAATCACCCACTGAGCGCAAAACGATTGTACAAATAATAATACAATACATATGAATTTGCCATTATGCGCAATTTGTATATATAAATATTTATATATGTGGCTGCATGATGGATTACATTCTAAACAAAAGAGTTAACGCACATGCAACCTGAAAACTGTGGCTGTTTATGTTTGGTTAAATAAAAAATAAGTTTTAAATGTTTTTTAAAATTTTTTATTGGTGTTAAATTTTTTATTTCGTTTGGTATGCTATTCCAAATATTTAATCCGTAATAATTCATATTATCTTTTCCATAATTAGTTCGAATATATTTTGTTTTAATTTCTTTTTTATGACAAGTATTTTATTTGTGGTCTTCTTTTATTATTTCTATTATGTCTATGTGTTTTCCTTCATTTATTCTTTCGTATACGTATTGAGATATTTTTAATATGTGTATATTTTCTATGTTTAGTAGTTGATGTTCTTGTCTAAATTCATCGGTTGATTTGTATGATGGTTTTATTTTATTTATTATGTCACGTAATAGTTTATTTGTTTATAACAAGTTTGTTTTAGTCAATTTTCCCCATCTTGAATTTTCGTATGACAATTTACTATAAATTATTGAATAATAAATATCAATTTTTGCATTTAAAGTTAGTTTATTATTTAATCTGGCTAATAGTTCATTTATTCTTCTTATTTTTTTTTATTTATATCATCTATTTGTTCATTCCATAAAAGTTTTTCGTGTAATTTAATACATAGAAATTTCATTGATTTAACTCTTTCTAGTGTTTTTCCATTAAATTTTATATGATTTCCTATGTTATTGATTTTTTTTATTATTAGTATAGAATATTATATATTTGGCTTTTTCAGTATTTACTATAAGATTGTTGTTGAATCAAATTCAATTTAACTTTTATTATGTTTGTTATCAATTCAATATTAGATCCATTTATTGACCAGTTTATGTCATCAGCAACTAATAGTATATTATCATCTAAATACATCAAATCATTTATTGCTAATATAATGAAGAATGATCCGGGTATCGTTCCTTGTGGAACACATCTTGAATTAATAAATTTTTCTGACGATTTATTACCTATTTTGACAATTTTATAGCGATCTTTAAAATAATTATCTATGAGGTTAAATATTTTCCTCTTATTCCTAATTTAAATAGTTTTTCTTTAAAAATATCTCTGTTTATTAAATAAAAAGCTTTGCTGAGATTCAGGAAAAAATATATTTTATTTCCTTACCTTAAATTTTTTGTTGTTTGTTGTTAACTATATTTAATAAAAAAAAACTCTGTTGATTTATTTTTTTAAAATCCGTATTGGTTAACATGTATTAGTTTATGGTTATTTAAAACTTCAATTAATCTTTTGTGAATGACTTTTTCTATTATTTTTGAAAACACACTCACAATTGCTATTGGTTTGTAATTTTCTACGAGAGCATTTTTATTTTTTTTTTAAAAAAATCGGTTTAATTACAGCAATCTTTAGTTCATTAGGAATTATACTTGTTTCAAAGATATCATTTATAACTATCGTTAATGGTTCTTTTAAATATTGACCACTTTGTTTAATTATTTTTGGCGCTAGGTCGTCAATTCCTGGTCCCTTACTTGCATTTTTTTAATTAAATTTTTTTTCAATTTCGATTTCAGAAACCTCATGTTAGAAAATACTATTTGTTAAGCTTGGCTGAAGATATTTTTTGAACTTGCTGTTTAGTGAACTTGATAAATTTAAATTTTCTGATACGTTTATGTTGAATTTATTAAATTCATTGCCTATTTTATTATATAACAAAAATGAGATCTTTGGATTTTATTTAAAATGCCTCAGAAATCGTTTAGGAATAAATGAAATGTTTCCAATTCCAAACTTCCAAATTTACTAATGATTTTAATGAATGAAATTAACAAATTTACTAATCGTAGCTACATTAATGAAAAAAATGTAATTTGATCTCACTGGCGTTTCATTCCCACACACAACTAATAAATAATTTTTTAATACTTAATAAATTATATAAAATGTATTGTATATTAATACTTAATACATGATACATTTTATAGAACGTTCTAAGCACATTCTAAAACGTTTACTTGATTGCTGAATAATTAATGAGTTTGTATCTTTATCAAATTATATTTTACTTATTTGCTTCCTTATTCTTTCTTTTCTTGATTGTGTGTAGTTTACTATTGTTCTGTTTTGTGTCGCTGGTGGAGAACCTGGGCAGCGTGGGCTTTGTCAGATGTTAAAATCTTTACCAATTGCTGCCAGAGCAAAAATTTTATATTATCATATCATTGTTTAGTTATATATGTTTTTTTATGTACAAATTTGCCCGAAATAAAGGAATCTGGAATTTGGAAATATACACCTCGGAAAATCTGCTTTGATTTTGCTTGTACATTGCTGGGATAGAATTTAAATGAAATCTTAACCAAATTTAACTGGACATGTCATTTCCAATATTATTAATTATTAAATAATAATTAATCATAGGCCTATAATAAATAAAATACACTAATTATTAAATTATATATTTGTACTTATATTATAAATTACTAATTTTAAAATAATACACAAACGGTACCTTACTTATTTAAAGTCATTTCTGAAAAATGCTAAATCTAAAATAATTAAATTTTGAATATACCATATATCCTCCCAGTGTATAAGGATTATAATAATTAAACGAAGAATTAAAATGATAAAGGGGAAAAAACGGAACCAAGCTTTTTAAAGTATCCTTGAGTTTACGTGAAACAAAAACGCTTAAAAGAGGCTAATTTGGCTCTTAAAGTCTTGTAATTTTTGATTGATGAGGTTTTAGTAGAAACTCGAGTTGAGATATAGGAGGAAAATATTAAAAAAAAAGATTTTCCCTTAAAAACTAATTTCATGCCTTCTACATCGATAAAAAATATTGATGAAGTTTAAGATTAATTTCACCAAATAGCGTATTTAAGCAGTAATATATTTTTATAGAAAATTAAAAAAATGAAAACAAAACGAGGATTTGAATATTATCAATTTAATATTGGTTACATTTATTATAAATATACATATTGCATCGTTGCCCATTGATTAGAATTATTCTTTGATTAAAGTGCCATTGTGTGATTCCAATATTTTATCATATTGATATATACCGGGTGATCCAAATTAAACAGGAGGTGTTTAGACCTCTCTGTAGAGAAAACTACTCTGTCAATTTCACCCAAATTTCATACACATGCTCCCCTGAGTATGCGGTTTCGATTTCTGAAAGAAAAAATTGAGTTCATATTTCGGCCGCTAGGGGAGGAAATGGCGCTGCGGAGCAGGCAATTTACATATTACTTAACATGCGCAACATCCTCTGCCTATATAAGGAGTCGTGAAGCACTTTTTCACCATACGAGGACTCCGTCATGAAACTTACTTTACCAGATCGCGCGTTACTTGTTAAGCTCTTTTATCAACGAAATAGCAATGCTTCTGCGGCACTTAAAGCATTTCGGCAGGTAAAAGGTTTACGCAGAGGCCCTCTAACAATTACAAATCTTCGAAAAATAATCTTGCATTCCGAAAAGAGCGGAACATTCGCCATTAAACGAGGCTGAGAGGCCACAAACCAACTCGAGTGCAGCAAATTGAAGAAGTTGCAACTGCAGTAGTGGAGCAGGGAGCAGCAAGTGCACATGGTAGCAGTAGTGCACGTGCGATATCACGGGAATTGGACATGCCATATACGACAGTGTGGAGAGTTATGAGAAATGTCCTGAAGTTTTATCCATATAAGATAGCCCACACTCAGCAATTGCTTTCTGGTGATAATGACGTGCGGAAAACATTTGCTTTGATGTTCATTGCTCGGATGACAGTGGATGATGAATGGCCTTGGCAGATACTGTGGAGTGATGAGGCCCATTTCCACTTGAATGGCGCTGTAAACACACGTAACTGCCGTATTTGGTCTGACACAAATCCCCACGTTCATCAACAAATTCCGTTGCATGCTCCAAAAGTGACAGTGTGGTGTGGCTTCACCTCATCTTTCGTCATTGGTCCTTACTTCTTTGAAGAAAATACGGCCTCGGGGCCAATGACATGTTCTGTTACTGGCTCTAGGTATGCATTTATGCTCTGGAACTTTGTCATTCCTTCGCTTCAACAGAGAAATTGTCTTGACACTACAATTTTCATGCAAGATGGTGCACCCCCGCACATCGCGTTGCCTGTTCAAACATTATTACGGCAAAACTTTTCGGATGACAGAGTGATTAGCAGGTCATTTTCAACATCTTGGCCGCCTCGGTCACCCGATCTTAACCCTTGTGACTTTTGGCTGTGGGGATATTTAAAGAGCTGCGTTTATAAAGGCAATGTTCCGAACTTAGCAGTCTTAAAAGACAGAATTTCGCAACATGTATCCCACCTCCAAGCGAATGAGTTACGTTCTGCCGTGGAATGTGTTGTGCATCGAATGCAATTTCTAGAGCAAAGAGACGGGGGACATATCGAGCCGTATCTGTGATGATAGTGTGGTTCCACATGTGATAGCAATAAAGTTATTGCACAAATCTTTTTTTAGTCATACCTACTGTCCTACGGTATACTGTAATTTGTAGTTAATTTCATGTGATTGCAATAAAGGTTATTGCATGTTAAAACACTTTTTCGTTGTTAATATTAATAAATTGCCTGCTCCGCAGCACCATTTCCTTCCCTAGCAACCGAAATATGAACTCAATTTTTTTTCTTTCAGAAATCAAAACCGCCTACTCAGGAGAGCATGTGTACGAAATTTGGGTGAAATTGGCCAAGTAGTTTTCTCTGGGGAGAGGTCTAAATACCTCCTGTTTAATTTGGATCACATTTTCGTATATATAGTAGTCATTTGTGTTCGTATCCAGATTAAGTTTCTTGCTTGTTATCACTAGATATTAAACGTCGCAAGCTTCTCTCCTGATTAACTGCATAAGAAATGGTGGGACAAATAGCAATTTTGTCATTAAAAATGATAGCATGATGCTGTTGAGATTTACACTGTATGTATCATTTCTTCTGAAATTCTACATCCAATCACAGCTGAAAAGCGGATTTATTCATTAACTGATTTATGAATGAAATTAACTGATTTATGCATGATTCACGCTTTCCCATAAACTGTGCGCTTGTTCAAGCGTTCTTCCGTATTCTCTCTGCGCGTAGGGTACTACTTTAGCCCCGGACTCTTCTTTCTTTTATCACCCTCCTTTTTCTGGATGAATTATCACTGTGCTTGTAATTTGTCGTCTACTTCATACTATAATTTTTCTCTGATAAAGAAAACACCAAAACTGGGGTTTTTGACTTTCGGGCACATTGCTTTGACCTTGACTAAACCCCTTCCACAATTTTTGGCCTTCCAGAAATTTCAAACCTGTATGCTATCATTAAAAATTAGAGGTGATTCTCTACACTGGACCTTGTTCACCAGAACTCAACTTGGGTTCTTCCACCACATCTCGTTAAGAGCTCTGATCCCCAAATGGAGATTTCTTTCCTCATCTCTTGGACTCTATGTCCCTCCACCTCCTTGGGAACTCCTTGTTCGGCCAACATTTCCAGAATAATTATTTTTTTTTGCACACAAAACAACAACATATTTATGCACGTGATTTTGAGTTTATTATATACAGATTGAGATTAGTGGTCAATAATTTTTGGCACCTATGTATAAACTTAAATTGCAACTGTTTTTGTAAAGAAAAAAAGGAAGTTGTCCTGCTCGAGGGTCGAACCAGGGACCCTCCGTATGCACTGGAGTGCTTCGACCTGAATAGCCACAGACACTGGAACAACGCTATTTTGCTTTGTATTTAAAGTGGCTTGGTGGAGGAGGTTATGGCACTGTGGTTCATAGAGAGAGTCCCCGGTTCCACTCCATGCCAGGACGATATCTCTCTTTCTTCTTTACAAAGATAGCTCTAGTTTGAGCTTATACGCGGCTGTCAAACATTATTAGTCATCTCAATTTCTAACAAAAAACTACAAAAGAATGCATCGGTGGCTTCACTGATCATTTTGGTGATTATGTTAACTCTTGAAAAGGTGCAGTAATATTTTACAAATATTGCGATTAGTAAAAATAAATGTGTATAACAATGCATAATAGCAAGATAGTAATAATAACCACTGGCCTATACAGTAATTCCGTTATGCCTAAATCTTCAGATGATATATTAGCTGTGATTTATGTTCGAAAATTATTGTAATCGTTCAAAAACCATGTTTTTAATAACAAATATATCTTAGCTTCTAAAAATGTTAACAATAAGTTTTCAGCCAACAGTATCGATTTAAATTAACAACGAACATTTACTAATTATTTTAATTAAATATGCATAAAAGCAAATGAAGGAAATAAGTAGCACTCGGGGTGTATAAAACCGACAAGAGTATTTTTTGTAGGTTACTATTGCAAAGGTACAAAAAAGTTTATGAAAGTCTAACGCGTTCTGTTTAGGAATAGACATTTTAAAAAGAAAAATGTTACGCAGATGCGAAGCATATTTTTCTTTATCATAAGCCAAGTAAAATGACATATCAAAAGCGATGACATATAAAAAATAAATTAAACTGCTACAATAAATAATAAATATGAACATCCTAATCATACCAATAATTATTCAAGTAAGGAGAAGAATACATAATTTAAGAAGTAGAGAAATAATCTCTCCTCTTCGTCTCATTTGAATTCTTTAATATTAATGCGTTTAAGGAACTCGCATATATATTTATTTAATAAGTATTAACTTCTAAGCTTTATTCAAAGCTGAAGTTGTGTGCAGAGGACACAAAGTAGTTTGTGGTATTATTTATCAAATTTACTGGCACTGGACGTCATTTCTCGAAGCTTGCCTTAGTTGTATTAGTGGGAGTAATTCTCTTATTCAACTAAATGTTGAATTATGTAAAGACAGTCTAAATAATTTAGAAGTGTGCGTGAAGACCATTCGAAGACTATTTTCAGCGGTATAGGCTAAATTATTAATCAAGTTTATCTACATTCCCACTTGATAAACTGCCGTGTCACCGATGAGAAGCAAAGACGTTTCTTCATTTTATGGCAATTCAGAAACACCCGTTATAAGATAAAATATTTAATGGAGGTTTAGAATGCAACAGAATTTTCTTGCGCAAATCGACCGTAAACGAATATCTCATAAAATTTAAAGTATCTGTCACATTCTTGGACGTGACGTGTATGACATAAATATGAAATTTAGTAAGAATGGTATTTTCTCGATATCGTTAAATGTAATTAGCACAACGAAGACAAATGCAGTAATATTTTATCCCGTTTTGTCCAAAAATTAGAATAAAAATATTATATATATACCTCAGTCTGCCGTTGCTAGGTAATTACGTTTTTATTTTACATATACTGTTAAATTGGGTATAATAATTACAAAAATCTAATAAACGATATTTATTTGTACACTTCTCCAGTATCGTTAAATGTGAATGTGTACTACAAACTGCAAGCATATTAAAATTAAATTACGTATACGTATAAAATACTTGCGTACTTTAAAATGTTTGGGCCTGTGATCAAACTTCAGAGAATATGTATTCGAAGATAATGTATTACATGTTTCTTTACATCAAAATTTAAATCCTCAACACAGAAAATAATCTTTCGAACAAAAAAGGAATTTATTGTTCATCTATTAGCTCTTGCATGCAGGATATCAAATGGACGATATTTAACTTTACTCAAAAATCAGGAAATACTCAACTACTAGGATGATGAATATGTCCACTTCCCTCTTTATTTGTTTGTTGCCATCTACATTCTTCTTTTCTTGATTTCTGGCTATGCACACATGTATCATATACACGCCCACACATAGCTTGAAATTAAAAATTTCTACTGGATCAATATACTTATCATTTCAAACGTAAGACTGGTGTAAAAAAACAACGACAAATATAAGTTTGGACTAAGTAAGTCCAAATATCGGAAAACGTGACCTAATAGGAACGTATGGCGATTCGTGCCTATGATTGGGGGTATGATTGAGTAATGATTTAGAATTGGAAACTATGATTTAGAAATAAACTACCTGCTTTCTCAACCTATTATTTCCGTTTGCAGTTACTTAAAAAAGTACGTATACATTCGAACTCCCATAAATATATTCAGTATAATTGCACAAATCACGTAAGTGCTTAAAATATTAAGCTTCCAATTTACAAGTACCTACCCATATCGCAATTCTGCATCTTCTGCATATTGCTTGGAGAACGAGCCACGCGATTCTTCCGTGTCTTATACATTCCCACAATTTATTTACAAGTGGTTGTTAACCAGGAAACGTTGTTTCTTATCTAGCATTTTTAGGTTTATATCTATAGTGTGGGTCTATTTGTATATGGTAGATAGAAAGGGAAAACTATCCATAAAAATAATTTTACCAAAAGTTGGTGATTTAAATAAGTATTATACTCTGCTGTATTTCCTGACTTCATGAATAGAGCAATGACACTATACAATTTTCAAAATAAATAATATACACATAATTCATAAATTTAAAAATAGGGGAATATGTAAGTTAATAACATGGATAAAGGACTACATAAATTTAGCCGAAAATAATTTACACGGAGCAGCCGCTTAAGTGAAAAACCTCTTAACTGCACGCATATCAAGTCGGGAGCACTCAAGCCAGGTACCAGACAGATGCCTTTTACTGAATTGCAACACTAGATTTTTAATTGTTTCTTTTAGCAAATAACAGGCTGAACGACACACGCACAAATTTTGAATAAACTAAATTTTAAAGAACCGTGAATTCGGATATGATAATCAAGCAACGAGTGGTAGTAATATGATAAATAGAAACAATTCCTCAATGAAATTAAAACCCAGGGTCCGCATTTTCTCTTTCGAAAAAGAAATATTTTTCCTACATATATTATAAATCTGAATGTTGTTGGCCCTTTTTTAGGGTCAGTAGAATTATCAAGAAAGCAAATAGGAATTGTTCTCGAATGAGTCAACACACGGAGTCTCAACGGATATTTTTTACAGAGAGAATCTTCAGTTCTGTCTCATTGATTCAGTGGGCAAAACGCTTGGGTTAAAAGCAAACTCTAGGTTATAGATGTTTTCTTCCCACACTCTTGTTATAAAAGCTGTTCTTAGAGGCTCCGTCTGCTGAATCATTCCTGGTCCATTTTCATCTAATTTCATGGTAAGCGTGCTGATCCTGTGAAGGATAATAACAATATCCTAATTTGTTCTCTATGAGTCGAAGAGCTTTCGTTTGAGCCAGGAAACGCGGGTTCGAAACTTAATTTCTTTCATTAATTCCCCGCGAGCCTCCTGCTTTAAAAAACATAGGATGAGAATTTGGACATAATTCCTATTCTCATTGTACAGTCCATATATAGTTTTATTATTAATATCTACCGAGAGAAGAACACTTTCCCATGAATGATACATGCAATTATCTTCAACATTTAAAGTCTTAAAATTATTTCTACTTAATTACGCAAAATTAACCCAGGATATGTTAGCACATAGATAAGGTGATATGCGATAAGATGATTTAACCTGAAGACACCTTTTAAAATTCATATCATAATCAGTATACCTAAAATTTTTTATTTGATCATGCTCTGCCGAAATAATATTGCTTAAAAGTTAATTTTATTCCCAATACTACTTTTGGAGGCTTTTAAATAACATTGCCTTTTCTTGCGGAATTTACTAACTAATTAGTTAAATTAAACTAAAGTTTTAATATTTAAATAAGTTCAAGGTCCCAAGCAAGTCTGTTATATCTGATGATATTTTCTTGGGACCTTTTCTGATTAGGTCATGTTTTTTTTTCCCTTTTTTTTTTTTTTTTTGCTGTGCTAATACTGACTGTTTATATGACTGTGCCAGAGAAGAATAAATAAAGGCTATTATTATTATTATTATTTTGCTTATTGGCTTACTGTTATGTTTATATGTGTATTACACCGTTTATTTTAAACTACTGGCCTCGTTTGTTATGCAATCCTTGCTCCTTAAAGGTCAGTGAGTCAAAAAACCAATTCATTTTGAATGAAACATAATGTTCAATTGCACCAAATATTATGCATCTATTATATTGATTTGGTGTTCAGGAGCGACAGATAATTAAGAAATCTCCATCTGGCTGGTCTGTCTTTTCAATTAGCAAACCTCGTTTAAACTTGCAGCTGCATCTTGCAACCGAAAAACGCATTTAGTTACAACATACAGAGAATAATTTTTGCTAATTTTTTCTTATTCGTTATGATCATTCGCTGGTTCCGATGACTTTGGTATCTTGCAAATAGCATCATCAGACACGGAAGTTTGGAAAGTGTGACAGACTCTTCGCTCGTTAAAATCCACAGGAGCAAAAGTAATTGCAAAATCAATGAACCCTTCTTGCGGCATGTACGCCGCAAAATGTAAAAGTTATTTAATTAGTGCGGTATTTGGCTTGTTCTCGCAAAAATTAATCATCGCTGTAACTTCTTCTGAAGAATTCGGGAGAAGAATAGAAAAGTAAATGAGATTGAGGTTTTTCTCTTTTCTGCTCTTCAATTCTTCCGAAAGCAACTCTTATTCATTCACCTTATTGATAGTTAATAGTATAAGACAAGCGCGTCGACACCGGGTATTACAAAAGCCTTCAAAACAACCTTTTAATATTTATTCCCTATACAAACATGTACCCAGCAGGTTGATATTACGTTTTCATACATATGTATTAACATGTCAAGACCAGGTCAACATTAGGTCGCTAGGTCATGAACCATATCTTTGAATGAAGCTGTAAACTATAAAGCTTATGATACATATTGGGGTCGTAAGGACTGCCTACAAATGTTTAGGAATTTGTTAAACAAGTAGATTTTAAATTTTTTCAGAAGATGTGCTCCTCCAATGTTAAAAAACTGACCCCTCTCTTACCTTTACCAACAAAAATCATTAAATAACCACGGCCTAATGTTCGATGGGGCCCCGAGAACCAGGGAATAATTTAAAATATTTTGCAATTTTAAATATAGTGTGCGTAAATGTGTATAATATGTGTTTAGACTCCCCTCTCCCATATCACTTTGAAAGTCTACAAGGCTGCTTAAAATACTGGTGGAAATAATAACACAAGGCAATTTGAAGCAATAATAATTTATTACTTGCACATTTTTTATATGCTTGCACATACTATTTTTTTTTATTTATTAACAGCTGTTTTTGTTCGCGATGCGGCGAATGGGCTTAATGAATTGATAGTATTTGTTTCCCAGCGTCGAAATTTATCTCCGCCGCCAATTGATTCCCTTAGCTAAGAATCAGAGTTCAACAACTGTATTAAAACTATATTCAATTAGATAAAGGCTTGCCAATGCCATTAAGAATTTTTCCTAATCAATGCCTGTAGTAGTAGATATCTATTAGATATTTTATTTCTATAACCAAATTTCATGATGTAAATTTTTAAATTACACTTCAGCTGGATTTTACGAGGAATAGATTCCACTTCCATTGCAAAGACATCCTTAATTTCAAGACAAAACAAATTTATCTATCACTCAATATAAACGTCCAGCAAAAGTATGTTCTCAGATCTATTCGAAATAGCTTTATACAGCGATCTATTCTTATTTTGCTTTCTCGTACGCTAGTTTTGAGTCGTAGCGCTCCCCTGAGAAACTCCACTGAAATAGATCCATGAAGAGAGAGAGAGAGAAAGAAAGAGAGATAGTTTTACAGTGAACTGGATATAGCGCTTGTGTTAACCCAAAATGGACTGAGTAAGAAATAGAATTTTGCATGCTGCAAGCGAAGCCTTTGTTTTGCTAATGAATCCACTGAGATTGAATCTGTGAGGTGTTGGAGTTTTGCATTGATGTGTGCTTCGCATGGCACTGCAAGTAAATTTACAAGCGGTGTCATTGCCTGGGTTACCCCATGTCCAGGGATCCAGCAAAAGGTGATTGGTTTCTAAGCAAGGCACAAAGTGATGGGGCGACCAACATGTCATGCATAACTCATTGGTGTGAAAACCTAGTTTGATGGATCTGCAAGGAAACCCAAAAGAACTGGATGTGAATCGTGAAACATGACTGTTTCTTCCTTCCACTTTCAAGTGCCCATTTCACAGCCCCATAGACCTATCATTTCAGCGTCAGTGGAAGAAAAGTAATGAATTAAACGGAGTTTGATGATGAACCTCCTTGAAGGAACGTAGACTGCAGCATCTCCTAATTCGTTTTGTGCGTCTGAAGAAACGTTTGTAAAAAGTCTTAATGATGGTAGACATAGTGCCTCAACTGCAATAAAAGTTGCTTCGAGTAGAATGTCCGCATTGACTGTCTATCGCTTCGGTATGCCTTGTAGCGTTGTTTCACATGAACTTGAAATGATACATATGAAGCCGAATGATTCACATTGAAATGATACATATTAAATGTGAATGTATTCAGTCGAAACTACGCAAATTAAATGAAAAGAACTTTTTTAAAACAACGTTATATATGCGTATAAAATGAAAATTTAATCCTACGATGAACATGAAATTAAATTTTTTATTTTACAAGCATATATAACGTTGTTTAAAAAAATTCTTTTCACACGTTAAATGGTTAGGAAGAAACATCACTTAAGTTGGAAGCTAACCAAACTTATCGCAGCATAGATTTATATTTTGCTGATTGAAATTAATTATAAACTAGGGACTGTATTTTTAGTATTTCACTGCGTTCAGTTTGACTGATTGAGATTTCGTTTAAGGTAACGTAGTTTATGCTTTTGTGAAAAAAAATTGCATTGACGAAAAAATTAAACGTCTAAATGCTGCATGATAGCTGTTGTACCTTCAGGGATCTAAAATTTCATAATTATTCATTTGATATTGAATTAGGAAATATACAGTGTTTTTCGATAGTTAAAGTTAAAACTAACTGTAAAATATTGATTATGTTTTGAATTACGTCATCAAGGAGTTACATAAAGCGCACATTCACTGAAGAAACAATTAAAAACGTCGAAAATATCTGGCGTGCTTTTATATATAGAAATCTCTTACTTATTTTCTTTCATGAATGTCAAAGTAAAGCCGAAATTCCTCATTCGCACCAAATGACAGGAATGAACTTCGCCTCATTAAAAGTTTTGTCGTATGACTCTTGCGTGTATAACTGGAAAGCTGAATTTCAGTATTAATTTTAAAAATTCAGGAATTCATTTCCGCACAAAAATTATTTCGGTTCCCATCACTACTCTTAAAGTCATTTCTATTGATGCAGGTCTCGATTCAGGATGCGAGCGGCGCTTAGAAAAATTCTCTTATAAATAAGAACATACTATGCTATTGCATCGGGGCAATTGTATAAGCAAGGTATAAATGCGTATATATAATATAATAATGGCATCTTTATTTCACATTTGCGAATAAATTGAAATAAAACAGAAAAAAATGGAATTCTACGTTATTTTTAAACGTGTTTCCTGGTTTCTGAGCAAATACGTTTTAGAATCCTGAAATGTAGATAGACATATACATCGTGCTATATTGACACATTGGAAAAGCTTTTAAGGAAATACAGGCTTCTGAAAGAAAACCATAAAAGTTTCAGTTTTCTCCGCTAAAGGCGAATGGGAATTTCTATTGAATAATATAGGTGCGACACCATTCGCTTTCAGTTAGCCTGTCATGGTTTCAAAGATCGTTCTAGAAGGTTTTAAATTCTTTTTATGAAATAAAGTGTGTGGCCAGGGGCCGACTATGACTATTGGGGGACCGGGCCCAACTTGCATTTGGGGGCCCCCTAACGTGCATAAAAATATTGGATATAAATCCGAAAAATTTGCGCACCTTTAGTCCCATTTAAAAATATACGTAAGAATATGCTTTTCGATTCCATTGTCACGCCAACGTTGCATATAGTTGTAACTGGATACCAGCTGTAATTTCTCTGAATTCATTTTGGATTGTAAATACGAAGGAGGAAAAAAGAATGAATCGTTTTTTTATCAATTTACTGTATTTTACATTAAATAAAATTGTCAAATAAATATTTGAGGGCCCCTCCTGTCGCGGGCCTCACGAGCCCTTTCCATAATCTGGCCCTGTGTATGGCACTTTACAATACTTATTTTTGTGTTGCATGGAGTAAGAATAAGTTTTTTTACATCAAGTTTCTTCTTATTCAACATCTTAAACATAACTTGACACTGAAGTTTTTTATTTATAGGATTTTTCACAGAAGTTTATTACATTTAACCAGCAAATAATTAGTTAACGGAAACATGATATTCAACGTGCTTTAGTCCAGCTGTTTGAATTCGTGTTTACCAATTTTACGAAAGGTTTTATAAATTTTAGAAGCAAAAATATATCGGGGACCATCATTCCTTATTCATCAGAATGGTTGAAGATTGATGTAAGCCAACATTGTTAGACAGATTAACCTTCAAGATTTATTAGAAGGTTAGTAATTGTCGATTAAATGTTGTTCAACTAAATGTTGTTGACTAAATGCTGTCTGCCAGTACCAGAAACCATTTCCAAATACCCTGTTCTTCTTTGCTGTTCTTGATAAGAGCTCTAAATTGTTAACTGATGTCATTAATGCAATCACCCCCCAACAAAATTCAAGCTCTAATTAGGGCTCAGAGTTCCGCTTTCCTGCAAGCGTCAACCACCAAACACTGTCCAGAAGCCATGTAATTTAATATTATACTTGTATGTACACGTATAAACAGGGAGGTGATTTGTTACAATTTGTAAATGGAATACTCCATTTTAAGCCGGTATATATACATGTAAAAGCTATTAATGGACCATCTTTGTATCAGGTCGACTCCATTATGTAGAATTATTTGAGATGAGGCCGTTTGTTCTACGTAACACTCGAACCATGATAAGCTTGTGAACTGCCACATTAATTAATATTTTATGAATACAATAAAGTATTGGTTTTACTTTCCGTGAAGCTAGTGGGGGATTTCTAAGTAGGGACACAAAGCACAGGCCTAGGCGCGGCACATATCCTGAGGGGCAGCTTAAAAATAAAATTATAATTTAATCATTGCCGAGTTTTCCAAACTGGGCAATGTTTACGAACTATAGAATCAAAAGACAAAGGGCTATGATCACATTGCTTATATTACAATATCAGATACCTTCCACCAGAGAAGCGGATGCATCTGATATTAACACATGGAAACTGCAATTAGTTGTTGATGTTAATTACGTGACTTCGACAAAGGACAGAGCGGAAACGTTTTGCAGTCCTCATTGAAGGTTACAAAACGATGGTCGATATTGGCAATGGTCCTTTTGCAAAATAGAGCTGTTGAAATTAGTAATTAAAGTAAAGGTTGTAAGCAGAGAATTAAACGGTTTTTGTCTTAAGCGAGTCGTACGAGCGGCATTTCATATCTATCACGGTTACTATGCGGTTGATTGCAGCTTCCGTATCCCTTCGTAAATTCGTTTTTCATCTTAATCGATAAGCAAGTTAATGTTTTTTACTTTCTTGTTATGGATAAGTAGTAATCACAGGAGCCGGCTTGTAAATTTAGTGGCGATTTTCCGAATTTTAAATCGAATAACCTATGTATTTTTCAAAGGATTTTATTTTCATTCAACCAGATTATCTGACGCAATAAGATGCTTGAAAGGCTAACATGGAATGAATTATATTTAATTAGAGATTTTTTTTCTTCCTCTAGAATAAAATAATTTATAAATAAAAAATTATGCAATAATTCTTAAATAACAAATATAATTTTTTAAATATTAGTTATCAATATATTAGTCCATTGATTCTTAAACTTTTTTACCCTAATCCCCGCCTTTACGCCTAACTGCGAACGTCTACCTCTTTATACGCACATGCGGACGTTGCGCCCCCTCACACCCCCCCATCGACGTAGTATACGAATAAAGATATTTTGTTTGCTTAGTGGACGTCTGCTTGCATATATATTTATATGCAAATTTTAACATTTTCTTTATAGGAAAATGAATACGTATTTCAAATTAGAATAGTTTTATTTAAATAAATTCAATGTTCAATTCAACACAAAATAATATTTTAGCTCTCATGTAAACATATCAGCATTTTTTTTTATTAAAGAGAACGGCTTGATCTTGTGTTTCACGAATTCATCATCATCCGCATTTATAAAACATTTTTCCTTTATGGGGACGTAATACACCACCAACACACTATAATAACTATATTTTTTAAGGTATATACAAATTTAATAAAAATATCGTATTTAGCGTAAAGGAATTGCTCTCTAAAATTAGTCAAACTGTTTTTTTTCGGGAAATCAGGGTCGAATTAAGGCTTCGTGGGGTCTTAGACAAATTTTTTCTTCCGGGGTTTCGTATAGTATAAAGTAAGCTTGTGTAATTACAGTAGGACTCGTACCCAACGAGGATCTTGGGAGGAACGAAAATGCTTGCTATATCTAATCAATCACTAAATCTATTCTGGAATTTAAAAAGTTTAAAATTTGAAAATGAAGTTGGTACAGGCAACATATTTGCATATAAGGTACATACAAAAAAATCTAGAATTCGTGCTGTGATAAAAATTCTGCCCTGATGATAAAGTTCAACTGGCAGTGATTTTAAAGTAGTGTTGAGTCTTCATCGTGCCGGGCCCTAGACATTTGTCTATGCGATAATTCGGCCCTGCTGGAACTAATTTAGCTTAAGTTAAAAATAAGAATTTCACGTACGAAAATTTTCTCGCTCCCCCTTGAATAACTGTATTAGTTAACTAGCTTTTTCTTAACTAGCTAGACTGCCCTTCAAATTAGAACAAATATGCGTCTCCTGGGGACAGTGGGACATATTTGTCCGAAGCCGGACTCTCCTACCCGAATCGGGATGTCTAGTTACCTTACGCATTGAGAGATGATTGAGACAAAAAAAAACAAAAAACAAAAAAAGAGAGTTCGTAGCTTTTTTTAAATTTTTCGCCATGGGGATTTGCCCTGTGTGCACATTCATAAACCCGAGCTTGACACGCTTTTTGTATATACTAGTATTACACGAATGAATAATGAAAAATTTGAACTCATAACGAAAAAATTCATGCAAGGATGTGATACGTGCATTTTTCCAAAATACGCGAAATACGCGCAAAAACATCAGAGGTTCCAGGAATCCATACTAAAATTATTGTGGATTCAAAAAGTGTCTCAAATCCACGAAGTCGGAGACTATGGTAGCAATAATTTCGAGTTGTATCTTATTAGTTTGAATAATTATATGAAAAATCTCCTTTACATATCAAATGTTAAGAGTATGATATGCGTTTTTTTTTTTTTTTTACAAATATTCCTTCCTTTGTAAAGAAGGAAGGGGGCAAGGTCTTCTTCAAGTCTTCTGGTATTGAAGAAAGCTCTGGAGGGGTGGGAGGCAGCGGTACAGGCTGTGCCTAAGGGCGGCAATTTTGTAAATCCGCCATTGTGCGAATCATATTCGGAATCTTATAATGAGTAATTAATTTAAGGTTAATTAATTTTAGGTCAGAACGTGCTTATTTCTCGGAAAACTACATAAAAAACGGTATAAAAATTACTTTAATTATTTTTTTTCATATATACTGTATGGTAGCATATTTATAAATCACCTTATTACCATCATCAATTAAAAATTTGTATTCAAATTATTTAAAAACATATTCATCTATCATTTCAAATTCTTTAGATAAATAGATACAACCGCAGTAAAAATCCACGAATACTATTTCGAAATTCATTTTAAATATTTTACATGAAGTATTATGTTCTTGTCAATATACGTTAAAATAAAATGGAATTTTTATTATAATTAACATATTGTACCAGACGAACGAAAAAATCCTATCTGTAGCCCAGATTTGTAGTTATTAAATTAATCCATTGTTTCTCCTAATTAATTTCTGTTGGTTTTATATGCTTCCAATAAGGGTGCGTTCAAGTATTACGTAAGAACCTTGTGGGGAGGGGTTGCTGTTGTGCTTATTTTCCTATGTTAGCCAATGTTAATTTTTGCTTTCTGAGGTGGGGGTGAAATGGCCAAAATATTGCTTATGTAATACTTGAACACTTCCTAATACGCCTCGTTTCTCATGTGGCGGTGATTCTCCATAATTTTCGTAAGACATTGTATCATACAACACTTTTCCTTGATTGAGAGTTAAAAGTACTGAGCTCAAATAGCTCAAAGTACTGAGCTCAGCAAATAGAAATTGCTTTAATAAAAGAGGGATCCACAAAGCTCTACTTTTTTTATTTTAAAGTAGAAAAGGTTTCAATATTTTATCATAAACCGAAAGTAGAGTGGAATTAAGTTACAAGAAGAACTTAGTTAAGTTAACAGAAGGCAGGAAACAGCGTCCGAGAATTCCACAAGTATAACCTATGCGTAAGAAACGAAATGCGTTTATGTGTGTGTGTGTGCGCGGGGCAGATAATTATATTATGTATTTTTTTATAGGATGTTATTACCCATAGTTTCTGTGCCTGGTGATCTGGCAGGTTAAGGTATTCCCGGTTCATACAATGCCTCTAGTTCGATTCCGGGCAAGGGCGTTGTCTCTTTTTCTTCCATGATAAAAAGCTCTAGTTGGAGTGTGGTAATCGTGGATGGCAAAATTATTATTTAAATGAGCGTTGATTGTATTTTGAAGAAAACCATTCCAATAATGTTAAATTAAAATTAGGGGTTTACATAAAATATTCTTAAATATTATATAATAATATGTGGAATGTATTTTTATATAATATATAAATATGTATTTCATATTATTGAAAATGTTTAATCCCTAAAATCGCATATTAAATCTCAGTTTTATTTTTTGTAGCTTTAAAAGAATACAGCAAGTGTTTTTACGGACGAATATGAATTAAGGATGATAATAATAAATGGATATAATTGTTATTTAAATTTATAAATGAAAAATGTAATACTGCAAAAGGATCCAATGCGTTTTATAATTTACTGCTCCATATATGAATATAATATCCTCCTTAAGTATTGATGGAAATTTTTGTTAGATTGCAATGGATTTACCTGGGCTTTTCGTTTGAATATTTAGTTCGTATACACGCATCTATGTGAAAGTGAGAATTTGGGAAATTGAGAAATATCAAAAATAGTTTAACTGAGTGAGACTGATTGTAGAAAAAACTAATATATTGCTGTTCGCAAGCAAAAATAAAAAGTAAATCAAGCTTTGGTAAAAAAAAATTCAATTTTGAATGATTAAACAAAAGCACAAATTAACGCAGTTTAATTTTGAAAATATTGACAGCTGTTTCAATAGCACGTGGCTATTTTCGTCAAAATGATACAACTAATACGTTGGTTAACGTTGCTAGTCAAACGATGCCATACTGTAGAACAGCGGCATCGTTTGAATAGCAACAGTAAGCAATGCATTAGTTGCATCATTGTTCTGACGAAAATAGCCACGTGCTATTGAAACAGCTGTCAATGTTTTAAAATTAAATTTGCGTTAATTTGTGATTTATTTTTATTTATTTGTTTCTCGTATTGTATCGCTATTTGACTTAAATCAATTTTAGTTAATAAAAATATTGAAATTGTCGATAAAATAAAATGTTTAGGAATTCAACTAACTGATAAACTAAACTGGAATAATCAAATAAATAAAACAACTAATCAAATAAGTAAGACTATAGGAATCCTAAGAAGAATAAATACGACTATAACCGAAAAAATGTACATTGAACTATACAATTCATTAATATTTGATCATTTGATATACTTTAATTGAGTTTAGAGAACTTGGGTATAGTGAATGAGAACGTGTTAAAAACTTGAAGAAAAAAAACATTTAATCTAATAAACAAGGTTAAAAGATTTGACTGGTAAAAAATATACTCCTGAAGCATAATATTTTGCTAATAGATAAAATACATGAGTACTGTGCTACTGCTGGTCAAAATGTATGAAAAGATGAGAGAAGGTAAGCACATCGAATATATAAAAATAAAATTAAATGAAAGGGATAGAAATATGTATCGTAATGTCAACGACTGTCTACCGCCAAAAGTAAGAATTGAAATGTAAAGGAGTAATGTAAGTTTAAAAACATCTTAAATATTTCAATAAATTACCATTAGAATTAAAAAATTGAACAGTAAAAAATTAGAAATAGATTAAGGAAATGTCTATTACAGGGTAATGGAAAGTAACTGGAAAATAAATTAACAGATTGAGGGGATCTTGTAAAAGATGAGAGAACCTTTATTGATTTCGTGTTATTTTGATGAAAGTGAAAGAAAAAGTTTTATTTACTGTAACAAGTGAGGTAATAATTATAGAGGAAAAAGTTGAGGAAATAATGTGGAAAGTTTGGGATCGGAGGCATAAACAAGTAGGGGGGAATAACCTGGTGGTCTTTTCTGTATTTAAGTCTCAAGAGTTTTGTTTTAGTTAGGTCTTAGGCGTGTTATATCCGTGTTGATATTTTCATGGGATATTTCTATCTATAGTCGAATGTGATGTACAGATAATATACGTTTGTTTTGTGCAATACTAGTTGTTATGCGGTGCAAACTTAGTTTGGCTGTACAAATAAAGAATAAATAAAAAAGAATTATTATTCATATTATTATCGGTATAAGCAATTCCTATATCTAAATTTCTTATCCCTATCTAAAATGAACTTATAATGTTTGATTACGTACACCACATTTATTTTTGTTTGTCAGTTAAAAACCACAAAATATTAACGAACAGTAAAAAAGCTCAGTAATCTTATATAAAATTCCTTATTAAATGTCTAGTAACCTGAAAGAGTTTGAAATATCTAAAACCATCGACTCACTGTCGTATAATTTGGAATGTATATTGAAATCATGTTAAGGATAGTTTGAAGATTGTAGATTTAGAACAAGTGCGTGCGTAACTTATTCCGAATTCATATTCAACAGATATTTCTTTCATTGATTAGAATGTCTGAACCTTGAATACATGCCGTCTATAAAGTCTTCAAAATGGGATAGAACTAGAAAGATGACAGAACTTGGTTGAAATTCTTCCGTCTATGGAATCGCGAGAGGACATTTCTTGCCGTGAGCTGTAACAAGGATTTAGCAGTCACGCGAAGATGATGTAAGACCAAATCCAACTCCCGGAGCTGAAGCCATGAGAACAATCAGCATGCAAGCTTCGGTCCATTTATTCTACAGAAACCGATAACTGGACGCCTTCCTTGTCTTGCTCAAGAACAAAATCACTGAAAAGTTGACTTCAGACTGATGAATGGTATCTGGCTCGCTGAAAATCTGCATGCAACACATGTATCACTGTCATGTTTGTTGGAAAAGCCAGCCAAAATGTGGAATATTTAACTACGTGGTTACAGAAACTGCTGCACGCTTACTACCAAATCCTTTCTGTGTAAAAAAAGAGTCAGAAGAATATTATACTGCAAAAGAAATACAAACAATATGTTTAATATATTGTGTTTTATTCTATATCGAGCGTGAACAACCTTAAACAAGTGTTTGCATATGTAAAACCAGAATACGTAATTTAAAGTAAGAGCTAATTTTGTAATATATCTGTTCTGCGATATAATGTCATAACATTTTTATCAGAAGTATATGCCGCTTAACATATATACATCAAAATAATTAGGATCTATTAACATATAAGCTCGCCTGTATTTTAAATGGTTATTTAGCCTTTAGCTTACGGGTGGGACGAACCATATCCCAGCAGAATTATCTCCCAAAAAAAAACGGGGCTGGGATAAGCCCTGTCCCAGAAATTTCCTCCCCCCACTTTTCTATTCTTCGGAAGTCAATGGTCAGTTTAGTAGGACAAATGGCCTAATCGCGGGTGGTAACGAAAAGGGGGAGGAGATAAAGGCCTATAGTACAAACAGGACCCTTTTCCTCCTTACCTCTTCTTCACTGCTTTGTACGAAAGTTAAGGATCTGCTATTAAATTATGATTGAGTTTCTGATCTTTCACTAACGTACAATACATGCACAATAAAGTTATTTGGCATTGTTCATTTGTACTTAAGCCCAGTTACACCTCCTTCCTGACCTCGTGTAGTGATGCTTTTAGGTGTCAGGTTGATTTGTATGCGGAGGAGGAGGGAAGAAGCGATATTTCCCCGTATGGAACGACAAATTTCTGTTTTCCAGCCCCGTAAGCTAAAGGTTAAAATATTTTGTGTACACACACACATATATATATATATATATATATACATATGTACACAGGGTCAAATAAACTACCGTATAAATTTTAAAATATTGAAAAAAAAGGAAAAATCATCGCATTGACGTACGATTTGCGTGACAAATATCGTCTCGATGTGGATTTTTTTTTACAAAACGAACATTTGTAATTCAACACTCACTGATAGATAGCGAATTAGACATTCGAAAGAAAAAAAAGAAAAACGATTACCGCCTGTTGAATTTACGTATTACGGCAGAAATTTTCGACATAAATATTGCTTTAAGCATTATATATCGTTCTCGAAAAACTGACTTATTTTACACAGGGCCATCGCAAGTAAAATTTCCGCCCTAGGCAAAAGACCCTTGCGCCCCCCACCCCAGCCGTAAGAAAATGGACACCTCAATACATCTTGCAACAATCGAAAAACGAAAAAATACCGTACATTCCACCCTCTATCTAAAATTCCGGTTAAAACAAAGTACGATAATCACAGCTTATCTCATAACACACATATAATTGAAAAACAATCTAGAATTTAACTCTCGAAGGACAAAATTGTAATTCTCAATGACTTGGAATAATGCACAAAGATTCCAAAAGAAAAGAAAAAAAATGATTTCTACAAATTTTTAGTGCGGCAGAGGTACTGTTCGCGACACTGAAAGGTGTAGCGATAATGAGAAAATGTTATGTAAATTGTCTAGAAAAAAATTTGTTAATATAATAATACAATAATTTTAGTGTATGGAAAAATGGATAAGTGCGGCATATAAGAAAGGGTAAATATTGGTGCAGGTATTCAAGCGAAACTAATCCATTTAGTTCCGCTTACGTAATGCCAAATTTATCTCAATTATTATTACAATTATTATTCATCTTTATTCATATCAATGTACAACATATTACAATACGTGATTCATGAAACTTTGAATTTGATTAACGTATTACATTTAACTTAATACAAAATTATCTAAAAATAAAAATTAGGAAGCAATTGTACAAAGATATTGGAGACACCGGAAAAAGACCAGTTTAACTGATCTGACTAGTCCAGTGCCCCCCCATAAACATAAAATACCTGTTAACATCCGCACCATGCTATTTATTAATTAAGTAAATGTGTAATTTCAATAAATAAAAAACAGCAAAAAGAGAAATGGCTGAACATCGGTAAGGGGCAGAAAAATTCGAGGAAAAAATAATTTCTCGAACCATGCGCTTAAATTCTGAAAGGGAATGAATGTAAGGGAGGTTATGACCGATATAATTCCAAATTTTTGGACCAATATAGTTCAAAGAGGTTCCACCAATATTGGTACGAGTGTGTGGTATTCTAAACATAGGTATTGATCCAAGATCATATTGTGGAGTAAATGGAACCAAAGGTATTAAGTCTCCAAGATAATTGAAATTAATTCATTTAAACATTAGAATGGACATTAAATAGCTACATTAAATTATCCTAAAGTGTTAAGTATCTTAAAAAGAATTGTCGCGATGCCACCGTAGGCGGCCGCCTAGTTCGCCTATATGATCATACCGAGTCTGAATCTACATTTATGCAAGGTAGGTCACCAGATCGCAATCGTATATCCAGTAAACAAAATTCTAATCAACACCTTTAGTGAAGACAGACTTGCCAGTAGGCGTTACAAGATCTTGTGGCCTCCTCTGTTTCCAAATTTGACATCAGTGGATTGCGAATTGTGGGTCATTTAAAGTTTCCACTTTTTATCAATCAGAATTTTCAATATCGTCAGAACCGATAGATGCCATTCAGCGGAAGAAGAGTTCCATCTATCCAGACATGCTGCACTTTATAGTCACGGATGCTGTCACTCCCCTAAATTGTGTCATATCCAGTAGTGAATATCCTGCTAAAAGCCTGTTAGTGTAATACACAACAAATTGAACAAACAGAAATCATTTTCAATGCCTTTCAAATGTCTAAAGTACCACTTACATATTGGCTAATTTGGAACTACAATTTTTAACCTGTGAAAAATAAATCATAGAGATCGTTTATCGTGAAAACCCAACTTCAATACAATTATTCTTCCTTTTTATATTTACTGTTTTGTACACTAAAGTGCCAGAAAAATTGGCACACCTACCTAATATCGTGCAGCCCCCCTCCGTGCGCATGCCAAAGTGCCGCAACACGACGTGGCATGGACTCGACTAATGTCTGAAGGTATCCTGGAGACAATTCACACCAGGAATCCTGCAGGGCAGTCCACAAATCCATAGGAGTGCGAGGTGTTGGAGATCTCTTCTGAACAGCACGTTGCAAGGCATCCCAGATATGCTCGATAATGTTCATGTCTGGCGATTTAGGTGGCCAATGGAAGTGTCTAAAGTCAGAAGAGTGTTCCTGGAGCCACTCGGTAGCAACTCTCGATGTGTGGGGTGTCGCATTATCATGCTGAAATTGTCCAAGTCCGTCGGAATGCACAATGGACATGAATGGGTGTAGGTGATCGGACATGATGCTTACGTACCTGTCACCTGTCAGAGTTGTCTCTAGACGTATCAGGGGTCCCATATCACGCCAACTGCACACGCCCCATACCATCACAGAAGCTCCACCAGCTTGAACAGTCCCCTGTTGACATGTAGGGTCCATGGATTCATGAGGTTGTCTCCATACCCGTACACGTCCATCCGCCTGATGCAATTGGAAACGAGACTCGTCAGACCAGGCAACGTGTTTCCAGTCATCAACAGTCCAATGGCGGTGTTGGCGGACCCAGACGAGGCGTAAAGCTTTGTGCCGTGCAGTCAACAATGGTACACGAGTGGACCTTCGGCTCCGAAAGCCCATATCAATGATGGTTCGTTGAACAGTTCGCACGCTGACACTTGTTGATGCCCCAGCATTGAAATCCGCGGCAATTTGAGGAAGTGTTGCACGTCTATCTCGTTTAACGATTCTCGTCAGTCGTCGAATGTCCCGTTCTTTCAAGGTCTTTTTCCGGCCACACCGCTGTCGGAGATTTGATGTTTTACCGGATTCCTGATATTCACGGTATACCCGTGAAATGGTCGTACGCGAAAATCCAAATTTTGTCGCTATCTCGGAGATGCTATGTCCCATCTCTCTTGTGCCGACTATAACGCCACGTTCAAAATCACTTAAATCTTGATAACCTTCCACTATAGCGGTAAGAACCGATCTAACAGCTTTGCCAGACATCTCTTGTCTTATATAGGCGCTGCCGACCGCATCGCGTTACGCTGATTGGTTGCAAAGCTCCGTTATTTGCATACGCACGCCTGTACCAGTTTTTCTGGCACTTCAGTGTATATAATATAGCGAAATACTTTTCAAGATTTTCAAAGGTTGCAGTATATAATTAACCTAATTCCTCTAATTTCAATTATCGTCCTTTTCTTTGACATGTACGTTTCATTTCCTTAATGATTTTCTTTAGAATTTTATTTTTATGTCCTTAGATATTCAGTAGAAGTTATATTTTTTAGATGCTGTAACCTTAAGAAACAAAATGCGCTAATAATTATAAGATTTCAGCATATTGCGTTGCCAGCTATTTGTTAAATGATAATTGTTTCATTATATTTTTCGTTGTTCCCCATGCTGATACCTTTGATATGCAGATATATTCAATTACTTTTTTAAACAATGGCGGTTTTACTTCGAAAAGTTAAAAGTCGAAAAAAAAGGATTTCCTAATTATTTTACCAATAATTAGTTGTAGATTAGCTTTTTGACTTCCTATTGGATCTAGAAACACTTTTTTCTTTCCAATTTAATTAAAGAAACCAGAATTACATTTAAATAAAAAAAATGAATAATTAGTTGCTTCATTTGTATATTGTTTCAAATGCCCTTCACTTGTTCTGAGAATGGAAAGTTGATTATCTGGTTATTTTATTCAATATACATAACTTCACTTGTATAAAAAAATGTGCTCACAAGTTTTTGTAAATTATTACATAAGAAATATACAGGGCTACTGATGGGAAGAATTAATATTGTTTATAATATTTGGATAAACGGCTCAATACGCGTAGAAGATACAATATATAAAGAAACACATAAATTCTGTTAAACATCAAATTATGCAAATGTTGATAGCAATTTCAGAAGCATGGAGCTTCTTTTTTCAGAAAGTAAACATCACGTGTATTACTTCTGGAGAAGGAAGCTCCATATACTGACAAAATAATTACCATCCTTTATATAATCAAATATATAACTACGATTGTATGTAATTATATATATTTTGTAGCTGGTTTACAATATTTGATAAGTAAAAGTAGCATATAATTCAGAGCTTCATTCCGCTGAAAAGTAACAGTTTTAGAAGTTTGAATGAACTTTATTATAAGTAAGGTCATAAACGTGCGGAATTAAAGGGGACATAAATATTAATGGGCCGCAAATAACGACTTGCTGGAAACACTACGAAAATGTTTTGGCTATTTCTTGCCTGTTGTAAATGGCAGCCCTTTTGGCATTTTATTGTCTTTTGACGGTTTCAGTGTTTTTGTGTTTTCCCTATCTCTCTATATCTTTATAAATAGACTATTGTTTTTTGTTTTATTATGAATAAGGCACTATTATATTTTTAGCTGCTTTATATGCACTGTTCTCCCATCATTGATTTTGCAATTTCTTTTCCCATAAAATTTTCAGCATCATATTTATTCGGTACGCCGATGTCCATTATCATTTGCTGAATAAGTTGTTATTTACATTATACCGACCTCTTGAATTGCTCACCCATGGTTCTGTAATTTTCTTATCTAAATGTTGAAGAATCCTAAATGTAGCAGATAAACTTTTATGTTTCTGATGGGTCGTTTGTATTAATCAAATGTAAGCATTCTGGTGTAGCAAATTTGTCGACCCATCAGATTATTTCCTTTAGCAAAATTATCTTTAGTCCAATCGGACGCCATTGTGTCAAGGGATTTAGTTGATTAAAAATATGACGAGTGAAAACGTTACATCACCATCGTCTGTTAATCAGGAACAGCACGCTTGATAAATAACTTTCATTTCGCGGTCCTTGTTGGCATGGAACAGTTCACTTGATTAATTCTATCTTCCCCGTTGAGACCATTAATTCGTCGAAAACAGTCTGGTGAATCCTTCATGTCTGGTAGACTTTACCTTTAAGTTTGATGAGCCTTACTTGAAACGTTGCCATCCATCCATTCTTCACAAATCCAAAGTTAATTGCTGGAAAGAGCATTTTAAAAGCCTGCGACCTTAACGGGTTATGTGAATATGTCTGTAGCGTTGTTGTCCGAATAATATTATTTAAATCTGTCTGCAAAGCTAAGATTTTTCATCAGATTTATATTGATGCAACTTTGAGAGTGTGGTTGACTATTGGAATCTAGTAATATTATACAATTTTATTCATTATTTAATAATTGCTTTACTACGAAGCCATTTGACATGCAGATATTCAACTTTCAGCATCCTAAGACTATAGCTTTTATTATTATTATTTTCTGTTGGCAACCTCTAAAGCCAATGGCTTGCTCCCATGGTCTCTA
>QLNU02015360.1:234156501-234187489 GCA_006491805.2 Dysdera silvatica
AATAAATGTATTATTTACATCTCAAATCCATTTTCCTTTAGTATGAAAGCGTTTCTAAAATATTGAACCAAGCATAAGAACCTTGTTTTAGTACAATATTAATATTAAACACCAAACCTCAAACTATTTACAGTCTTACCTCGATTAAACGACTTAAAGGGACTAGTGAAAACAATCGTTACATCAAGAAATTCGTTAAATCGGGGGAATACATTTATCGGAACCAATGACGCAACCGGACGTGGCGAGAGGTCGCTGGCCCTTTCCTGGGCTGAAAATTTATATGTAAAATATGTCATGACTTAAGTAGCAACTATTACATTAAAAAAATAACAATATTTTTTGCATTTTCGGCTCTCTTCCGAGCAAAAACCACGAGTGTGATATTGATCAGAACTGAAATAAGAAATTATCGAAAAGGAGAACAATAAAAATGCTTACCAGCATTCTGAAGAATACACGTCGTTTTTCATAAATATACGATACAAGTACGTAAGTAATTACTACCTTGAAAAGAAATTGTTGGTTGACGTTTTTATTTTTGTTTTCTTGGGAGATGCATTTTCGATTTTTTCAAATGCATCGACAAGATCATTGTTGACGTCAAAATGTAGTAAATACACTCTATAACAAAAAAATCGACGCACCAAGAAGGAGTTGTCCGATTGCGATAAAAATTGGTGGATGTGAAGAACATACATAGAAAAAGAAACGATTAAAATTTCAGAACAATTGAATGATTTATTGCAGAGTTTGACCGTTACAAAGGGAGGAAGTCAATAAGGCGTTGGTCCACCTCTGGCCTGGATGCAAGCTGTCACCCGGCGTGGCATAGACTGATAAAGATCCCGGATGGTGTCCTGCGGAATTTCTTGCCAAATTGTCTCCAACTGTCGGGCTAAATCGTCAACATTCCGGGATGGTTGCAATCGCCTTCCCATAGCGTCCCAAATGTGCTCTATGGGAGAGAGATCAGGAGACCTAGCTTGCCAAGGAAGTGTTGGGCAAGCTTGAAGACAATTCATAGCAACACGTGCCGTGTGCGGCCGGGCATTGTCTTGTTGAAACGTAAGTCCAGGGTGTCGCAAAAGGAACGGTAACACAACCGGTCGTAGAATGTCGTCTACGTACCGCTGTGCTGTAAGTGTGCCAGAAATGACCACCAAAGGGGTCCGGCTATCAAAGGAGATGGCACCCCAGACCATAACGCCCTGTTGTGGGCATGTGTGGCGTGCGATAGTAAGGGCAGGATCCCCACGCTGCCCTGGACGTCTCCAGACACGTCTGCGGTTGTCGTCAGGACACAGTTGGAAACGGGACTCGTCACTAAAGACTATACGTCCCCAGTCAGCGCAGTTCCAAGTTGATCGAGCCCGGCACCACTGTAATCGGACTTGACGGTGTAAAGGCGTGAGAGGTAAGCGGCGTAACGGTCGGCGCGAGCGTAAATTCCGCTCTCTCAGTCGTTTGCAGAGGGTCATGTTGGACACATGTGTGCGGGCCACACTTTTGATAGTTGATAACGACGAATCCGGTGCTGTGACAGCTGCTCTGACAATCGCTCTGTCTTCCCGTTCTGTTGTGGCCCTAGGTCGACCGCTGCCGTCCCGACGCTGACATCTGCCGTTGTTGACCCACTCTTGCCAGCACCGTCCAATCGCCGCATCGCTTCGACCCACATGTCCAGCGATTCTTCGATTCGTCCAACCAGCCTCTTTCAATCCGATAGCACGACCTCTTTCAAACTCTGACATATGCTCGTAATGAGCACGAATCTTTCGGCGAGGCATTGTTACAGTCGACGTAAGATATCCGCAGTCAAAATGCAACAGAAATTTTGACCACATATTGAGAATCGCTCCTTATATACACCTGCTGAATGCGCAGTTCCGATGCGCTGGAGTTCCCGCTATTCATTCATTGGACACCAAATTTTAATCATTTGCATGTTCGGTCAAAATGTCTTTGCATACGAAATTTCATTGGTGCGTCGAGTTTTTTTATAGAGTGTACTTATTTGCATACTTTAAGCCAGCGTTCGCTTCACTTGGGTGAACTTAAGTGACTTTGATTTTCTGAAATTTTACTTATGAATTTTACTTGTGAATTCTAACTGAAATATTACTTCCAGTTACAGGCTAGTAACGAAAAGTTATCGTTAAATCGAGGAAAGCAAATTTATAAATTGAAAATTTGACACTGGATTCAATGTAACTCAATCCGATGAATAAGAACAATCGTTAAATCAATGCTATCGTTAAATCCAAGTTATACTGTATTTGAAATGCAGAAATATATATAAGATATATTTTATATAAATCTTAGATATTTGCATATCACTCGCCACAATTCTTTTCACTGCACCACTGGGTAAATATAAAAAGAATGTATTTTTGTACGTAAGATTTCATTTTCCTGTCAATCATTTTTAGCAATTTTGAGAAAGATGGAATATCGCCATATCAACACTTGTACCGAAAATAGAGTCGAAATTCTAACTCTCCCTGGATTTCTATGTAATCTGCACTGAGATCTTTATCACCCTTTACACCCGGACGGAAATGAATGTGATTCGTCGCTTGGAGAAATGTCCCGTCTTCAGAAAATCTTTAGAAATGATGTTGGATATAATTCTCCTTTACGTTTGCCCTAAAATTATGGAATCTGAAATGAGTTTGGTGTTAGAAATGTATTCTCTCGGATGGAAAGCCAAATCAAGTCATATGCGAGTCGGCACTCAGAAATTTACACAAAGATACCAAGAAAGGTTTAGGAAAACTGACATTTGATTTGATAATTTTTCCCGCAGAAAAATGTGAAATTTGGCAAATTTTATTTATGCAATGAATGTAGGGAACTAAAGGTAAACTGTATTTGTTGCTCTAAATTCTCAATATCACAAGATGAATTAATGAAATTTTAGAGATTGAAAATCACAACTGCCGTCTGATATGATATCTTGGACAAAAATAAATCACATTACATTGCTAAAAAGAGTGAGAAAGAATTAAAGATTAAAGAGCGTCTGAACAGAATTTGAGGAACTTGAAAAAGATCATTCTGTTTCTGAAATATTAAACGCATTTTATATATGCCTATTTAAAATGAGCAAAACACATTTTTATACACAAAACTAAACTTCTCCCCCTATATACCAAAAGTAGATATAACCATTTTGCATTACTATTCCTAAATCATAAAACTACGTACGATATAGTGAAAAACACAAGACAGTGCAAACTGCTGGTACTTTTTGAAAAGCAAAATTTCCGACTTACAATGCAGAAATGAATGCATGAATATTTTAGAGTAATATACAGTATATATCAAAATAATTTAGTTAGGCCTAGCATATGTTTTTTATTGTAATATTGGAGAATCCAAATATTGATGCCCCAATTTTGAAATCAATACCTATTAGCAGGTTAATAAGTATTTCCGAAATGATATGAACCTGCTGCTATTTTAGGTGGTATGTTATTAAAATATGAACTTTGAAAGAGGAAAATATGGCGAAGGGAAAAAAATTATATAGCATTAACTTCACATGGCAGATGGTGATCTACAACAGTTTCTTTGCATAATATTAAATAAAAAATACATCTGTTGCAAGACAGAAGAAAGCTGTCAATAACGGTGCTATAATCTTCTCCTTTCTTCATTTTAAAACAAAATTAATTTTGAAGGATAATAAATTTTCAACATGTATCTATAATTCAAACTAGAATTATATATTGCTTTGAATTACCATGAAAACTTGATTCACCGTTCCCCAATCATTATTGTCATTTTCCCACATTTATTGTTCAATTTCTGTGGTCTCTGCATAAACCTCATTTAAACAATACAAAAAAACCATCATGCATCATTTTCGAAATTACAGTATTCCCGTATTGATCGTTCACAAAATTTTTGTCTTTATCATAGGCTATGGTCCATTTTAAAAAAAGTAAAAAAAAAAAACAGTCTTTTTTTACAGATAGGAAGAAGATAACGAGTAACGTACAGTTTTGGGAGATATGAGTTGATGTAGGGTAAAATATATTCTTGTAACACTAGCGTTTTTAAATGTCTTTATTCTACCCCAATGCTAATTTACTACGCTTCAAATATTTGAAGACAGGTTGCAATACATGATCACTGTCTTAGGAAGATTTTTCTGACTAAAAAGGTATCTCATCTTTCATTTATTTCTTATACGTCCTGTATGAACCTTTACATCACCATTGCACTACCTATATTACCCCTACTCTATACTAACCTGCTTTCACCGTTTTCCCGCATCCATCGTCCATTCTCCTGACCCCCATGAAAAAAACAAATTATATTATTGAAATGTAATCTTTCACACAAAACCAATAAATCGTTTTGCTAGAGCCTTAAAACAGTAAGAGCTAATCCACAGAAATAGATCCTGGGCTATGAGTGTGGAAGACGTATGAATCCGGCTGAATGATATTGCTGCTCGATTTTTAACAAAACCAAACCAGTGCTTGTGTTAGGAAGCTCCAGCGCAGTTTGCGTTTTACCTCCATACGAGTCGTAGTATCGTTTTACGAGTCGTAGATAAAAAGCGGAAAGAGAAAAAAAAAAGGTAGAGGCGTTTTGAATGGTTTAGTACAGTTCAGGGGTGTGAAAGTGGTCGAGGATAACAAAGGTTTACTGATAGAGCTCAATTAGAAATAAAAATAAGATCGTGGATGCGAGAAAAAGTTAAAAATTGTACAGCTGATGATAATTTCATAGAAAGCAGTTATGTCAGTGCAATTAATATAATTTAAAATTAATGTAATGAAATTAATTTTTTTCATGGTTTTCAAAGCTCAAATTTGAATTAAAATTATTGCTGGAAAATTTATCCAAAGAAGTAAAGACCATGATCTTCAACTGCTTGATGTAAAAGTTTTCGTTTAGAAAAAATAACCACATATAAAAATGAAAAATAAATTTATTTTAATCCACATTTCTTCTTTGTGAAAGTGAATTAAATTTACCATTATTTAATATAAAAAGTATCTCCTGGATATGTTTATATTTCATCTCAACAAAATTTGAAAACTATTTCTTTATCCTTTAATTTCAGGAAGTAGCTATATAAATATGTGATCAATAACCAGCCTATCGTTCATATATATTCTGAAAAGGATGTTTTAATTTAAAAATCTAGAAAATTACATCAAGATAAGAAATACGAAAAGTTAAACCTTCATATATCATGAGAGAGCAGCTGATGTCAAAAGTTTCAATACGGAGATTAAATAATAGTAAATATAAAAAGTTTTTATATTAAAATCTAACTTTTTGTTGTAACCTCTTCGGAAGCCAGTGTATAAAATCATTTTCTTTTCCCTTAGATTTTCTGACATTCAAAACTCTACATAGAAATCTTTAGAAAGCAGGATAAACCAATTTTTCTGTTCGTTTGATTTACGATTCATTGAATATCAATTCACTTTAAAATCTAAGTATCCGTCGTTTTCTTTTGGGGCTATACCTGATTAACCGTAAGATTCAGTTTACTTTCCAATGCAACTGTATTTTAAGATACTGAATAAGAATATTTATTGAGTTCTCTTCAATTTATTTATTTTTAATTCTTATTACTGCACGCGTTTTGAAATTTATTTCAAGGGTTTACAAAATAAGCTTTCTTTTGCTTCATCGTTAACCACTAACTATGAAGATATAAATATTGAAGATATGCAGCAATCCCATTAAGTGTGAAAAAATATTTATTAATGCGTTAAATGCTTAGGTTAATTCAATAATACACGTAAATAAGTAAATTAATTAATTCGAATACATAGTTAAAGAAATTTAATATGCCTTTTTGGCGCAACCTCCAAGAGATTCATGAACACAATTCAATTTTAAACGGAAGACTGATTTGATTTTAGAATTCGGAAAACAATTGCACGTACTGTTGCCAAATATAAAAAGTGACTTTATAATTATACAATATTTGGAAAACATGAAATAAAAGGAAACAATTTGGCATTTTGCCAATTTTAGAAATTGAACATATTAAGTTTGCGTTCTTGAAATCCTTAGTGGCAACAACCAAGAAAGTCTGCAAAGCGAACATATAGTGTTTCTATTGTGGCAGCCCACCACTACTTTTATATATATATATTCACCCTAGGAGAGTAATACAACGAATCCCGCTTTAGCGCGAGACTTCGGCTGTGGTAACCGAGGTTTTTACTGATTTACGGCATATTTCATCCCATACAGAATATTTTAAATACTACCAGAGATGTTTCCTCTAACTCACATGCTTAATTTATTTTTTACCGTTCATTTTCACTATATCTGTAACCGCTATTTGTAACACGGGTTAGCAGTACACGTCCTGTTGCATCAGTGTCCGTTCTGGCGAAAATAGACGAGGGCTATTGAAATAGCTGCAAACGGTTAACTATATTATTTAACTGTGTTAATTCGTTGCCTTCTCAATCACTTTATTAGTGCGAGGTGTCATTTTAAGTGATATTAAGTTCTACATATACAGTTCACAATTAGAAATTATTTGGTCACTTTCAAATTCCATACGGTAGACATGCAAATAAGATTCACGAAATACATAATAAATATGTAGGTTCATTTGCTGCCATCCAGATAAACAAACACTTATTTGAATCTAGTATGATTTATATCGATTACCGATTTTCGCCCACGAAACTGAAAATTATTTTGCGATAAATATAATGAAAAAATATTATTTCTATTTTATATTTTTTGCCTTTCGCCGAAGATCCGAGAAACAGGCAAAGAATAACGCTAGCATATGATGCTCAAGGCAAAGGAAAAAATAACATAACTCATCAGTTGGTGGACAAAACAAAAGAAAGCTCATAAAAGAAAACATACGCGACGTTAGAATCAATATGCACGGGTAATAACAACTTTTTCCTCGATTCTCTAATCTTAGCTGGGTTCACGTCAACGGAACCCAACCATCGTGATGTGTTGTTTTTTTCCTACGGCAAAGTTCCTCAGCAGAAAATCCATCCACACTTTTGGGCAAAAAATTTCTTTGGTTCCTTTTCTCCCCTTCTGTCGCTCCTATCAAACGGACTGAATCCCGCCTCTGGCAATAGAAATTTTTTCCCTCCAGATATAAAAAGGAGAAAAAAGCGATAAGGTTTGGCAAAAAGGGAGAGCTATCGAAAAAAATTCACCCTTCTAGAAATCAATAACTTTCGTTTAAGTTCAGCAGTTTTGTTGTGGTGCCAAAGCTGACTGTTTTTCCTCAGACTCGTCGTTGATGAAGAACGGACTTTCTTGAAAGGTGAACTTTGTAAAAGTTTGCGGAGCTGTTTCACTTTAGGCCCTCAAAACGTGCCAACTTTATGAGTTTATTCGCGCGTTGTTGAGTGGCAAAGCTTTAGAAATTTAGGTACACCAATTTTAATGAAGCTGTCTTGAAAAGTGCGAGAGAGAGAGTTTCTGGTGCGATACTGCCATAACGTCAGTTTCATTGTGTTGTGTGTTCAAAAAGAAGCTATTAAAGTTTTTATTTTAAAAGAAAAGTTTTGCAAACTTTGATGCAAAAATTTTTATTTTAAATGGAGCACTATTATTGGTGGACGAGTTTTTTTAATGTATACATGCCCATGTAACCAAATTTTTTACGTTCAACCCGTTAAATATTTAATGCTCTATAAAACTGTATTTTACTAATTATAATGTAATAAAAATGGGTTGTTTTAATTTGTAAATAATATTTTATGATATCCTAAATAATAAATACCTTATCCGTTCCACTTATTTCTCTTTTCCCTTAAATGAATGAATAACATTAATCAAATGGTAGAATGGAGTATGCTTTTAAAGTATAATGGGATAAGTATTAGTATATTAAGTATGTAAAGAGTTACGAATTATATCTACGAATGCATCCTCTGTGGCACAAAAACAAACATATACAAATACACGGCATTAAATATTTTTTGTAAGGGATATTCCGCAAATACTGTGCCTACTCTTAATTGCAATGAATTACCGTGAGTCGCTGGACTGTTCGGTATTAATAATTATAAAAACACGATCTAAATATGCTTCACTGTAAAATTAAGTTTTAATTCAATTGCTTTAATCCTTCTTTTTTTAAGGACACTATCTGCTCAATTTTCTTTAAAAATTTCAATTTTTTATCTCAAATGAAATAGTGGCAAACAACTGAAATTGTTAAAAAGTTTGCCTTTGTTGTAAATGCAATTAATATGTCATGGAAACAAGGAATAAAACTCAGTTTCTATCGTGGCTGTAGTTACAGGGTAAACGATTTTTTAAAACTAGGCATTAACAGAATAATATGTGTAATAATATAAATGATAATATAAATAATAATATAAATGATAATATAAATAATAATATACATAATAACGTATATAGAACATAAATAATATATATATACCAATATATATAATCAATATATATATAATAATATTTATCCTTCAAAAATTTCCTGGGCATTCTTTCCATTACTGTGCGTAAATGCTTAATTTTTAAAACTTAGAAATAATGTTAAGTTTTGTGACTTAAAAAACGATTTTATGGCGTGGGCTCTATCTTTGATAGAACAAATGAAGCTATCCAGTTTCTATATAAACTCATTTTCTGAAAAATAAAAGAAAATTGGGGAAACCATGATGCAAAATCTAACTTGATTTAAGTACGGATGGAAATAATGAGTTCTTATTTGCATAAACTATGATTTACAAAAAACAAAAAATACTTATATAGCATACCAATGAACAGTGGATTGATGATAGTAAAATATGATAACGATGATATGAGGCATATCCAGGAATGGTTTCCGTTAGTAAGATATTGTTCCTGCAGTATACTTCATCAGTTTTGCGCGTATGCATGCCGAGTTTCTTCATCTATTGGCAAGCAGCAATTTCGAGATAATCAGGTCGTACTGACCCATCGTTCTGCGTGTTTTACATGTTGAAGAGAATCGAGCTGCCCGACGCCTGTGAAATGCGATTTATTGTTCGTTTCTTAAATGCAAGGAATACGAAACTGACGTATATTCATCGTCAACTTTGTGGGGTGTATAGAAGAGTGATTCTCAATTGTAAGGAGATAGGTTAGAAACTTCAATGAAAAACGATATTTAATTTCAACGATGATCGGCCGTTCACTGCAGCCAAAATTCAAGATCTCATCAAAACATTTGGCTGGGAACAAATTTATCATCCCCCCCTACAATCTAGACTTAGCACCAAATGATTTTCATGTGTTCCTTCACCTGAAAGAATCTTCTAACGGCCGGCCTTTCTTCGAAGATGTCCTAATACAAAAAACCGCGAACAAGCGGTTTTCATCATAGGTGGAAATAATTTTATGATATGGGAATATAAAAAAATGAGATTCCCCGTTACGAAACGTGCCCTAATAATGATGGAACTACGTTGAAAGCAACTCAAGGTATGTAAAATCCAATGGGGTTAAAATAGTTTTTAAATTCAAATAAATAATTTTTATGAATTTTGTATAAATAATTTTATAATAAAGGAATTAAATAATTTTAAAATAAATTTTTATATTTTTAATAGCCAACCTTCACTTTACCTCTGGATACCTAACATTATAACTAATGAAAATTTTATTTTGTAAAATACTTAATACATTTACTGTTGTTTTAAAATAAAGAATTGAAAACTATTAAATGTTACCAAAAAAAAAACACTGGAACATTTAATTTTTCGTAGTAGTTTGAATTTTACTATTAAACTAAATTAGATTTGTATAGTTTAATAGCGACACACTGCACTAATCAATAGAAATAAATGCAACACAATTTTTATGGTGCAGTTCTATAAAATCATTAACACGATAACACTGCTGCTCTATCGGCTCATCCACAAAGCCAGAAAATGAGCTCGTTTTATTGGTTGGTGTCTCGTGCCATCAAATTCTCGTCTACAAGTGACGCATTGACTAAGAAAATCAGCTACATTCGAAAAATTGCCTCATACCGTGGCTACAATCCAACAATTATTGATCATATTTTTAAAGAACTCACTAAACCTAAACCGGCCTCTTCTCTCTCCAGTGATTCTTCAGCTCCTAGGGACATTGTCTGCATTCCTTATGTTCCGAAAATTTCTACTAGGATCGCTGCTGTCCTGCACAAATTCAACTTTCGCGTTACCTTCACTCCGATCAACAAAATAGGCTTTTCTCATCTTAAGGATAACATCCCGGATTCTGACAGCTGCGGCATATATTCCATTCCGTGCCAGTGTGGCCAAATTTATATCGGTCAAACACGAATAGCACTGCGCCTCAGACTAAATGAACACGAAGCTTATGTCAGAAAGCAAGAATTTCATAAATCGGCTCTGGCAAAACATTCATGGGAATTCGGACATCAGTTTCTATTCTCCAATGCACGTATTAATAAAAAAGTCAACTCAACACTTGATCTCAGTTTCTTTGAGGCATTTCACATTCTAGCAAACATCAATGTTGCAGTTAATGATCAACTCCTTAGTAACTCTATATCATCCACTTGGAAAAACCTTTTGGGTCTCACGGCTGAAGACGTCTCCACAAATACGCTTTACTCCTCCGCCCAATCAAGTTTCCAACCGACGTGATGGCAACACCGACCAACAGCACGGACATAAACAGAAGCCGCCATTCGCTCTGACGACGGTAGCTGGTTAACGCTATCGAAATAGCTATCAGCAGTATTATCGTGTTAATGATTTTATCTAACTGCACCATAAAAATTGTTTTGCATTTATTTCTATTAGATTTGTATGTAAACGAATCACACTTGAAATGTATTAATATTTCTCTATTCTTCTTATCAAATTCCTTTTCAGGAAGAATAGTCATCGAATTTTAAATATAAAATGCTATGACTATAAATATATAAATGTGGCTCGATATCGTATTATTATAGAAAACATAAACAGCAATTAAATAATCATTATTATATTATCGTTTTACAAAATATCGTTCCGACCGACGGATTGAAAAAGTAATATGTAAGATTTGATTTTCCATGTAGATAAACATATCATGCTTAAGCAATGATGAAAAATGTTACCACTAAAGGAAAAGAAGTAAAATATATATATAAAGCTTGTAGTGTCATCTGTTTCCATTTATTTTTGAAATATCATGGTTCGCTGAACAATTTACATAATATATAATTTGTATTTGAATAATCGTATAATTAGAAGGAGTTGATCAGTGCATAAATGAGACCGAGATAGTTTATTTATTATTTTTATTAAACTGATGGGTATGTTGCAGTAAATACTTTTATTCCAGTATACATCTCTGAAATAAATCAAATATATTTATTTGACAAGAACTGATCCTTACTTTTACTTTTTTCTTTCTTCTATTTTCTCTTCTCTTGTTTTCTCATCATCCTCTAACAAGAAAGACTTATAAATAATAAGGAAACCTTTTCTACGATGGCAAGTAATAATTATTTGAAAAACATTTTTAAGTTTGATTTCCCACGGGAAGGTTTTTGTTTCAATGTGGATAAACTGTGGAATTGCCTAGTTTCGGTTTAGATTGCTTTACTGTCATTAGTTCCGGATGGAAGTACTAAAATGAAGCCTACGGTTTATAAAGCGGAAAAGACATATATTATAGGCAGCGGCGGCTCATATGTCCAGAAATATAGTGTTGCACACATATTTTTGCCCTTAGAAATATAACTCGCGTATGCTGTTTTTTTCTTTTCATCTTTTTACTTGCGTTTGAACGGAGGGGGATGGGGAGCTATAGAGTCATAAGGGGCCATTCAAGTATTGTTTAAGCACATTTCTGGTCATTTTATACCCCCTCCCCTTATAAGAAAAAGTAAGCAAACGATCGCCCCTCCCCATTGGCGTACGCAGGGGGTGTTGATGGGAGTTGTAACCCCCATTGCAATGAAATTTTGTATATTTAACATAGGAATATGCGAGTTGTAGCTCTGTAACCCCCCATTGAGCCTATAACCCCCTTACGAACTTTCTGCGTACGCCTATGCCCCTTCCCATCCTCAGGCTAAAGTAATTTGGTTCTCTAAATTTTGGAACACATAACTTTTTCAAACAAGATTGAAATATGTGTGATGCATATTATAATACTTATTTGCATCTCTATTGTATTACTGAGTACTTATTTATAAGTTCGCTATAATATTAAATGCTTATTAATAAATAGAGAGTAATCACAACAAATTATCGCATTTAAAAAGTTTTAATACGCTGTTAATAGCTATTTTGGCAGACATATACCATTATCATACCGGTACATCAGCTTATAACAGCATATTAAAACTTACGTTGTAAGCAAATAGTATGCCATAAATAAGAAAAGTGGATTTGCTAAAATATATTCATTAAAAATAATATATGCATTATAATTTAAGAATGGCAGGGAGCCCACGAGGAGCCTTGAAGAGGGACTCTAGAGAAAAACGGTTGAGAGCTACTGATTTAAATAATAAAATATAACTGTGATTACGTGCATTTAATGTCTTTTACTCACACCGTGTCTTATATTCAAATATTGCAGTTCTGTCAATGCGGTTGTCACATTGTGACAATGTGCTAATTTTATTACTGTTTGAAACTCACGTAAGCATTTTTCTGATCCCTATCCCCGTTGTTAGAAAAAATAAGCAAATCTCAAACCACATTCCTCAAAGGTGCTTATGCAATACTTGAACGGTCCTTAATTTAAGATTATAAAAAAAAACGTAAAGTAGCAACAAGACATTGTCTGCGTAATTACAATTACGACAATCCAAAATTTCAAATTATTTAAAAATTAATATAACTACTAGAAAAGAAAATGAACTGACAGGGAATGAATTGAGGGACAGAGATTAAGGGGATAGGCATGCTTTGTGTGCCAAGAATTAGAACAGAAAAATCAATAATTAGTGTGGGATATAGGGGCCGACAGGTATTTTGCACTATTCATTTTGAATTTTAAAACTACGCGTTAATTTATAATTAAAGACAACGCTAATTAAGTATTTTTTAATGATATAATAAAAGAATAACGGATTAGTAAAACGTAATCTCAAACGCAATCAAATTAGTAAATTTCAAATATATACGCTGTTAAACATTAAACCAAATTCCCTTTTTTTTTATGGGATTTCAAACAGTTTATATGCCATTTCACTTATCTTCTTGGATTAATGCTATTAATGTTGTCTCTAGGAAAACTATACACTGACATACAAATTGAGTTGAAGATTTATTATTATTAAATTTCCGTTGGCGAATTTAATGTTTTGTGTAAAATTTGCAAAGCACTCTAAAACAGTTCAACAACACGAACAGCATAATCATAATGTTATCGCAGCTTGTGATAGAATTTTTTTCCTTTTTTTTCTTATTTATTTAAACGAATTTGGCTCAGTATTGTATGAAAACACACGATATCAGAGATTTTATACATTATATGGTTGATATCTCGCCAGGGCAGCACCAGAAAAAGCGTGAGTTTGACAAAGCCGGTGCTGCCCCTATGAGTTGACAATATCATAATCCAAAAAAAAAAAATTATCTTTTTTTCAACCTCTTTTTCTGTAGACGTGACAAAAACATAACAATACGAAAATACAGATAATATTATACACTATAAAAATGTTGAACATAACAACAAGAACTCAGAAAAAACACAAAACAATGATTTGGTCAAACTCTTTTTAAATTCAGTATACCACAGGACGTATTTCCCCCTATCCTTTACTACCCCCTCATTTCTCTCGCCCACCCCTCCCCCTTCCCCTCTAATTATCCCCTATTCCTTCCCCATTATTTCACTTTCCTCCCCACCCACCCCACTTCCCCTTTTTCAATTAATTTCCCACATTTTCTCCCCTCCCCCTCTCTTTCCCTATCCTTTCTTTCCCCCTCTCTTCCCCAAGTTCCCCTTTCTACCCATTTTTCTCCTTCCCTCTCCTTTTTCCATTCCTCCCTTTTTTTCCTTTTTTTCCTATTCTCTTACATTTTCTTCCCCGTTTCATTTCTCCCCATTCCCCCTCCTATCCCCTTTTTCATTTCTCCCCCTTTCACCACCCCTTCCCCCTTTACCCCCCTTTTTTGTGTAACCAAAAATTAGAAGGAATTGTACGGACACTCAAAGATCCCTGATAATAATTACGAAAAACCGCAGTGTCAATTCAGTCGTCCCAGAGTCAATTGAAAGTCAAATGAGAAATTATGGCCATTATACGCCAAATTATTCTTTTGTTGAATATTATCACGAGACTGAAGTGAAATTTTTCAGAAACTAACTAGCCATTTGGCGAAGAAAAGTTTTTACGCAAGAGTTTTACATCATAGTCCAGTGCTGAATTCATTCTGAAGAAAAACGCCGGTCTAGCATTCACAGTTCTGCAACCTCATCTGACCATCTGTTTTTTCTGTGATCTTCTTAGATCCGATCGTCTGCAATCGGACAACCTGATTGTTGTGATTCACGTCGCTAGTGATTAAAGCTGTGTTTGAAGTTGCCGTCATCTGACTTATTATCAACTCTCATCATTAATTCCGAATACAGAGTTGATTTCATGCATAACGAGACGGCGCCGCTGGCTGCCGCCCAGCGTAACCTTTAGGAGATTACCCCCTCAAGTTTTCTTCATCGTGATTGACCTCATCTTTCTGTGAACTTAACGGATGGTCGACTAAGGATTCATCGCAAGCTTTTTCAATCAACTGTATTCTTAATTTATTTTAGATTTTATGTGAAGGGTGATTGAGACTCGTCAAGCTGGAAATTGCCAGCTTTTTTTCCAGTCATCCCTCAGGTATATTTTGTTGTTTTAAATCTTGTGCAGCACGTGTAAAAACTATAACATCTTAATATACCTGAAAAATAAATCATTGTATTGTATCAGAGAAATGCCCACATTTATTAGGTTAGTAAAAACATTGCCTTAAGAAAGAGAAAGAATATTTTAATGAATGGAAAACCATGACGTTTTAGAACGTTCCGTTAAAAAAAATTCCGATTTTTCTTCAAAAGTTAGATATATATGAGCATTTTTTCTATATATAACCATAGGGATTTACAAAAACTTTGAGGTACGAAAGTTCGATATATAGAAGTTCTAACATATTTCATAGAACTGTTAAGTCCATAATTTCGTTAAACACATCCACCTTTTTACATTTAAACTAATATTAGAGGAAAGCAATAGATTACATATTATTTGTAGTTGAGTAAAGCAATAAAACCCAGATATACAAAAAAAAAATCGAAGTTATTTTTTCGTTTATTTATTATTGTTAATAATTTTTATTAATAGAATATATTAATGTAATAATTTATTCAACCTGAGATACATATTTAAATTTGCATATGGTAAGTTTATATATGAATTACATACAAGGACGATGATGATACGTTACTGGTACAATGATTAGATTAGAAATGGGAAAGAATAGAAGGCAATAGCTTGTTACAAAATTATCCTCCGAAGACATCAAATATAAATCATTTATTATTTAAACTTAAAACGGAAGGTCGTATTACAGTGAATAATGCGCAGATATATTATATTGTTGATCATCATCGTATTCCTTTAGAAGTATAATCGACTAATGTAGTTTGTAAGATCGTTATATATTATACATTGATATAATAATATTTATGAGGGTGTTTGGGCCTCATTTGAGAAAATCGAGATAAATACGCACCTGAAGATTCAGGATCATAACTGTCCTTCTCACTTGTAAAAAGACAAAAAAATTTACTAAATAAGAGTTCAGTAATTTGTCCTATTTATTTTTGGTCTGTTAATAAATGATAGGAAGGATAAGAAGAAGTGACACCTTTATCCCACATAATATCGCAACTTTTCTGTAGGAAAAAAAACGTAATAACATTATAAAAAATTATTTTACAGTAATGGCAGAAATTGGAATATCTGTGCTATGTAAAATAGCCATCTTTTGCGATTAAAAATGAAATCTAAAGAACTTAAAATACAAGGTATAAGTTTTCTACATATCTACGAATTTTGAAAAACTTTTAATTTTGTTTGAACTAAATTATAGTTTTGTTCAAATTTGTTGTTTGGATGACCTGAAAACTGCTGATGAGACGGGGAGACAAAAGAAATTCAGAAGAGAAAGGTTTTCGGCAAATTAATATTCATTTGAAGGTTTATGAAATTCGTAAATCTTGCATAAGTTTATAACATAAAGAATTGATGGCCGAGTTAAGAAACTTGTACAACTCGAGTTACCGCTTTTTTTTGCTGACAAAGGCCGCAACTAACGAAGCATGTAATGGGGAAGCCCAAACCATGGGACTTAAAAGATAAGAGAATAAATTGCGAATATGGGTATCAAAAGTCATATCGCAGATGAAGTGAAGGGTGCAGGATAACAAATATATCAACCATTAGCCTAATTTGTACGTATACCTGTTATTTCGGTTGAAATTAGTACCACGCGGTGCCGGATTAACGTATGGGCTTTAGGGCCTGCAGCCCAGGGCCTCCGCCGGCTAGAGGGCCTCCAAAATGTGTTCTCTTGTAGACGATCCTTTTGAACTATTTTACTGGGGGCCTCACAATACCAGTAGCCTAGGGGCCTCAAAACCTTTAATCTGCCACTGGTACCACATGTATGATAGTTATTTATATTGAGTTCCCCGTCAAGATCGAATAAATACTGCACAGCAAGAACCTTTTCTTAGAAAATATAAAAAATAACTTAAGAACCATACCCTTTACGACCTATAGTTTTCAAGGAAAATGCTAAAGAAAAATGCTAAAGAAAAATACAACATCACTTCCGATGCACGGAAAATAAGTTGTATTGGAAAGATTAGAAACTGCACAACGGATGACCCTTGCAGACCTGCCTCCATATGCGCGCTGGCCATTATGAGCATCTCCCTATATAGACGTAATGTCATATGCAAGTACTGATGTTCATATTTTCAACATAGTTTATTTTCCGTGAACCCGATGTGACGTCATATTTTCATTCAATTGTTTCTCGAAAATAGTGGGTCGTAGACTTACGGTCATTGGGTAATTTTTTATGTACTCTGAGCGAGGATTCTCATTGTGCAGAGTTTATGCTTGTCTTGACTGAACGCCTTTTATACAATCACGTCTTTGGAATTCAAAATTAATTAGTTAATTCTTTTTAAAAGAAAAGTGTTATTTTTACTCTAATGTCATTAGCTCTATTTGTAAGTTCCACATGAGTTACAATGTTTCACACGTAAGTTAACACCTGTTTTAAAAATTAGGCGGAAAAAAGAAGCGGATTCATTTTTTTGGTCTTGCCTGAAAGGGGAGATAATTTGTTTACCGTAAAAAATAAAGCATTGATTACTTAAATTGTAAGGCTCGTAAAAATATTTACGTAGAATATTATTCGTCTCATCGTATGCTTATCCTGAATCAGATTTGAAAAACTATTTAATTCGATTTATAATAGTTTACGTTTTGAGCAAAAATTCTGCTTTAAATTTGTATTGTGATACCATTATATTGGGACATCTATGGGGAAGTATTTACTTTCAGGACGCAAACTGTTCTGCGTAAACTGCATCTCAATTACACAATTTCGTTTAAAAAAGTAAATTCACGAACATGTAGGTCATAAAATAGAAGCATGGGTTTATGTAACAAACTTAAATTAGGCGATGCGGTTTCCCGTGTATAATAACATCTGTCTTATAATGAGAACTTTTCCCGAGTATAATGACATCACGCACTAAAACCGGCTTCTGTCTTTGAAGCTGCTCTTATAAAACTCGAGAATAAGTACGAGTATGAGAATTGGCGAATGACGTAGGGCTTGTTTATTCTGTATTTACGCATGCGCAAGTTCGTATGAATATAGAATAACACAGTTCTATAGTCCGTTCGCGCAGACCTGACGCCTGATACCGTTAGCAGACGGGTTAGTCCATTGCAGTTTAGGGAAGGGCGTCTTGCCGAAACTGGTTTTTCGCGCGGGAAAAACCAGTTCCTCCAAGACGGCCTTCCCTAAACTGCAATGGAACAACCCGTCTACTAACGGGATCAGGCGTCAACTGAGCGCGAACACACTATATATCACTCGGCAATGCTTTTACTGGCACCTACTTGCAAGTGGGTTGGAACTGGCTTTACAATCTTCAAGTTCCCTATCAACTCAGCAAATAAAACCCTGATCATTCAAGTTAAAATGCTTTCATTCGATTTGCTCTATAAACTTATATAGCCAGTTGCAGATTTTATGCAGAAAATTTCTCAAACTGCTACTTATTTTAGCTTAAAAAGTTGAGCAACATTAATAAACTAGTCAGACTAAAAATTGCCTTAAACTAAAAAAGAAATGCTTGAAATCCTGAATTTATGTGGTCCTAAAAACAGTAGATTTGGATTGGAGCCCTGCAATTAAGATGGCCGGTTAGGCGTCAATATTTCTAACCAATGGGGGCATTTTAAATAAATTAGGATGGCTTTGGACTTAACGTTCCATTATCTATAATTTCAATTGAAATGGGACCACTCGCGCACAGTATATATAAGGCCTAAAGTCCTTGTACGGAAGTCAAGGTCTTTACATTCAGTTTTGACTTAAAATATATTTTCTCCATGATCGTTAACAATCGCGTATCTAAACGTGATCAATATACAACACCAAGCTATCAACATGATATATTAATCCTTTATTTTACAACACTTACTCCTACAACCCGAAGCTCCAGCATTCAGATTTCAGCTGTGTTGGTTTGTTTGTTTGTTTGGATGTTTTATGGCGCAAGAGCATCTGGGCTATACTGCGCCATGGGCAATACTGCGCCGTGTTGGACTCTTATATAGTCGTGCGAATGGTGGAAGGTCGAATGAAGATGAAATACTTAGATGCACTCCCTCTACAGCGAGTGACGCTCATGTGCAAGCCGCGGTATATTAACAGTACTCGAATATACTCTGTTTAGAATACTGTTACTTAAAGTGGGGTTTCTCCGCCATTTTAACAAATATTTATATATTAGTAGTTTGAAATGTAAGCTGAAATAAGAAGCAAATGTCCATTATATAAATACAATCAAGTGGAAACTAAGAGTGTGTGATAACGGTCATGTTCAAGAACATTTAGGAGTTAAACCTTACTACTTCAAAATGTCCACTGGAAGCATTTCGAAATGAAAATACGCGAATCAAAGGGCGCCAATTGCTATAGTTAATACTATACACAACGGAAAGGTTATCGCGCAAGCCTACCTTCATCCATGTTCCATTAGTACAATGCACGCTCATAATTTTTAGGGTAAATAATTTCTTTACCAAATTACTTTAGAACCATTTCGAGAATTTTCAGAGGGCATCGCTTTGAACTATCTGTGCCACCCAATTGCAGCAACGTAGTTACTCAAAATTCTCATGGGGGGACTCAAGCGCCTATAGGGGGGCCCAAACGCTTTTAAAGAAGGGTTTTGTGATGCGGCCTGTGAGAAAATAATGTGTTTCGATATCTAATAGTTTAGGCTTGAGCTTATCCCTGAGCCCTTCCTACCTCTACGCCACTGCACAGTTGTACCATGTGGTGGTAACTTGTTTTCCCAGAGTGCCGTTTACCATGGTTCGCAACCGTCGCTACCAAAATAGAAAGCTTGTCGGCGAAGTTGTCACTGTGGCCCGGGGGTTCGTTCCCTATGTCTTAAAAGCTTTGGATTCCTTGGAAAATTGTAGGATCCGGCGCAATATGACTTTTACTGTCCTTGCCTGGCGAATTTCAAGCAACAAACAAGCAATTTCAAATTCACTTTGCCAATCTTTTAAACTCCAGTTGCTTAAGCTCCATTATATATTAAAGTTGTCTTTGATTTATATATTTATAGATGCTAACTTTATCGCAAAAGCACTAACAAGCACATGCGTAGATTTAAAGAATTGGTGAATATTTCGCCGTCCCCTTTTGATCCAAATTTCACTTTAAAAGCTGCGCATCTGCTTAGGTGGTCGTTAAATTTGGCAGTTTAGGTTGTTTTAGAAACCTAACAAACAGAATTCCCCGTTGTGAGTTAATACTGGTTTCAATATCAAAATATTCAAAAATCTGTGTTTTACTTAATATTAACTAGATACTTAAAGGCTATCTTCCGTTATCATGTTGAAAAGTTTAATTGTTTGTGTTGTTTTTCAAGCCGTGAAATTCTGAGAACTCCTTCGTATAGTTTTTTCGTTAAGAGGTTGTTGAAAGACAGCTCTGTTTAAACTCTATTGCTGTGTACTTTGTGGTAAAGAATTGTTGCGTTAGTTAAGAGAGGATTAATTTAAATATAAACCGTACCCAAACTTTCGTACATCTAACATCTTAACTTCATAACATATTTTAACGCTTAAAACAATTAAATAATAAAGTGTAACACTGTATAATATTTTACTGGCATAAATCTACATGTTCAGCAACTAAATAGATTTACTTTTGTCGTAGTTTTTGTTTAAAATTTGACTCACGTGTTGAATTTTTAAAACATATGCTAATTATTTGAGAGATATTGTATTTTGTTATCGGTATTGATAGGTTTGGAATAATTTTTGCGTATAATTGTAACGGAGGTAAAAGGAACTTTATTATTCTAATATCTAAAAAATTGATTTTTTATATTGACATATTCATATCTAAACTTTCAAAACGATCATTTATAGATTTAAATTTTAAATCTGATTAACATATTTGTAACTGTCTTGTCAACTTGTTTAAATTGAAATTTCTGATGTGAAATGTTTTGGTAACACAGGGTTATTAGCTTAAAGTAGGTTATACATAACCCCACCGCTGCAGAGTTCGGAGGGCCGTTGAAATGGGAAAGAAGCCTTGTCCAGGGCTGGTGTCGAACCCGCGGCATCTCTGCATGAACCAGAGTGCCATTCCAATTAGACGACCGTGATCCTGGAGACGAATTTATAAAATACTGCCCCGGAGCTTTTCCTTGCTATCCCTGTGAAGGGTAATAATATCTTGTAGTTAAATTTCTGTAGAGATAAAACTAAAATAATTGCAAATTAATTTAACGGTAGAGCAATGAATAATATTTGGAACACGCAGTTTAAATACATTTGTATATTACGCTTCTACATTTATTTTTTAAAAAATACCTTAGCTTCACTATTTTTGCACTTTAATGTCATCATTAAGTAAAATTGAAGGTTATTTTTATAGCAAACCTCCTATAACGAGGTAAAATTTATAAATACAGATAGAACATTAAATGCTAACTGGATGCCACTAAGAAAGGCAAGAGTCGGTATAGAGTGCAAAGGAAACTGTGTCATGTACTAACAAAGAAACTACCTCGAATAGGTGTCCTAACTGAGAATTGAGACATATTGCAATTTTTAGGCTTTAGACCTCTAATTAAGAATGCGAAATTCATATATAAATTTTTAACTAACGAATGAAAATTTCAAAATTTGTACAAATTTCAGCTGTTTGGCGAAGTCTTTTTAAGAATTGGCGCAATTATGACGGTAAGGGCGAGAATTGGAGTGTTGTCAGTTGGTATGCTTTTAACTTGGTTTAATCAGAAGTTTATTTAATGCCAGACTGAAATTATTAGTTTTTGTTTTCTCGAAAAGTATCAAAATGTAAAAACCGTCCATATTCCACATTTGGTTTCTTGTTTAAAAAAATGAGAATTTCCTGAACATCATTTAATCTATCTTAAATTTATCAATACAAATACAGGGTACAACATTTCATAATTACAGCTGCAGAATTAGACGAAAGTAAACAGTTGTTTGCAATAATTGAAGAGTTGTTTTTTATTAATAATGTGACTGAAGACTTTACTTTGAATTTTCGTGACTTTAATGAAAATCGAACCGATTATGGTAATTATGCGTATGAATCTGATTATAGTAACGATGATATTTTGGTAAACGAATTTACTTTGACAAATATGAAAAAAATTATTGATTAGAATGATTCTTGTAAAAACCTAAAATTTCCTTAAACCAAAGCCCGTTATCCTAAAGTTATATATCCTAGTTATATATTTAGATTAAAAATAAACTTATTAGGTGCGAATAATCAAAAATCTGGAATAAATAGCACTTCGATTTTTTAAAAATTTAAGAATGCCAGAAATCGTCATATGCCAGTTCATGGCGTGGATGTAAAACGCTGGGCTTTCAATAAAGCTAAAGAATTAAATTTAATAAATTTCAAAAGCAGTTATAATTTTATCCAAAATTTTAAACAACAGCTGGAACTATTTCTTGAAAAATCACAAAATACTCGACTATCTCGCATATACATACTATTATTGAGGAAATCGAAAATACTGCTTTGGAATTTATATTAAAAATCAGAGAATCGACATTAATTCTTGATTTTGATCAAATACTGAAATCCCATCAGAGTGGATTTCATTATTTCATAGCAAATGAAAGATTGTCTTTAAAGGGGGAAAAGCAAACTATTTCGACAATTCCATCAGAATTTTCATTAACACATTCACATACAATTGAATCGGTCATTTTAAAAAGAGGTCAACTTCATAGGAAAACAATTAAACATAACCTCTTTTCAAAATGAACGATTCAATTATGAAAACGCTGTGAATGAGTGGGAACTTAAAAGGCAAGTTACTAATACGCTTAAAAGAAAAGAATGAAAATTTAGGTCCGACCGATAAAAAAATTATTTTGGCAATCAAATTTATGTAACACTTCTTCAAAATCAGAAAAAAATTGACAAACCACACTGTTAAAAATGGGTTCTCAAAAATGAGTAGAAAGTACTCAATTTTGAGTACATTCCAGGTTCATAATAGCTCCGAGTAGAAGTGTCTCAATTTTGAAAACTGCAGTACTCATTTCTGAGTAACAACAGGGGATCAATTTTGAGTACGTTTAGTTTCAAATTTGAGACTATTTTAAACCCACACGTACTGATTTTTGAGTATGGGGATTCAATTTTGAGTATGTTTAGTTTCAAATTTGAGACTATTTTAAATCTACACGTACTCGTTTTTAAGTAAGTGCGATTACTTGTATTTAAGAATACACTGATTCGTTTATGATACGATTATACTAAAAAAAACGAGTAGGCGCAAGTTCTCATTTTTGAGATTTATTTTTACAGTGATCAAACGACAGAATGACAGAATAATTGCATTATTCCTATTTTTCATCCACCTTCCTTTATTAGGTTAGATTTCTGGACAGGGTGCAAAGATCCAAGCATATACAAAGGTTTTCCTAGAGACTGCATTACCTTACAAATACCCTCTGAAACAACATCCCTTATTCAACCACTCGATTTTCAGGCAGTATAAAAAGTTTTTCAAAAATGTCACAAACCGAATGGCCCTTGACAATATATATGAAAATTGATATAAAAAATAGAAATGAAATACTAAAAATGCACTCTTTAATAATATATAACCAACTTCAATCTGAACAATATCGCCTAATGTTACAATATTCCTGTATAAGTGAAAGTATTCAGAAAACGATCCTAAAACATTTAATAGTGTAGAAGCTCTTTTATCCGCGGTTGATGATATTCATTGTAATATTTCGTTATATAAGAGTCACTCGCATTTGAAATGTACTCACTGTAACCAAATGTTTTGTCTTGAACATTTTTTCGTTCAATACCAATTTTATGACAGTCTTGTTTAATTATTTTTTTTAACTAATTCTGCAAAAAACAGATCCATGTTTCAATCTTTACTTTCCATTTTCACATTGTAAAAATTTGTAAAATTTTGTGGTATTATTTTTTATAAATAGAGAAAGTGACCTCGAAGTTTAATTTATCTAAAATGGTAATTCTGCTTGCTTTTACGAAAACCATGTATTTTGTTTTAAGACTTTATTTTCTATAGAAAAAGCAAACTATTTTTGAAACGATAATAAAAGCATCGCCAATTCTTATAAATATCTTACTAAATAGCTGAACATTTTGCCAATTTTAAAAACTTTATTCGCTAGTTAAAAATTTATATATGGATTTCGCAGAAAAAGGACTTTGGATTCGTAATTGGGGGTCAAAAATCTATAAATTGTAATATGTCTCAATTCTCAGTTAGGACTCCCACTCGGGCTAGTTCCCTTGTAAGTTTTATTGTTCGGGAGGGTTCACAAGGATACTTTGGCGCAGTATAGCCCAGATGCTCTTGCGCCATAAAAAAGCCAAACAAACAATCACAAGGATACTCAAAAATGTTTGTAATCAAAAGCTATGTATCAATTATTTCTGGAAAACTCTACTTAATATTTTCGGGTCAGGGTAAACCGCGGATATGATGGTTCTACTGTATTTGAAACTTACATAAATGTTTAAAAAAGTGCTGATTTTTTCTAATAAGCAGCTTTTGCAAGATGTAGTGTTTCAGTATTTATAGACTGAAAATCTGATTGTTAATATGTGTTAAAGGTAAGAAATTGCGACACTGATAACGCTAAACTAAAAGTTATGAAGTATGAAGTAGTTTAATTGAAATAAGAATATTCCTTTTCCTCTACCTTGCTTACATTTAGTTAAGCAAAAATTTATAAGGAGGAGTTACAGAGCTACAGCTTCATATAGTCATATGTATATGTACAAAGTTGCATCGTAATAGGGATTATGACCTCCATAACAGCCCCCACGCACGCCGTTGTCTGCTTGTCTATTACTCGGATCCCTGATCAAAGTTAATTTGACATTAGGGCGTCTCTCATTGTCAGTTTCGTATATTAGAAAGCAAAAATCCCAAGGTTTCCATTTTTGGGCGAATTTTCATTTTGTATGGTCAGAAATATGCTTCTTGTCTCATTTTGTTAGTAATTGCTACTGATAACCGTATATATATATATATACTTTGGCCTTTTTAAAACTCTCCGTTTTTGTAAATCATTTGGCAATATGCCCAAAGGGTAGCAGTATCTACAGTTGGAGAAATGCAGGCTTGCATCAATGAATTACCGCGATCATGCCGATTGCAAGATAAAAAAAGTACACGAATTTTTTTTAGAATAAAAATGTAGAGACTGCTTTTAAACACACAAGCACACATGCAAAAACGTGTTGGTAAATCCGTAGCCATTAATGACGCCAATTCTTCTTTAAGCTTATGGATTTAGCAGCAGCTATTTTCGTTTTCCATTTAGATTGAAGGATTTATTGTTCCAATGAAATCTAAATCGTTTTCGGATTGCTTCACAGCATACAATCAGCAGAATTTCATGTACTTTAATTCTTTTAATATTCGCTAAAAACTTACCTAGGGATCTTTTCCTTAGATATTTACATTTATGATTGTTAAATTTATATGTTATTTATAATATTTGTAATATATATTTTAATAATATTTTATATATAGTACATGTTTATAAATTTAATCAGTTTAAATTCTAGTTAATGAGAATATTTACTGAATAATATTTTGTTTCTTCCTTCACGAAACAAGTTTTTTCTTCTTCTTCTCGAAAATGAATTTAATTAATTTTAAGTACTCCACAAATTTTGAAATGTATTAATGGAAACGACGGGTTTAGCATTAATATTAAAGCAATACTACATAAAATTTGGGCATACATAGTTTATTTCCTACATAATATTATGCCAATGACGATTTTCAGTGTCTTTTCTATTCTAGATAGTCATTAAGTGTTTGAATTCAAGTGTTGCACTACTGGAAAAATGGAAGTTCAGTCATTAATAAGCCTATATTGGACAGAAAATTGGGCCACAATTTAAAACAGTTATTAAAGTTACTACCTTAATCCAATAGTTTGGTGGAAGCTGGTTGTAGCAACATTGCACACACAATTGACAAACTATAAATGTATGATGTTTTTTAACTATTCGAGTAATTTTATGTGCGGCAAAGCCATATATTCTATGCGAATTCATGTACTTGCTTTTTTTTATGTATACTGTGATCTTTATATAATCCTTACAGTGGTGATCCCTTAATATTATGAAATATCTTGATAATTTATGAGTTTTTGTTACTTTATATGTCGCTACGCTTGATATAGGAAGATTTTCTGGCGTAGAGGTAATGCGTTTTTCCACCACATACGAAATCATGGTTTAAATTCTGATGGTATCGAAAGCTTTATTCTACAATTTGAGATCGCGTGCATTATATGATCTGCTGCGTAATAATTTCGACGCCCACGGTTTTAGCTCAAACTAGATCTTTTTTGATGTATGAAAAACATAAGGCATCGTCCCCGACCTAGAGTCGAACTAGAGTCTCTCCGTTGAGGGGAGAAGGAAGCTCGTTTTCTCAGTATTTAAGGTTGTAAGATATTATTATCCCTTTCAGGGCTAGCACAATTGCCAAATAATAGTCAACAGACAATGCCAACGGAGTGTTTTCTATGATTTTCTTGGGGAATTCATTATAGGGAATAATTCCGACACCCACACGAATTTCACGGATTACGCTGGGGTGGAGCAAATTTTTTTAAGAAACACGATAACAGCATACACACACACACAAACACACACACACATATATATATATACAGTGCGTTTGGTATTTTAGTGGACACCTGATATTTTTACGTAAATGCTAAAAAAAATACAAAAACTGCGAATTGGCTTTTGAAGAATGCCGAGACACCATAATGTCTTGTAGAAAAATAAATTTTATATAAATATATCGTCACATAAATGGGGAAAATGCAAATTTATATAACAAATGTTGTTTGTTAATTTAAGGGACACTATCATTCCTGACTAACAGATGGCAGTGCAGGCGCTAAAAAATTTGCATATTGTATTCTTTCGATGCGTAGGTTCGTATAAATACCCGTGTGAACAGGTTTGAGTCTGCGAAAACAGCGTTTGTAGTCATGTCAGAAAGGAAAATACTTACGGATTTCGAGAAAGAGGAAATTGTGGCTTTTAAACGAAATGGAAAATCCATTTTCAAAATTTGTCAGCTTATTCAGCGTCCAAGGAGTGCTATAGGGGCCTTTTCAAAAAGAAACCCCAAAAGGATCCACCCAAAAAGCGGGGAGCGAAGCCAAAACTGAGTAAAAGAGATAAGCGGAACATTAATAGAGAGGCCAGTAACACAGGAAAGTCTGCTGCAAAAATCCAAAACGACCTTAGTTAGCTCCTAGTTAAACGTTGGATAGTATGGAATGTGCTCTCTAATTCCAAAAATTTATCTTTTCGATAAAAAAGGGCAAACCATCTCTCACCCAAGTTCACAAACAGGAACACTTAAACTAGGCTCGACGACTCATGAAGTGGAACGATAAATGGTTGCAGGTACTTTTCACGGAGGAAAAGAAATTCAACTTAGATGGTCCGGATGCTTTTCAACATTATTGGCACGATTTACGGAAAGCGCCGCAATACTTTTCTTGTAGAGTTCAAGGAGGAGAGTCGGTGACCATTTGTAGTGTCTTTGGCTACAACGGTACTACGCCTGGAGCTTTCATCGGCAGTCGTATAATTTCCACCTGCTATCAAGAACTTTTGAATGAATATGCCCTCCCATATGCCTCATAAATATGTGGGGAAAACTGGATTTTGCAACAGGACAACGCACCGTGCCATGCATCTATCTCCACCAAAAGATGGATAAATTCAAAAAAGTTTAAAAGTATGATTTGGTCGACACGTAGTCCTGATTTAAATCCTATCGAAAACGTATGGGATTATATTGTTCGTCAAATATATGCAAATGGGAAGCAATTCACGTCGGTTAATGCCTTAAAGGACGCTATTGTGGAAACTTGGTATCAAATCGATCCTAAGTATTTACAAACATTGATAGAATCAATGGATTCACGTGTCTTTAAAGTTATACGCAAAAACGGAGGATATCTCGCGTATTAATGTACATAAAACACTCCAATTTCAGTAAGTGTCCATTAAATTTTCAAACAAGATTGAAAGCCTCATCTTGATTTTGTTACATTTATGAATGATTTAATAAAGATTATTAATCTTCCACTTTGCAGAATACTGTTTTATTGTAGTATCTTTATTTTCATTTTCAAATTTGGCATTATTTCTCACGATAGTGCACTGTTATCAAGTGTCCACTAAAATACCAAACGCACTGTATATATATATATATATATATATATATACAGGGTTTGTCCCAGAAGTTCCCGGAATGATTTTTTGTAGTTGGCAACGCTGGCTGACGGGGCGGAGAAGTTGGTGGGGGATCTGAGCTTGGAAACGAGACCGGTATCAGTCGCCTGCGGGCAGTTGTTGAGGCAGGGTCACGCTCCGCGCAGAGGTATCTACTGCACCCTCGTCGATCAAAAAATGGACCAGTTTTTGGAGCAGCGTTATGCAATCAAATTTTGTGTGAAACTGGGTAAAAACGGGGCGGAGACACTCGAAATGCTTCGGAAAGCCTACGGTGACGGGGCGATGAAAAAAAGCCAAACTTTCATGTGGCACAAGCGGTTCCGGGAAGGTCGGGAGTCCGTCAACGACGACGACCGCTCTGGACGCCCGTCGACATCACAAACGGACGACTCGGTGCAAAAAGTGCGTCAAGTTTTGGACAATGACCGACGATTAAGTGTTCGGGTGATTGCAGAGGAGTGTGGAATACCCAAAACAATCGTTCATCGCATTTTAACGGAGGATCTTCAAATGAGGAAAGTCTGCTCGAAAATGGTGCCAAAAGTCCTGACGAGTGAGATGAAGGAGCAGCGTTTGTTGAAGTGCCAGGAATTGCATGAACGCTACGAAACGGACCCAGAATTTTTGGACAGAGTGATCACAGGGGACGAGACGTGGATTTTTCAGTACGATCCCGAATCAAAGCGCCAGAGCAGCGAGTGGCACACCAAGGAGTCTCCTCGCCCGAAAAAAGCAAGGATGAGCAAATCGCGAATCAAGGCAATGCTCATTGTGTTTTTTGACAGAAAAGGTGTAGTTCACAGTGAATTCGTGCCACAAGGACAAACAGTCAACAAGGAGTTTTACTGTGAAGTGCTCAAACGGTTGCGCAACAGGGTTCGACGCGTCCGAAACGAAATTCGCGACAATTGGATCTTGCACCATGACAACGCGTCAACCCACACCGCGCTCATTGTCTCCGAGTTGCTGGCCAAAATGGGTGTGGCAACGCTGCCCCAGCCGCCGTACAGCCCCGATCTGGCACCAGATGATTTCTTTTTGTTCCCAAGGATCAAAAGAACCCTGAAAGGAACTCGGCATGGGACGCTGGAGGCGGTAAATGCAACCGCGACGACCTCAGTGAAGGAGATTCCCGTTGACGACTTCCAGGGCGCCTTCAATGATTGGGTGAAGCGTTGGCAACGGTGCATCGAAGCAGGGGGAGAATACTTTGAAAAGTTCTAAAAAGATTGTAAACTGATATTGAATAAATGATTTTAAAAAAAATCATTTCGGGAACTTTTGGGACAAACCCGCAACTATACACACATATATATATTAGGGCGGCTCGAAACAATCGAAGTGTCTTAGATCTTTTTGCGGTAGTGCAGAAAAGTTGTGAACTCTCATCATTAAAAGGTATGCAAAATCTTATAACTCTGAATTGATATCTTCTGTCACCTTAATTGGCCGAAAATTGTAAAAGTCGGACAAAAATGCTTAAAATTCAAAATGAATAAATAATCACAGATTTTGTTGATCCGTTTGCGGTAATGTTTAAAAGTTACTATTTTTTAACAACAACATCTGTACAAAATTTTAGAATTATAGGTTGATATCATCTGCCACCTCAACGGCGGATAATTTTGGAAATTGTAGGCAAATTTTTAAATAAATACACGTTACACTTACCTCATTTTAATGCGAAAAGAAAATTTATTCTATCTTCTAGATATACAAATTAAAAACGCATTATTGCTTGTAATCTTTTTTGGACTCAAATTTTGGCATGTGTTTTCTGGATTCTAGTGTTGCTCTAATAAATCCATCCCTATTCTGTGGTCCAACTGTTTTTTCAGAGGCTTCAGTGATTAGTTTTACAATTCGCTCAACTACTTGTGTGTGTGAAGGATATTGAATAAACTCCCAGCCGTCTATTGGTACACCGTCCTGTATCATCTTGAGAAGTTCATGAGAACTGATCTCTCTGAGAACTGGAGGTGATGTCACGTATCAAATTTTCCAGTCAATGAGATCTACGTAGTCTGGAACTCCAAAGTTAAGAGCAGGAATAACGAATCTGCGAACACAATTTCCATCTGGGTATTTTTCCTTGTCTTGATAATCTGCCTACCTGCAAGCGTCCTAATATGGCATCTCTCATCAGTTAACATGGCCAAAAGCATGTTTTCTGGAGTCGCAAAGTAAGCGCTGCGAGAAGTTACTGGTTCGATTATGTCAGGATACTTCTGCGTTGGGAGCACACGTCGAAAATTCTTCTGTGCTCCAAAAACAGGGCATTGCAACATTTGCCGACATGAAAACTTTGACTGCGATGATTTTGCCATTTCTAATATTGACCAATATCTCGTACTAAAAATACTGATGAGATACACAAAACTATTAGACAAACCCCTTAAAAAACGATAAGACAAAACATTATATACAACATGCACGACTGCAGTTTCACTGTAAAGATCGCCCGCTTACTTAAAGGACACTGCTACTGCTTTATCAACTAAACGGTTTAAAACAGGTTACGACGCGCAGAAACGGGTTCTTGTGGGTCAGGTAGACAGGACGGCGCCAAAAAGTCGAGGAGGCGGCAGAAGATATTAACCTATAATTCTAAATTACGAAAGCAATGATGCTTTTTTAATTTGTATGTTTGAAAGGTGGAGTAAAGTTTCTGCTCGCATTAAAATGAGGTAAGTGTAACGTGTATTTATTTAAAAATTTACCGTAAATTTCCAAAATTCGGTGCCGTCGAGGCGGCAGAAGCCATCAACCTATAATTCTAAAATTTTGTACAGGTGTTGTTGTTAAAAAGTAGTAGTTTTTCAGAATTATTAAAGCTTACATCATATATCTACACATACAAAAATATATACAAGGTATGTACAAAAACAACAACAATCATATGGAGT
>QLNU02015360.1:234187589-234200506 GCA_006491805.2 Dysdera silvatica
AATCGTTGAAAGTACTGACCGAATCTTCCATGTCCTGTTAGGAGTTGCGTTAGTTGATGGGTGATTTTTAAGTGATTTGCGTTTAACCTATCTTTGACGGAAGGGAAAAATCTTTTTGTGAGGCTTCCGTTCTCAGTTTGTTGCCAATGATCCTCCCATTTGCTGGATAATGAATCTTTGATCATATTTTTTATTTCTATGACAGGGACTTTTTCATACATGAATGGCAGGTCGTCTGATTGGGCTGCCAGATCGGCCAGTGCATCCACTTTTTCGTTACCTTCAGTGTATGTGTGTGTGTGTGTGTATGTGTTACAAAAATCTTCCAAATTGTCGCTGCAAATATATAAATATATTTGAAAAATTTAGCTGAAATTGATTCCTAAATTACAAAGAGGAAAGAAAAAATCTGAAAATATCCGTAAAATAATAGATGTCATTATTCATGTTGCTACTGCTATTATAATGAAAACGACTCAGTGACATTAATGATTCATGCCTGTGGTTATTCAAATAGAATCTATAATAGCTAAAATTTGAAACAGAAATTTGCGGTTGGCCTTGTTTCAATTTTTTCGAGGTTGTTGGAAAGAGATGACAAGCGCTCTTTGAAGCAGACACTCTATCATGTTTTGATTTAATATCGACTCCACACGCATATTTGCATAAGGTTTTAAGAAAGGCTATTCCTGTTTTAATTGAAGGAGAATGAGAGGAAGAATACGACAATGTTTATCACTTTTCGTGTAGTCTAATTTTGCTTTTCTTTTTACAATAATAGATCACTTTCAGTAAAATTTCATTACTAATATGCTTTAATAATGTTGGTTATGCACCAAAAAGTGAGTTTTGTATATACTACTCTAGTATGGAACTTTAGAAATAGTGTTCTATTTTTGATTTGAGATATTTTGAAAAGAAGACAGTAATATTTCATTTGTTCCTAATATTTTTAGTTTCCCTGTCCTCCTCGAAGCCTATTCAGAGGCCTAGTAAAGGAGGCTGCACTGAAATACATCTGTTTCTTGCTGATTAATATCCCTGGGCGCTAAACACTTACCGAAACGTTTGCCAGGTTTAGAGATCTGTGTCCCAGCAGAGAACGATCAGGGTAATTGAGGGTCGAGATGCGGTCCCAACAGGCTGCTTTGGCCTCTGCTCCTAGTAAATGGTAAGTCTAGACCAATCGGCTGGTTGTCAGTGATGCTGGCGTCTTGGGAAATTAGTAGACACTGCATACATTTATTCAGTTTGTCTTATTCGTTTCGAAGTTAGGTTTCTACCATGGAAATTGTTTCAATTATTTTTAATTTCATCCTTTCTCTAAACAAATCTTACGATACGCACGATTGCTTATTTCGATTGGTTTACAGTGTGCTTCTTTAGCATCAGCACCTCTCAGAGCAGCGTCAAATGGGGCGCAAGGGGCGTGGGATTTCTTTTTGCTAAGAGGGGCCTGATTTTTTTTTAATTAGTTAAGAAAAACAGCAATGAACTTTCTTGTATATTTTTATCAAACGGTTAGTATGGTAATCAAGTAATTAATACCACACATCATATATATAAAGAATTAATCAAAATTTTGCTAAGTCTGTTAAAAATAAAGTTTTACAAATTTATATGCTACACAGCAATTTGTTAGAGCATATTGACTAATATAAATACATAAATGTTTAACTAAGTTAATGCAAAATATTATGTAGTTATGACAACAATTATGCAAATGTTAACAATTTAATAATTAATTTAAAGTATATAGGAAAAGTAACATTTTTAAAAGTATGTAAGAATCAAAAACAATTGCAAAAAAGTATATTGGGAAACTACATCCCCAGCTATTGATGTAGTGAGATCTCGTAAGTAAAAAATTACGTATGAAAATACGGAAGAAAGCATTGATTTACTTTTTTTTTAATTTTCTGCTTTTGATATAACGACATCCAAAACAGAAGAACTTTTCAAACTTATGAGCATGCATAACAGCCTCCTTGAAATTTTAAATGATATTTAGTGCTCAGCTACAGCACATGGAGACAGAAAAAGGAAATTCTCTACGGATTTATAAAATATATTGTTCAAAGATAGGAATCTGTTATAAATGTTTTGGATTACGTTATGAAATTGAAACCCTTTTAACTACACATGCCCATTTTGTTTTCTTTTTATGGTTAATAGCGTCATTTATAATATAATTTAGGTATAATTTCTGTCATTACCCTTTGAGCAAGCCAATGTCAGAAGGGGCGATTAAATTAAATTTGGTACCATAGCAGAAACTCACCGTGACACAGCCCTGGAATTTAAGATCCTATGAACTGACGAAACTCGACTTCATTCAATAATTCCACAATTGTTTTTCACCTAATAAAGGTTCTGCTGTCTTTTTATAAGAAACGTGCCTCCAAACCCACCAATCAGCTTATATAAAAATTATTCTTTTTTTCTGAAAGGTCAATAAGAATAATGACAGAGCATGCTAAGGAGTTGTGGCTGTTGTTGGTAGCCAAACTCCAACCCAAATTCTACAATACAAGGAATAGAAATAAACTTATCTATAACAACTGAAGTGAAAAGAGAAATTATGTTCAACAAACGTACCTTCTATCAAGGTAATATTTTAGCTTAAACACACACTTGAAGTTGATTGATCAGTTGCCAACACTGTATACTTCCTTTCCTTTTTAGGGACTAATTCTGCCACCAGCTTTCAAGGATGTTAGACCATCAATATAAAAGGACGCACAAAAGAAATTCTACTCTACAATAAATCACACGCAATAATTTATGATCAGAAACACCCACATATATATATACTCTATTAAACGAAGTTTTTTCAGCAATAGATCTTTTCATATGTTTACCTACCATTCTCCCCGATATAAACATGACAAGTAAAAGAGATCTGCTTGGAAGCGATCACTTTCCTCTAACGTTAGAATGTATTAGAATGAGTTTCTCTGTTTCATCATGAAATCCAAGGTGGAAAATAAAAAAGGCCAACTGCAAAATAGTTATCAGTTTAGCTAACGTCAATGGAAATATGACAACAACATCAAATATTGAAGAAGCAATAAAAGCTGTAACGAATTATATCACAAAGGCAGTCAAAATCGTAATAGTTTAAACCTGGACAAACTTTTCGTAAATACCTAAAAAATGGTGGAATCACGGCTGTAAAATTACATACAAAGCTAAAAAAAGTCATGGGGAACTTTTCATCAGGATCTCACACAATAGAATTGCAATTTAATTCCCACACAATAGAAATTAAAGGAGCCAAAGTCAAAAGAAGGATCTAGTCGACAACAAACGCAAAAGGATTTAGGGAAAAAAAGATACATATATTACAATAAGAGCACAAGAGAGATATGCTCCCGCCCTCTTCTGTTCCCTTTATTGTGAATGAATTGAGAGGACAAAGGAGTTCGCAACTTTGGTGAATAAAGAAAAAGCCAAAAAGTAAGGCCAAAAATCGGGTAACAATGTAACGCGAGTTGTAAAATACGCAGTTTAATAAATTCATTGCGCATTCACTCTTCAATACGTATTTGCATATTTGAAGGTCTTGAATAATTGAAGTAAATATAATCTCTTCCCTTCACTTTCGAGTCAAAAGAAAGCCCGCCGTATACTTCTACTCGAATGTTTTATTCTTTAACACCTAATTCCTAGAATTTGCTGAAAATCGTTTGCATATGCTTCATGGCACAAGGGATGTCCAAGGTCATGCTATGCAAAACTTGCTGTATGCTTGTACTCGAATATTTTATTCTTTAACACCTAATTCCCAGCATTTGCTGAAAATCGTTTGCTTGTGCTTCATGGTGCAAGGACGTCCAAGGTCATGCTACGCAAAACCTGCAATCTTCCACAGGATCAGAGTGTCTACTGCTTATGGAACCCTGGAATACGAATCAGTTGAGAAAATGGCGAAATGAAGGTGATATCTCGCACTTGAAGAATTGATATCAATATATAAGTAAATAACGTTGGTAGTTCTTCATATTTTTCTAGTATAACTTACATTTTTATACACGTGCAGGGGCATCTTAAAGTATTCGGCACACTGACCTCAATAATTTTTTGGGTCGTCCTTATACTCATTTTTAAATTTCCATTTTTTTTTTTGCAACACCACTAGGACCGACCCCCCCCACATTGGCTCATCCATTAAGATAGTCTTGCGTACTTTTGAAATATGCTTTTCAATGACTTTAAAATATGCTACAATGTACATTTTTTAACTTTTTAAGGATTAGGAATATAGTCAAGCCGGCTTACAAACGTTCATTAACCAGAATATTTACTCTAACTTGCTAGCATTCAAATGAAAATTTATTTATTGTAAAATCATTTATTAATTTGCTTGTGTGCTATGTTTGCTTCTTGAAAGCACGGAAATTAAAATGCGTATTATGTATATTAAATTATAAGCAGCTGTTTTGTATTGAGCTTTTGTCATACATAACATTTACGAATTGATAGCATACATTGTTAAATTATGCTCCTTTGTTCTATAATTTCAATATCTGACATTCTTTTCGTGCGGACAGTAATTAATTGGGGAGTACAGATAATTAATTTTGCTAATTACGGCGCCTAAAATCTCAGAAGCACTTTGACCCACGCCACTTGTTCTAACTGCTTAATAATAATTTGTTCCTAAAACTTACCAGAACATTGAAACAAATATGCCAGAGGAAATAAAATGCACGCGGTTAACCACAAAATGTCCAATGGAAGGATAAATAACTCGAGTTCTGGAACCCTTTGCATATGAATGTACAATTTAAGAAACAATTTTTCTTCTGCCGAACGACAGCAGACGGACGGGGACACATAAAGTGTCGTCAGCAGGACGATGAAATGAATATCGGACGAGAAATCTAAACTCATCCGCATTAGCGAACATTTCACGCTTCCATGGCTAAAAAGATCCCTAACGAAAATGATAAACAGAAAGCCACAAATAACAAACGCTTATGGTTCAAAATTTAGAACATCGCGAAAGGACTAATCGCCAATAAAGAAGGACAATAATGCTTCCCTTCGCATTTCAAAGTGAGGGAGGACGAAATCTAGTTTTAATGAATGCGTTCTGTCGTATAAAAGTAATGTTAAAAATGTTCAGTGAATGTATACTTTATCCTGTTTCCAGTGCTCGTTTTCCTCCAGAAATTATGGCTTAATTCTTCCTTGTACCTTGTGATTTGTAATTTGTGTATATATGCCAAAATTAATTGTAAGTCACTTACGTTGAGGCATTTTAAGGCGAATTGTTGAAAGCACGATGGTACGCCTGCGAAAACGATTATTAACCCCAAACCGAACACGTGGGGTGTTCTGTACCCCATTTCAATTTTGGTGTATTGTTTTATTTGCTTATGGGTTTAGGGAAAATAATTTTGTTACATTTTTTACCCCATTTCTAATCTAGGAAAAATATTCCGAATATATTGATGTTAAGTTTAGGAATTTGTGTTTTATGGAAAACTTTTACTTTTCTTTTTGTTTTGTCTTTTTCAGGAAAACAACCTTGTTTGCGAAAGAATTGAATTATGATTGAAATCCCCGCAGGCACATCGAAAAAAATTTCATTTTATGATACATAAACTTATTTTACTTCAGTCCCATGATCCGACGTTCGATTTGTTAGTTTTCTTTAACTGGAAAAGCTTTATCCTCAAATCCTCCTCTTCATCCAAAAATTTTCCTGTACCCCTGATCGAGTGAATATATTTCGATTTATAAATATCACATTTTTATAAACTGAAAGGTCAAACAAAATGGTAAAATAATAACTATAATATGTAAAAAAACAGAGAACCAGGGAAAAAAAACCTTAACAATATGGTAATGTTCAAACATCAAGAAAATTCTTAACAGAGAATACACAAAATACATCAATTGAGGTGAGAATAAAATTTTATTTGGTCCAATAAACTTCTAGAAGGGAGCGTATAGTGAAATCATACATTCGCAGTTTGCATAGTTTTAAGGGACGGTGTAGTTGAAAATATTTTAATGTGGTTATTCACTTTACAAATTTAATATCAGCAGAAACATGCATATATATAGGAAAGACCGGATTTAGTTGATACACTTTTCGTATTTTGATTTTAAAATTTTTTGTTTTTAAAATCATGGGCTCAAGTAAAATTTCTTACTGTACTATGACTATTCCTTTATAAATTAATGGCTTTATTTTAACTATTGAAGTAATACTATGAGACAAAAAAAAAGTTTTAGAAAAAAATTCAAAGCGTATCAACTTAACCCAGCTTGAGTCAAGTTGATACGCAAGAAGTTTGATAACAATATTTTCTGTACATCATCAACCAAACATGATTTGGGTCAGATTAATCAGTCGAACTCTGAAGACAAACGTAAATGTGATTGGCAATTTATACACGTGTAAGGAGGGCTGTCTTCTCCGCAATCTATGTGTGCCCACATTTTACAGAAAATGCATTGAATCCAGCCTTGTCCCGGTTTGGATGTAGAGTAAGTTTTTAAACACACCCATTGGCGCATATATAGTGAGGGGGGTTCGGGGTTAATTCCCCCAAATCAGATACTGGAAAAAAACCATCATTTTATTATACATAAAGTTCGATTTTTTTTAAAAGAAATTTACATCCTCCCCACTTCTAACTTATGGATGAAACTTCTCCGAAAAAAATTCTAGGTGCGCCACTGAACACACCAAATAAAATGAAAAATCAGAATGATTTCGTTAGAATCCGATCCAGCTTTCTTGCGTTTTTTTTTAGATTTAAAGAGTAAGGAATGGCAGCCACATCGAATATTAATGAAAAGGTAAATTTCGTGCGTTTCGCTATCACATAACCTTGTGTACGCACATGTTTAGTTGTATAACTACGCATAATGAACCTTTCTTTTTGCCCAAACAGGATGCTCTTATAATCGGAAATTTTCCCATTATAAAAGCATCCTTCAAGTACTGGCCAAATATATATATGTAACGGCACTTACGAGGCCGAGAAAATACTCCATTGTTATAGACAATTTGTACTCATAGACTAGATTAAACATAACACACTCTGTATCTATCGAGACCAGGAGAAAATTATCGATATAGGCTGATCATTATAGACAGATTTATGATTGTATTTCATTATTACACGAACTTCCTCCCACTTATTAATTATTTTACTCCGTTGTTCGCAATCTCGAAATTATCCATTCTATCCGTATAAGTAAAAGAAAATAAACAAACAATAAAAACCTTAAAGCATCTTTCTACAAATTGATTACCGTACTGATTACAGTATAGGAGTAATCTTTATATTGAACCTAGTAAAAGTTGTCGTCATGATTACCTGTTTCTATTTCGTGTTGCAAAATTTAAGCAGTTTTGCTTGCTGTGCGAAAAGAGAAATCACAATCTCCCTAATTTTTTTTTACCACTGTGATTGCTAGCACAGATATTTTTCTCCTTTAGCTTCGTATATTCAACAGTAAAGTTTCAATCAAATAATTTTTATTCATGTATCGCACTTACCCATAATCTTATAAATATCCTAATCCGTATTTAATACCGCGTTATAAAGCAACCAAATCACAATATACGAGTATCTTAGTTCATTTAACAGAAATATTAACTTTTTCACTAATTACTCATTATTCCAGGGTTATTTCAAAATTCTAGTTTTTTTTTATTTTGATATCCTTCCTCTTAGACCAGTGAAACACACTTATATTGAAAAACCTAAGACCAAGATCGAACATTAAAACAAACGTACAATAGCAATGAAACCAATCATTACATTGCGTATTAACCAACGAAGAATTATTGCCTTTATATAAAGCATGTAGCAGACACAAATCTCAATTCTTTCTCTCATTACAATGCGTTGACGTCTACTGAATTATACTTATTTAAACTTTTTTTTTTGTTGTTCGTAAGAGCGATATTTGTATAATTCGCTCATTTCATTTACATATGAATTGCGAAAAAATGAAAGGTTGAAAACGACTTATCCGAGTTGTTACAAATCAATTTATATAAACTATTTTATTACATTCAATAAAGTAGTTTGTTTTATAATGCAGTTATTATTCATAATGTTCAACCATCGTTCTGCTTAATCCAGAGTTTCATTTCATATATCATGTTTTCTATTTATTGATATACGCGTGCATACTCTTAAATTATTAGTAACGACATTTTCGAGTGTAATTTTTGATGTTGAGTACAGCAACACTCTTTTGTTCAACATAAAAAAACCTACATTATTTTTGTATTCCAGAACGTCATTATTAATATTTATTGTACATGGTGCTAGTATGAAACGCGCGTTAGTATGAAACTTGTTATGCCTGTTAAAAGTTTTCACACGTCCCAGACTTGTCGCTACTGGCTCTCGCGAAGAAAGATTGGGATGTCTTTTTAAAATTTTATAAAACCATTCTGAAGAAGTCACTTTTGAATTATACCAGGTAGCAGGCACGTTGATATGATTTGCTAGTGCCAACCCATAAGAAATTTCTACGATATCCTTGGAAGTCCATCCGTAATTAAGTTTCGAGTACACTACAATTTATTTGTTGAGTTCTTTCTCGAAATCATAAGTTGAAATCTGCCGACGTTTTGAATACAACATTTTAGCATTTACATTCGTATCTGTGTTTCTTTGATTCTTTTCTTCTTTTCTTTTTGTAAACATTAGAAGGGTCATTTTATCTATGGAGAACGTGTTTGCAGCTTCCCAAAAAGACATTCTGCCATTTTGAATTTCGGCATAAGGTCTGTCGAACATTTCAATGGGTATTCCTCCACTTTCAGTTTTTTTTCTTGTAGGTCCTCGGCATTTCTGGAAAAAAAAAACTAAAAACGTATTACAATGCTTGTACGTTAAGTTGATATACCATATCAACCTGACCCAAGTGAACTCTATCAACTTGACGCAAACGATGTCATTATACTAACCTCAAAACTATAACCAATTGGTTACAGTTACAACTATTTCTTTCAACAAAAGTTCTTACCTGTTAACTAAGTAACACCATGATAACTTTATTTGAAAAACAGTGCAGCTGTGAATTCCTCTGTGACACTCAAACAAGAACCTAAAAATTTACTTTCGATGGTTTAAAATTAGTTTTTACTCACAAAACAAAAACAATCACAGTCACTTTCTCCTGCACAAAGGTGCTAATTGAGGGTTGAGCCTTTGCTTCTTCCCCGTTCACCCCGCTCCTTTGCGCCTGCGCATTAAGAAAATATTACTGCTGTATCAATTTGACTCTGTATCAACTGGACCCGGTCTCCCACATACACACACATATATCATCATCATATTCAACCATTATCTATCCACTGCTGGATGAAGGTCTCTCCAAATGCTTTCCACACAAGTCTATCCTGGGCCATTCGTTTCCACGTCACCCCAACCTCTTTTCTTATTTCATCCACCCATCTAGTTTGAGGACGTTTTCTAGGTCTTCGGTGGTCTCTTGGAATCCAGTTCAGAATTTCTGTTGTCCATCGTTGATCAGTTCTTCTTGCAATATGCCCAGCCCATCGCCATTTCAGCCCTTTTACTTTAACAATGATGTCCTCTACTCTAGTTTGCTCTCTCACCCAAGTGTTTCTTTTTCGATCTCTCCTAGTTATTCCAAGCATGCACCTCTCCATGCTCCTTTGCGTTGTCTGTAACTTTCGTATTGCTCCAACTGTTAGACTCCATGTCTCTGATCCATAAGAGAGGACTGGCAATACACACTGGTTGAAGACCTTTCTTTTTAGACACAAAGGCAATTTCCCCTTCAGGATAAAACTGTTTCTTCCAAATGCACTCCAGCCAAGTTTAATACGTCTGTTGAGTTCTTTCATAATGTTGCCATCCATTGAAATCAGCTGGCCAAGGTAAATATATGAATCAGCAATTTCTAGCTCAATGTTGTCAACTTGTATTTTTGTTTCCTCTACAAAATTATTGAACATGATCTTAGTTTTTTGTAGGTTCATCTTGAGTCCAACTTCTTTACTTCTAGTTGAGAGCTCCTGTACCATGTCTTGGAGTTCTGATGGGTCCGTTGAAAAAATAACAATGTCATCAGCAAACCGCAAATGATTTAAATATTCACCATTTATTTTTATTCCCTTGTTATTCCAATTTATCAGCTGAAAAATCATCTGTAAAGCTGAAGTAAAAAGTTTTGGAGAAATGGTATCTCCCTGCCTCACCCCTTTGCCAAGTTTGATAGTTTTGGTATCTTTATGTAACCGAAATTTTGCACTTGCATTTTTATACACACGTTTCACCATGTCAATGTACACATCCTCAATGTCTGTTGATCTTAAAGAGTTGATGACTGCTGATGTTTTAATAGAGTCAAAGGCCTTCTCATAGTCAATAAATGCAACACACAATGGAAGTTCATATTCATGTGTTCTTTCAATTAATTCTCTTAATACTTGAATATGGTCCACTGTACTGAATCCACTTCGAAATCCAGCTTGTTCTCTTGGTTGAGCTGCATCTAATTTTTTCTGCAGGCGATGTGTTAGCACTTTTGTGAAGATTTTATAAATAGCAGGTAACAAGCTAATTGGTCGGTAATTTTTCAAATCCTCTTTATCACCTTTTTTATGCAAAAGAATTACTGTTGCAGAATCCCATTGGTTTGGTATGTTACCGCTGTTAAGACATTTGGTAAAGAATTTTGCAAGTATGTCTTCTACATATTCTCCAGCTTCTTTTAGGATATCTAATGTAATACCATCATCGCCAGGGGATCTTCCTTTCTTCATACTTTTTATTGCAAATGAAACTTCTTCTTTTAAGATTTTAGGAGCTGTTCCTTCGACTATTTCAGTGTCTTCGTTTAATCCACTGTTACTTTCATATAGTTTTTTGTAGAATTCTTCAACTCTTCTAAGTATTTCTTCCCTATTTCTTGTTACGGTGCCATCCTCTCCTTTTAATGCAATGATGTGTTTCTTCCCAACAGATAAACTTCCTTTAACAACCCTAAGGCTCTTGTTATTTTCAATGGCCTTCCTTACTAACTCACAATTGAATTTTCTTATGTCTTCTTTCATGCTTTTGCGCAGAGTTTTACAAAGTTCTATGTACTCAATCCTGGAACTGGTATTTCGATTGTCCACCTTCATATCTCTTCGCCTTTTCATGAGCTGTTTCGTCTTCTCAGATAATTTGCTATTGTGCTTTTTACAGGTTACACCACCAATTTCCCCAGCAGTTTCAACTATTGTCTTAACAATGTTTTCATTTGCTTCTGAGATATCACTTTCATCAATAAGTCCTTCCAGTGCAGAAAAGCGATTTTTTAATTCCAACTTGAATGCCTCGGTATTTTCTTTTAATTTCTTTAAATCCACCCTCTTACTTACTTGTTTCCTAATGAGCTTCTGTCGTTCTAATTTAGTATTTAAGTGCACTTTACATCTCACCATTCGATGATCACTTCCAGTATTAAATCTGTTCAGTACACTGCAATCTTCAATAATTGATTTCTTGTTTGCCAGGATATAGTCAATTTCACTAGTTCCCCCATTTGGGTGTTTCCATGTCCATTTTCTTTGCGGTTTCTTCTTAAAAAATGAATTCATGATGCTAAGGTTTTCAGCTTCTGCAAATTCGATGAGTTGATCGCCACGTTCATTCCTTTCCCCATATCCGTATTTACCAACCGATGTCTCTCCTTGTTCCTGTTGTCCAATTCTTGCATTGAAATCCCCCATGATGAGCTTGATATGTTGTTTCCCTTTGGTGTGTAACTCTTTGATTTCTTCATAAAATTCTTCAACCTCTTCGTCGGTATGGCTTGATGTTGGTGCATATACCTGTACTATTTGAAGTTGGTATCGCTGGGTTAGTTGAACAACGAGCCTCGCTGCTCGATCTGATGTACTTTCAACTTCCAGAAGACAGTCTTTAATTCTTTTGTTGATTAAGAAGCCAACACCACTTGTTCTTCCAGTTTCCGTTCCTCTATAATAAAACAAATGTCCACTTTTAAGTTCCACCAACTCTTCACCTTTTCTTCTAACTTCACTGAGTCCTACAATGTCCCATTTGATCTTGTCTAGTTCCTCTTCCAATTCCTGAAGTTTTGCTTCAGAAGCAAGGGATCGTCCATTATACGTTGCCAAGGTCAATAACAAACGGCAGCCTGGGCCATTCCAGTGATTCTTAGCACCCCCTGCTTTCATGCCACACTGACCGCTGCCTTGATCAGGAGCACTCCAGCACCTGGAGACTAGGGGCCATGGTTTCTGGTGTGTCAACATAATGGAGGAATTAGCCATAATTTCACCACGCTGGCTAGACGGGTTGGTGAATTAGCCCTCCCCTTCCGCCTTTCTATCCGTGCAGCAAATATTAATTTGCCACATAAATAGAAAGCTCAGCCTGCACCACTTGAAGGCGGGGTAGGACACTAGGTTACTGGCCTGGCCGGTTCCACACATCGTCACATACGTTCAGCGTGTGGGTCTCCTTCCAGTTAGATACCAGCAACCCTTTTGCAGGCCATATATATATATATATAATATTTCAAGCACATAAACATATATCCTGAAATAATATACAGGATGTCGCTTCGAGACCGCAAAAAAATCTGCACAATGGGATTCTTTGCAAACTAAAGTAAAAAATGCTGAGAAATCCTTTTTTTTCTTCTTTTTTTTTTAAAGGTTATTAAGAGTTATTAAGATTTTGATTTTAACCAATCCCATGCCGGTTTCACTTGTTAACGCCTTTCAGGAAGAAGTTGAAGCGAATTGAAAAGTCTTGATTTTGAAAAGGCGTGAAATAAATGTTTTTGAGCGTTTATTCGGTAATTTTACTTTGAAAGCCAACGCCCATGGGGATTTATCCTCCTCAGCGAATACTAAAGAAATTACGTCATACACAACAGTGATC
>QLNU02015360.1:234200606-234244038 GCA_006491805.2 Dysdera silvatica
TGGCGGTTATCTTTTTAACCGTGGGTTGTAGAAGCATGCTTCCAATTATAAATAGTTTTCAAATCGCGTATTATTGGGCATGACATTTTTATTCTAAAATTTGTTGTGTATGTATAAAAACATAAAATTTAACTTTTTAGACGAGCTTCCTACAGAGAAACTTTCAGCCAGAAAAATGTTCTTCTATATGCGGTTAGTCATATAAAATAACTCATGTTACTAAGTGGAATATTCGAGCAGTTACAGAAGGTTAAATTTTATGGGTGAAATATCGCTGCTTTGGCAACAGTCATTAAAAAAAAGCAAGAATGCGTTTGGAAGAAAAGAATTCGTGAACAAACAAAATGTTCAAAGATAAAGTGTTAAAATTCTATTCCTCGTTTTTATTTTAGTAACTTATATTTTTTATATTTTCGTTATATTTTATTACATTTTAATTATTATATATAATTAAATAATAATAAATAAGGTTATAGTATTGTATATAAAAAAGCTACTGATAGTTTTTTGTGACTTGAAAATAAATTTTCATTTTTTTAACCAAATATGGGGACGGAAGGAGGGAAATACCAGTTATTAAACTGACGCTACGCCACTGATATATATATATATATATATATATACAGCGAGAGAGATTTTCTTTTATACCCAATCTAATTTGTAACAATTACAAAGAAAAAACGTGATGTTACGCACATTTACCGACTACTGGTGTCATTAGTAGAAGATAAAGGATGTACACTTACAGCCACTAAAGCACACTCTTGTTCAGACTATAACAGACTGTACATGTGGTTGCATTCGTATTCTTGATCCCGTCCATACATGTCCTCATCCAATATCACGATAAAGAATAAAATGAGATTCGTGTCTGAAAAGTACATCGTATACCACTCTACATTTCATGGTACATCTTTAACAGTGGTAAACTAATGTCGATTGTATACATGGTAGTGGGCTTTTTGCTCTTTGTCTATATTTGTGAACATGATTTTATATCGGCAAATTTCAACGCGTTTCCGACGGACTTTTAACGTTCCTTGTCAGGAATACACGCCCGTCTGGCACTGAAACAAACAACGAAGTGTTGCCGATTCACTGATGGGCTGTGTTGCCGGTTAGGTCCGATTAAAAGAACATCAAAGATACGTCGAAAAGGCCGAATTCAATAAATCCTCCATTGCAGTCCTCTGCTGGGACAATAATCATAAATTTAATTTTCATGACGCCACCATCGTTCATCAACCCAAATCTCCTGCAGAATTAGATTTCTTGGAAGCATTTTTTACTCCCAAACACTCCGGGGACATTGTAAATGATCACAGGTCTACTTCATTCTTCAGTCAATCTTGGAGAAACCTACTTTTAGCTCTTCGACCTTCGCCTACCACTCCACCTGCTTCAGTGTAGCGTTTCATCGCCGATAGATGGAGCGGCAATCGACCTTAAAAGCAACTTTTTAACCGGAAACAGGATCTAACCGCAACACAGCCCATCGATGAATCAGCAACACTTCGTTGTTTGTTTCCGTGCCAGACGGATGTTTATTCCTGAAGAGGAACGGCCAAAGTGCGTTCGAAATACATTGAAATTTCTTGAATAAAATTTCAACTACACTTAAAAACACATTGATTTTTCTATTTTTTATTTATTCTGCGTAGTGCTGCGTCAGCAGATTAATTTAACATTATTTATGATTTTATACCGTTTGAGTGTATAGAGTAGACACTAGAAACAGTACGAAATGATTCCCGAAATTAGATACTGGTGACAGTAGATCACCTTCGAGCAATTATTATTAAGCATCTATTTTACTTCGTAAGGGTTACCTTCTGGCGATCACTCCTATGACAATCTACAACATTTCCATGCTACAAAAACCTGGTGTGTAGCCAACTTTCTACACTCTGCCATATCACTGCTTGTAACAAGCCAACAATTATATGTAATATACGTATTTCCGTTTTCAATACGTAAACATCGTCTGGGCATTATTTCAAGTTGTTTTTAAACTGGAGGAAATATACAATATTTAGTAAAGTTCTTAGCTAAGCGGTGAAGCCCTCTTTTTTACTTCTCATTGGGTTAATTTATATCAACTTGCACAACAATAAGCACTTTATATCAACTTGCACAACAATAGTGTTACCATGGTAGCTTTGTATGTGACGTAACTATCTATGCTGTTAATGAAACTTCACTAGTCTCTCTGAATATGCATATCATCACGTTTTCCCCTTGAAATCTTAATAGACCTTGCTCTTTTTGTGATTAATGTATAAGTTGTAGCAAGTACCACAAGAGATTAACATGGAATGTCCAAGCTTTACTCATAAATTTCATATGCAAAAATAAAATAAAAACTGGGGCATTCCTAAGTATATACAAATACAAAACTTGGACGGCATTTACATAATTTAAAAAATAATTTTTCATGCTCGGCACCGCGGAAAGTTTTTCCCCCATTTCTTTAAAATGGTTTAATATTTTTTGGGTTAACTTGTGTTAAAACATTCCTTTCAGCTTGAAAGATTTATAAAATGTAACTGGGATAATAAAATTTGCATGATATATAAAAAAAGCAATTCTCCGGGGACGGCGTATTTCATGGCAAAAAAATAAACAGTAGAGAAGTTGAAAACTCTTATTAATTCTAAAGACGTCATTTCAAATTCATAAATATTTATGACTAGAACTCTGCATTTCTTGGTTTTCAATACTTGGACTCAAAATTTCGAAGAAGGAAATTGTTTCTGAAAAGACAAGTATACTTGCTCGATAAATTGAAAAATTTACCATTTTGAGGGTGAAAATGACGAAGTTGGCTTTCGGAAATAAAATTTGAGTAATTGAATTTCATTACATTGCTTTGTAATCTCGCAAAACATAAATGGAAATCTATCGTACAAATATTTTTCACTGGCGTCTTTCATTTTGCTGAATGCAATTTCAATTTTTTAAGGTGAGTTTTTCCACTTTCTGTTTTTTTTTGTTTGTTTTTTAAACCGTGTATTTTGGACAGAATTCTAAGTTTTAAGCCTTTTTTCGAACTTTCAGATACATATAAGGATGAAATTTAAATTTAAAATCGACTTGTCTCTCGCAATTAATCACTTTTTTGGGAAAATCGATGACACGTTAACGAAATTCGTTTCCTTCCATTTATCAGATACTATTTTGTTAACCCAATTCGGGATGTAAAATGAAAGAATTTCTTGCATTTTTTTTAACATTAGTTTCACGAACTGCAATAAAAAAATGTTTATTTTTTGCATGAATAAAAATTTTCATGTCATTTTTCTTTTGGCTTGACAAAATTGCATATGGCGTGATGGTTTTTACAATGAAATAGATTTATTACGGCTCATTCCTTTCCTATAAATTGAATATCGAACAAAATTTTCTAGATCTGAATTTCGTTAAAATAAATTTGGTTATCCTCTGCAGCCAATCCTTATGATGTTTTCTAATTTAAATTTTTAGAACAACCACAATATTTATACCATTTTAAATATTTCGGTTGAGGAATAAAGCGCATAAAGTAATTCGCGTATCACAATAAACAAGAACGACAATTCTTATCAAGAAACTTATTTATATTTGCAAAATCTCTTCCTGGAAAATTAGTTTATTCAAATTCAGATTGTGTAATCATGGTGTTGTTCTTTTTTCTCCTATTATTTATAGTTCTTAATTCTGTTTTCTCCTTCATATTTATTTAAAAAAGTTCTTATTAACAATAATTAATTAGAAATTAGGTTTGACTCAAATATTATGACTTTGTATTAAATCATTTTTTGTTCGTTGAGTATGTTGCGGCAATATTATTTATACCCCTTCGATAACTATTAGACTTTAGAAGTTTCGTTTTTAATTATTTTTGTTTTCTATAAAATAATAACCATTACTCAATTAGCAATTATTTTATAATGTATTATTTTTATATATATCCAAACCATAAATTCCGTTTATTAAATTCACTTTATAATTTGCGAAATTATGTTGATGACGTCATTTTTCATAAAATAGGATTACATTCATAAATTTACTAAAAATGTTCATGATCTAGAATAATATTGTCCGAAATAGCTTTCCTTAAAATACATCTTCATTTTCGCTACATCCTTTCTTCTTTAATAAAATAAAGATATTGCTTTTATACCTAGGTTTCAAATCTGATAATGGGGAAAATTTAAAGTAAGTAATAATAACAATATTTCTCAGTTAAAATTAGAAGAGAGAAAAGAATTGTGAACTTATTAAAATATATTTTTATGTTGTTTGTTACATCACGTATGAAGAGGAAACAAACGCACATAAAAAGTGTTCTATTAACAAACTCATTAATTTTCATTTCTACGCATCCTAAATCCATTAATTCAGCTTTCAGCAGTTTATTTTTTTTAAAAAACATTATAGTTTAACTCCTACCATGATCAACCAAATTTTTCTTTTTGTGTTTGAATTGATGACAGTTATTTACAAATTATAGTTATTTATTATTTGTAGTAGAAATGTAAATCGCCAAATCGGAATCTTAACCATAAGGTAAAATGACGCACTACATTTCATTTTAAATTATTGGACAGAAATGTGGATCGAATATATTTTCTAATATGATGTTTATTTGAGGTATTAGAAAAAATGAAATTTCCGTAGAAATGATTTACCTTAATTTTATGATAGCCGTTGTGTTAGTTGTGGTTATCTTTGATGCAAAATTAATAAACTTATTGTTTTTCACGTCTGAGACAATACGTTGGATCAAAAGTTTTTAGAACCAGTCTGAGGTACAGATAGAAACGAAGATATTCAATTTTTAGGCTTCAATCTATCGGGCAAAATGCTTGCTATAATCTTCAAATCTGTGATCATTGAATTTTTTGCATATTTGTAGCCGTGATGAGGATTTTTTTTTGTAAAATTTGATTTTTTACTGCAAAGTCATCTTTAATATTGGTTTAAAAATTTGACCCTGGCATACACAGCTTATAGATATTTAAGTATATGAGTTCGTGACAAAGAGCGATTAAAGAAAAATATACAATTTAAAAAAGAGAAAGAGTGGAATCAACAAAAAGAAAACGAAGAAAATAAAAGAAGGAAATAGAATAAGTATTTCGAAAGAACTTTTCACAGTCCTTAATATTATTTTCCTTCTTGTTATTTTCCTATTCCATTTCAGGCTTTTTCTTTTCTTCCCCTTTTTAATTTTACATCTCCATTTCAGTCCTCGTCCTTTTTTCTTTTTGTTATTATTTTACACTTCATTTCAATCTTCTTCTTCTAGCTTTCCAATTTCATCTCTGTTTATTTTTAATTTTTTGCATGTCTACACTAAGAGAAAATTCATATTTTTTCTTCTTTTACCACTAGATTTTTTTAAATTCCTAGTATCTTCCTTTGTTTCCTGCATTAGGACCAGTGACAACTTGACTCGATATAGGAGTTAGAAGGTAGACATCAAAATTACAAAAATTGATCCATGAAATGAAATTTGGATTTTCCAATCCAAAATATAGTATTTACTTTAAATTCGACATCATCATTTTTTATTGCGATATGCTTATTATCGTTCATCAACCGTAAAACAAAACAAATGCATCAGAGAGATTCATTTAGTGGAAATGGAATAGTGCATTTCAATGCAAGGCATTTCAGTGCCCAACACTTTGCAATGAGTAAAACCATAATATGGCATTTACAATTTAATTAAATAAAATATTTTAGATGAAAAAGCACACACTCTCTTTATAGATCTTTAAAACATTCTTTAGGTAATTACTTCTATTTGAAACAAATCGGATTTATCTCCGCTTAAATGACTTTCAAAACAAGTTTTAAGAAGCAGAAAAATAAAAGCTACTCTGGTTAGACATTTGCTAATTATACGCCTTTCTTTTATAAGCGAACTTCAGTCTTTCTCTTTAAGTAGTAAGCATTAACGTGGACTTTAAATTTTTATTCCCTATAGGACCGAGTTTCTAAACTATCATTATTTAAAATCGCTTTTGCTAGGACACTAGGAAAGATTTTATAGAAAGAAGCCATTAAAACTCAATTGAATGGGCTACCTTATTTTTCTCTAAAAGCTATCAAAGTGATAAAAAATTCTCCTTACGTTAAACAACTATTTAAGTTTCTAAAGTACGTGAAAATATTATTCTCAATTTAACATTCGTAGAATATTAGTCCTATCTTATATCGACACAATAAATACTCAAAGAGAACCCAAAATAAATATCCAAATAAAATAAAAATCCATGTAAAAAAACAGATAAAAAAGCTCAAAGCTTTAGTATGTGGCTTGATTAATTAAATAATAATATCTATAAACATAGACTGGTTTGTTTTTGTGTTAATCGAAACATACACCTCGGAACGTTCAGATTAAAAAATGGTATTACAAATTGAAAATAATGATTTTCATAAATCATTTTTGTTTGTTTGTTTTTTGGTTTTACGGCTCAAAGACTACAGTGGTCATGCTGCGCCGGGACCTACTGTTTTCCGAGGAATCCGAACCTCTTAAGGCCTGGGGAACCAAACCCCGGACTACAGTGAGCAGTGCGATCTTTATGAGATCTCTGAGTAAGCGTTCTTTTTGCACTGCTGGGAGTCGAACCCGGATTAGCCGCGCAATAGGAGAACGCGTTACCACACTGCGCCACCGCAGGGCAATAAATCATTTAATATGTAATTAAAAGTACTTTTAATTTACTGTTTTCAAATTGGATGAAACCGGAAAGATTTGAATAGTTCATAAAATTACGAAGAGGAAATCAAATATGAATAATGAATTTCAAAGTAAAACGAACTGCCAGTCATTTGCATTAGCTGTTAGTTTGATAATGGATTATATATCTCTGTTTATACAAATCGCATTATGAAAGAAACATGAAAATTTAATGAAATTTGCCCCACAAGCTGCCTGTATTGATGCAAGTAAACGACTAAACTTACAAAGCAAAAAAGTCAGATTACACGTCCAAAATCAGTATTTGACGAAGCCACCACGCACTGTAGTAAGCGATTACACACGACGTGTCATCGAATGAAACAGATTTTGAATTTATATCTGAGGAAGATTTTTCTATCCGAACTCAAAATTCACCTGTATTTGTTACGGGAAGAGCGTCACGCCGATCGCCGAAATCCCATACATTTTCCATAGGGGACGTATCCGGTGAATAGGCATGCCAAGGAAAAAGCTGTATCTGTTGTGCTGAAAAGAAGTTTCGAACATTCCTAGCACCATGTGGACAGGCATTGTCATGTTCAAATACAGCTCCAGGAATTCATTAGAGGAAGGGTATGACTTTGGGCTCCGGAACTTCACTGATGTATCAGTTGCTGCTGAGTTTAAGGACAATTCGTAGCAACCGAGATCATGCATAATACCCAATGGTGTCCCAGACCATCATGCTTGGCGGTTGTTCAGTATGACGTCAGATAACACACCCCGGAGAATGCCGTTCACCGCCATAGCGTCTAACGAGGATGTGGCTATCGCTATATCTCAAGTTAAAGCTGGATTCATCGGAAAAGATGACTTGTTGCCAATCATCATGATGCGCTCAGGGGCGAACTGCGATACCGGCTCACTGACCCCCGGGCCGGTGCTCCCGCATGGGTGGTAGGGCTCGCGCCTCCGAATTGGCAAGAACTCGTGTCCTCCGAAAATCCAAGGTATGCGCCCTTTGAGAGGACTTAGTCCACCCTGGATGCGCTCATTTTAGCCACAGGCGTTGATGGTTTTGAGTCAGGGGGATCCTGTACAAAAAAATTCTTGCACAGTGCAAAAAACGCCGACGAATTGCTGAAGCAGAAAATGACACACCTGTAACAGTGTCCCAGCTTTCTACCTATAGTCGAGATGAAACTGCATAGTCCGTCACTGCCATGCGGATGAGATGCCTGTCATCCCCTGCTAACAGAACATTTCTTCATTCACTGCCAGATTCGCAATTCGTGCTCTTCAGCCCACTGCTTTCACATTCGCATTATTGTCGTGGCATTGCACTCCATACGAGCTGCTATTGCACGATAAGAAAAAAACACTTTACGAAAGCAGATAATTCGTCCTCGTTCCAACTCCGTAATTGGCTCATATGATACCCTCCGTCCTCGTAGAGGCATAGTATCTTTGAATAAAACGTTTATCGTTAGTAAACAACCATAAGCTATTTTCAACGTCCCACTACAGTTCTCTATTTATACAGCTAAAACAACAGTTCGGAGGGCGCTGCTCAGCGCACGCATGCGAAATGACTCCGAAATTCTAATCATTTGCATAACACCCCTATCATTTATTGTAAGTTTCAGCTCAATCTCGTGATTACTTTATGGTGTTACAACTTTTACGAACAGGAGTTTATACGAACTTAAGTACCCAGAGACGTGCAGTGAGAACCGCTTTGTACATAATGCTGAGTCTTCAATGAACTTACTGAAAATGCTATTTCTGAGAATGCAAGTATTTTGTGATGTGCACATGTTAGGGACAGCTAATTGTAGTTTCCCATTTTTGCATAATTATTTTCAAATATCATTTCTGTCCTTTTTGTTATCTATCATGGTCGCTTCGAAGATTGACGATGGGCTCGGGGTTAATGAAACCTGCTCTAGAAGGATTTCATTTAGTTTGCTTTTCTACCTTATTTCAGAGATAGTCCAAAGAGACCGAGTTCACTTGCATGCGTGGGCGTGGTAGTTTAGGCCTAACCGATAATGTTAATACCTTTACTGTCACAATATGTGTACATTGTCGCAGATGAACGCCCGCTTTATACTCAATTACAAGTGTTCAAATCCTTAATAACTAGATGATATATTTCATCTTTGATTCCCCTACGAACACCACAAAAAAACATGGCACGGTGGCTTTGTGCGTTGACCAATATTTGATAAATTTGGCAATTGTGTTATCCTTGAGAAGGGTAATAATATCTAACAACCCTTAAACACGAAGAAGGTGTGCGTTGTTCTGGTGTCCCAGCAGTCTAGGCGGGAAACTCTAATATTAGTACTAATTCTAGTTAGGGAAATCCGATACATACGGAAAGCCTCCGATCTCGCGTCTGACAGGGGTCTCTTTTTCTTCTTTCTAACAATAGTTTTAGCTTCAGCTTATAGGCGGGTGTACTGGAAATATTGTCCATATCTTGAGATGTGATGTTTCGATAACTTACGTTCAACGTTCAAACTATAGCTGTATATATATATATGACCTACCTCGCAAAATTTGGCGGCTCGTAAAAAGGAAAAAAAAGGCATCGCGACCCTGGATGGAGTTGAACCAGTGACTTGTTTCTATGAACAACGCGGCTTTTCATTTAAACCGTCAAAACCCGGGGATGATGTCTTTATTTACTTATATATGTTATAAATTATTTATAGTCCTTCACACAAGCATACTACAATTATCAGTGATTAACGTTCAAAAGATTCTAGGGCAGCAACTTTATTATTTCTCTTTCAGGGGAATTATTGAGACATATTATTTTATATATATATTGCAAAAATTGTAATTTTATTTAGTTATACTTGTAGTTCATCTGCTGTTTTTGCGTCTTCGTGCAAACAAAACTAAACCTTACTATTTACTAAACTTTCAATAAAGAATCGAAATTCTGTTGATTATATTATTTATAAAACAGAAAAATATGCAATAACAGACGTAGTAGTCTTCTATTCTTCTTTGTCTTCACAAGGACGCAACATTCAATTTGTAGCCGTCCATCAAGAACCTATTGTCGTCCCGAGTGGACGATCGTTCAGGAATCCTGCTTGATTTCGTATTCTTGTTTTTTTGGGATGAATACCTCGGAAAATGCAGTTGTGTTTTGAAGAGTTGCTTTTTCAAACCGTCGTTGCTAATCTTTGCAACATGGTTTTCTTTGTGTATTTATTTTGAATTCATTAAAAATCGATTATTGTGCTAGAACTGATTCCAGAAGAATTTTCCTTTATTTTCTATCCGTGGCATCATACTATTGCATCAACAAAGCCCTCCAAATATTTTGCAAGATTTTTCATAAGGAATACGTTTTTGATGCTCTTGCGTGGTTCCAGGGAATGTGAAATTCCTGATGCAGCCACGCATGCAATAGTGTGAATGGTTTATTTTTACTACTTCGCGCGTGATGTGAATTCAAATTCAAAAATGGTCGGAATCTCGAACTTTCTTTCCGAAAAAAACATTCAAGATTGGAAGTAGAAGATCGATATTGACATCATCGTAGTTTTCACGACAAATGGAGTTTCCGTAATTATGCCATTTTCGCAAGTAGCTCAATTTTTTTTAACTTATTTATTATTCCAACCTTTCTATCAAATCTAAGCTTTCAATCTTTTGAGCTAACGCTTTTTAATTTATAATTTTTAAATTATTTAAGTTATACACCGATTCTTGTTATTTAGGAAGATGTTGTTACATATGAAAAAATAATAAATAAAAATGGCCGCATGGTGAAACGCAGTTTTTCTCATTGTGCAATTTGGGATGGGATCGAGCGCTTAACGTGACATTTTGATCAAGATGTATTTAAAATTTTTTTAGCTTTGAACCACAAATCAACTAGTTAATGGCTAATCAGCTAGGACGATAATAAGCTAAAAAGACAAGCGAGTATTTCAAACTAACCAATGGAATATGAGCAAGAGTAAACAAAACTGGCATGTCCACAAGTTTGACACGAAAGGTCCTTTGATGGAATGAACAAATTGATTGATTCTTAACTGCTTTTACAGTAGTGGAGCATGTAAAATGTATATATATATATATATATATATATATATATATATATATATATATATAAGCAAAGACCACTCTTCTCCCAGCAACATCTCTTAAAGGGAGAAGATGCCCCGATGTGTGCCACATGTGGTGAAGCATTAAATGTTTTACATATTTTATGTATTTGCTCTAATTTTAACCAGCTTCGTACATTAATTTTAACCAAAATAATTTTACCCTTCATGACATTTTATGTGACTCTTTTAATTACGAAATCGTTTTTAACTTTTTATCTAATATTCACTATTCCCATCTCATATGATTTTTTATATCGTTTCGTTTGTTGCTTTTGTTGAATTGTTTTCGACACGCTTTTACCATTTTAGCTTTGATTTATTTTTATATTAAGCATGTGTGCACGTTCTCAGCTTATTTGGCGCAGAATGACCATTGCGCCATAAAAACACAACCACAACCACGAAGCACAGACCACTTCATTATACATCCGTTGTTTCCTTTACTTTGAAAAATAAAGCGATGTTTTAAGAAAAGTTTAAACAAGTGGAAATTTATGTTCTATAAAATAATACAAATTGTATTTTGTAAATAATATTACGTAAAACATCGTGAGTTGAAATTGCGTCTTGATACTTTTATTTTAATGGCCACCAACTGCCGTAATGGGAGGCTAGACGCGATGACATCAAAACCTCGTTTTTCAACCTAAACCTTATTTGAGATAACGCTCTAATTCAATTGGTATAATAAGATGATTGCTGTATAAACGGTGATTAGCATGAAGGTTCAGATAAATTCGCTATCAATTAACGTCGCAAATTGGATATTCAAGAAGACAGATTTAGATATTAGGACGATGAAATCCTTGGACGTGTTATTGACTCGTATTTAAACAACCGTCTGAGAACTAATCAATGTGACTGTAATCACGTTTTTTGAAATACTTTACACTTCCTATTTTATTTCCTTAAAAGATAATCGTAACTTGCTCTTACGAAAAATAAAATTAAATATTTAGGTTTAGGACAAGTGGATATTCTTCCTTTTCAAAGAAGTCAGCTTCGAAATTTTGTACAAAGTTTTTCACATAGCTTTATCTTAATCCTAGTAGTTAAGTATTTTGTTCTAATTTGTCAATTTCACTAGAGAACACTGCTTTTTTTTCATCTGGATCTGAAAAGGTATTTGAAACAAAGAATGATGCAAACGTAGCGAATCTGTCCTTTCCATTTCTGTTGTAAATAAAATTAGTAACTCTTGAAACGTAAATAAAATTATCTTGTGCAATCGACTAAAAAATAAGTAAATATACTATCAGTATGAAGATCTAGAACTGGCGATAGAAATAAGGAAAAGAAGACTTAGATGGCTTAGAAGTAGCAAGAATGGGAGAAGTTTGGATAGTTAAGAAGATTACAAGAATCCCCCCAGAAGAAAGACGAAATACAGGGAAGATGGCTGGATGGAATGAAGGAAGACCCGATAAGAATGAAAATAAGAGACTGACGAAGAAATTCTTTCGATAAAGATGTCCAGGTCCATCAGGTGCTATAACGCCAGAACAAGAGAAAGAATCAACCAACTCGTTTCATAGCAAGGTTAATTCCATTAGTTAGTTAATTAGGAATTACTTGTTTGCAATAATTAAACGAAACATGAAGACTTAGTAATAATATGCGTTAATTTTCTGTTCAGGAGATTGGTGAATTTAGCATCAATTTTTTCTGTAAAAGCAGAAACAATAAATCAATATTCCAAGTAATCTTCAATATCAGGTATGCTTTCTGCTTTCTCAAAATGTGATTACATATCAAAAAAGTTGAAATGAATGAACATAGACTGTGAAATTACACTGTACTCTATAACAGAAAGAACATTTGGAAAATATGGTACAGTGCAGAAAGTTTTCAGTTTCAATAAATTTTGTATGGTGGTATATTTTACAACCACCATAAAACGAGGAGACAGGATATTACAGGATTACCTACTGAAACTTTACTGACCAGTTATTGGAATGGTAAAAACAATCACCTCACTGAACTGTTCTGTTGATTAAAAATATTTTATTCCGATAGAGATTTCGAGCAGTGTGCTATGAACCGGATTTTTCGTGGTGGGCAATATCCTCGAATTTTGGATAATTCTTAACATAATTTCCCTAACCACGTTATTATGAATTTTAATGTTGAATGTAATACATATCAAACATGTTTTGAAATAAGACAGACTTTTGATTCGTGCATTATTTTTAAGGGGCAATGCATGTTTAAAAGACTTAGGAAAACACACACCACGTTTCAGTAATAATTGTATATAACAGGACTTTACTGAATAAGCTTTACACAACATGGTAGTGTTCTCGTCGAAAAGGGATTAAACGACCATAAGACGATTGCGATAATGGGGCTATTAAAGCGGATATAGTTTCATTTAGTCTCAAAATAGTCCATAAAACTTCCAAACACCTCAAGAAGCAAAACACTAACATAGAACACTACTGGCCGGTGATTAATCACTTTATTTCAAAATTGTAACAGCTCATGAAAATTTGTTCAAAAATAGTACGTCTTTTAGTTTCCTCGCGAATAGATCGCATAGCTTTTCTGAAACTTAGTAAAGGGATAAAATTGGTGAACCATAAGAAAAAAATACCTCACTCTCCAGTGGGTTACGCACATCAAACCCTCTGAGCTTGTATTTCTGAAAAGCCACAAATATGGGAGCGATATATTAGGATTTATATATTTATAGGGTAATATATATTTAAAGGTTATCAAATCCCATTTAGGGAGCGATATTTTTATGGCTATCATTATTTATATATGTTACACTCTTTCTTGACATACAGAAGAATTTTTGCAATTGTTCCAACGCAAGTGAAACATAACAGGGAATGGTTTTTGTTTTGTTGTTGCCTTTTCCAAATGACGCAATTTAAATTATTCCATCAATGAGTTATTAGTCAATAACAAATTATTATTGATCCATTAAATTTATTAATCCAGATGGGCTTCAACTCTCCTTTTAAAACAGAAATAAACTTCAGCTCTCAGTATTTAACTGTTGTTTTTAATCCTACGCTTCCCCGCAAGGCAGTGTTAATATAATTTTGTATAAACGAAATTTAAAGTGAATTTATAATTGTAGCTCCAAGTATTCAAATTACATAAGCTTAAATTCAAATATCTGGTGTTTCAATTATATGGCATTTGAGCGTAATTTTTCATCCAATCTTTTATCAAACAATTAAAAATATCAGCAAATAATTTATTTTTTTATTCAACCCATCATTTCTCCCTTACACAGGTTTGACGTTTTTAGGCATTTTACTACTTCTGTTTCAAGTTTATAACGACGTTTAATGATTTCCAATTACCGAAATTGATAGGAAGATTTGCACGCGAGTTTAATTAATTTTTAATTAATTTAATCAATAAATCGATAATAATGTTGTAGCTTGCATTCCGGTCTTGCCATAAGTATTTAGTTACGTAGTTTGAATAAGTTTGCAACTAATAGTTGAGAATACACTTTTATTAGAAGTTTCATGGAATAATATCCGAATACATAAAACTAGTTAATTAAATTCTTGTTTATTATACTGAGATAACACTTTCCGATAAATTTAGTTAATTTGAAATACATAATGTATCAATAGAAGTTGTTAAATTACTTAACTATTTCTATTAATGATAACCATATTTAGACAGTCCACATATCGCACATTTGCAATATATACATGGCATAATTTGCGCATTCGCAACAAAGCATGTCATAATTTGAAAAACGGACATTTTGCAAGAAAGGAACTGACATGTCTTTTGTTAATATCCCTTCCTTAACGCGCCTGACAATTCTATATCTCGCTTTATTAATAATTACCTTCTAGGTACCATGTTCTTACTATAGAAACAGCTTAATATTGCTAACTCATAGCCGCTATACTCCTTTTTCCAGCGCCAAACTTATTTTTATATTCCAAAAGCTTTAGTGCCAGATTCCACAATTTTTTCCTGAAATGTAGGTAATTCCGTAATTATTTCCAATATATCTTGTTATACTTTTGTTTGTACCTCAGTCAGATATTTTGCATTTATTATATTAATTTCTCTTTTTGCATCTCAGGGAAGAAGTTTTTGTTTAAACGATGTTTTGCGTTATCTAATTAGTTTCTGTCTGTTTCATGCACTTCCATTTATGCATTATTCCATGAACTTCATGTTCGTTTGGTGGTGATTACGTAATTTTTGCAGACAGTTGTATGACACAATCCAGTGAGCAGTTTTTAAACCACATTCATGAAATATTTTTTATTGAAAATATAGCATATTTGATACGAAATGGATGCATCTTGCAAAAATTGAAAATTTTCGGACTGTACATTACTCGTGCTGCAGGGCTGTGGCATGATAAACACATGACGTAAATGGAATATAAATTTATAGATAGAATAGAAAATTACTGTTTCCAGATAAAATAAAAAAAAATTTAATTCCATCATTAAAATATGCGTTTTAGTGCCTAAAATCTTGGTGTTTAAAATTTTTGAAATATAATTTTGACTTTAATCCTTTTACAATATAAGAAGTGAGGAGCTGCACTTGGTTGCCACATAACCGGTTTTAGAACATCTTTGAAAATAAGAACCGGTTTTTTAAATTTTTCGATAGATGCTAGGGTATGTGGACTGTAAACATACCGGTTGCTAAAAGTTATTGTAGATTAGAAAATCTGTTTTTAAGCGTTACTTCAATTCAGAGAATTGATTGTTAAAAGTGTGACAACTCACCACTGAATATGTTAGCTGAAGTATTAAACATTTCAGTATATATAACAAGACGTAGTATTAAATAATTTGTATTTAGTTAAAGCATCATTCCTTAATATGTATTACTAAATTTGCTTTAATATGCTCAGTACGTAATTTTCTTCTTGATTTTAAATTAGGGTTTAGAGAATAGTCTTCAATGCCTACTCAGATTCGAAGTTAGACTTCCAACATGGATCACATTTAACACTTTGTGTCCCATGGACTTTTTTCTATATCTGGTCCGCTTTAAGTCATTTATCTTTTCTTTTCTTTCTTGTCTCTAGCTCACTTTCCCCACGATGTTTTTTTCGAGTATTAATTTGGGTATTTTATCGTTTCTTGGGGTATTTTCGTCCTCTTTCTCTATGCCAACGTTCTCCAAAGTCTTATACTGATGGTGTTTTTTTAAGCTGGATTTGTTCCGAACCTTTTCGTCATAGATCATGTCAGTCCACTTTATTTTTACCACTCTTCGTAATAGCTACACTTCAAAAGTTTTGACTTCGTTCCTAGCGTCTTTTTCGTTGTCCGGGTCTAAAATCAATATAAAAGAATAGCCCAGACATTTAAGAATCAAGAGCTTAGTTGCAGATTAAATTTTCTTTTGTGTAAAATTGTTTTCGGCTCTTAAGATATTTAGTTTGGCTGGACTAATTCGGCATTTATTTTTTTATTTGTTGTCGTAGCAAAATTATTTTACCAAACTACAGAATGTATTTATTTGTTCCATTCTTCTTTTTTTTATAACGAACGTAGATGTTTATATTCTTTCTGCAAATACATATTTTTTGGAATTATATTAAGACTCCTGTCCTGGCTTGTTGCATCAATTTACTGATGAGCACATGAAAGTTTTTATTTGTGCTTTCTATTATGACTATTTCATTGGCATATCCCAAATTATTTATATTTGTTCTATAGGAATGTAATAATTCCTCTTATAACCTTATATAATAATATGAGTAATATTCTTACAAACTTATATACGTATAAGATGAACGTCGTTCCTATCCTCGACGGCCTAGTGTTTGAGGCATTCTGGGCTTCATTCATTCTTTGGGGACTATGTCTATTTTTCTCCTATACCTAAAAACTCCAGTTTGAACTCAAAAGTGGGTGTCAAAATTATTAATTATAATAATAATTGGTCTCTGAAAGCTTGTGCCAAGGTTTACAAATCAGGTCTCCATTAATATTTTTTGTACGCCACCGTCAGATATGTTCTCACAATCTGGCTGATGGTTTGCGTATAAAATTTATACATTATAAAGCAAACGTCTTACTGTGACTGTTATATATGGTACACAGTTTAAGACATGTTTAATATAATAATACCTCTAAACATATTAATTATGAAATTTTGCGTTTATCGAACTTTTCTTATTTTTCTGATAGGGGCTTTTAACGCAAGATTGGTGAGTTAAGAAGAGCTTGGAAAGGAAAGTAACACGTATTTAAAACACCAAATCTTATTTATATAATTCAACCCGACGTCAATTAGCGAAGTATCCCGGTTTAAGTACCGCTGTAGCATGGCTTTCATATTATAAACACTTTTAAATATAATAACAGAGTGCCTCTTTAATTATTGTATTTCAGCCCTATGCCAGTCTTTAATAAAAAAAATGGTCGTTAGAACTAATTACAATTGACGTATATAAATTTTTACTTTCATATTTCCCCAATATGAATCAGAATAAAAAATCTGCTCGTAAACTTTCAATCTAGTTTTGATATATCGAATTTTTATTACTGACTTTCGATAAATAAAGCAGGTATACATCAAAATATTTGCATTTTCTTCCTTAAACGGTTCTTAAACTGGGTGAAAGTCCAAAGATTGTTTTGCGCCAAATCAAAAACCTACTTCCAATGAATGCATTTTTAAGCCGGAAAATTAAAACTGAACTTTTCCTCAATGAAAAGTATAATGATGCAAATATTTTGAAATAATTTTAAACAGTAAATTAAAGTTTTGTTCTGCTATATTTATGGTTAAAATTTTTATACAAACTACATATGGAAAAGTTCAATCCGTTTAAATAGACAACACTACTCCACAAAGTATTGCCTAAATTTTAAAAACGATAAATGCCTTTTGATTATTACTATAAAATAAAACAAGAAAATGTGAAAATGTACGGTTGAAAAGTAAGAAGAAATCTACAACATATCTAAAACGGAAATGAAGCAAAATATTAAAGTGGTTCTATCTGACATAAATGCAGCGATTTGAATAGAAAATAAATTGTGATGAAAGTTATTAAAAAACTGTATCCCTTGCTAACTTTAAAAATTACCGATCCTTAAAAATATATTCAGAAGCCTAGTTACAAATTTTTGTCGATCTTTAAATTAGAGATATATTTAACTTCACTTTAGCCAACTTTTTAAAATTAGATTAGTCAAATTTACATAAGAAAATGGAATACATTTATTCGTTTTTCAAAAAAGACATTTTAAATAATAATTCTGCCTTTTAAATTGCGTTCATTTTTTTAAATTAGAAGTGCTCGCTTGTGGAATTTGACTGTAGAAAGTGATCATTTGCATTAATAGGCAAAGAAACAATTTTACTTGTCATAATTTTTGTTCCACCATCGAGTTTGCAAATTCCATTTATGGAAGACTTTTAATTCTCTATACACATTATCAAGCCATTACATGCACAAGTCGGTAGCCTTTTAGGTGGTCTCCTCTCTAGTACGCTTTTCTCTTATATTTGTATATGATTTTCCAATGTATATATAATTACACTTACGAATGCCAACTGCGATTTACCATCTGGGGATTCCATGATGCAATAAAATGCAGTCGAACCTCTTTAAAATGAAATACGAAATCGGTTTTCTGAATTCCAATCAAATTGTATAGGAGTTCCCGTGTTATGATTTCTTTTAACACGCACGCGGTTAACACGAGATGCCGTTTACTACGAACTGATAGTCAATGGGAAAATTTCCTCAGCTTAACATGAACAAAACGCGTTTAAGATCACAGCTACCCGTGGTAGTTTCAAATGACTGTAGTTGTTATACAAAACATGCTGGACTGACGACTTTTACAAACAATTGACCAACAAACATTTCCTCTTGTCGTTTGCATGTAATACGAACTTAAAGAGACTAGAAATGTGAAGTCCCTTTTGAGGCGGTCGAATGCATTAGATGGCTAAATTCATATTATGAGAAAGTTAGAAATCCTAAATCATTGGAATTATGCGAAGTTGAATAAAACAAAATATACCTCGCAATCCAGGATGGCAAAGGGCATAGATGATTTTAAAAGATCGTGAAATTTTTGGAACTATTTGTGCAGCTAATCAATTTGGGCCTAGTCGAAAAATAATGAGGATTATCAAAAATGAAGAAGCTGAAAAAGCACTAATGAGATGGATCAGAGATATTTGGGAACAAAATCTTTCACTTACAGGAATTTTACAAAAAACGCATATTTTTATCCTGGTTCTCTGAATATGAGTGTTCTTAAATGCTCATCTGGATGATTATAAAGATTCACGGACTGGCATTGCAGAACAATTTGTTGTGAAGAAACCGGTGTAAACGTTGAGAGGATAAGCAAATTCCTGAAAGACAAATTGCCCACTATTTTGAAGAAGTATGCAACGTCTGACATACATAATGCGGATAGGAATGCAACTTTCCAGTTAGTATTTCCTAATAAAACCTTTCCTTAAAAGGTCTAAAATGTTCTGAAAGCAAGTGTAGCAATGAAAGGTTGGCTGTTGTAGTGGCTTGCCATATGGATGGAACAGAAAACATGTAGTTATTGGTAAGTCAGCAAAGTCGATATGCTTCAAATCTAAAAGCATAGGACTTCACGAAGGAGGCGTGGGTAACATCTGAACTATTTACTAAATTAGTATAACAGGCAGATTAGAGTTCCAACAACAAGGTAGACATTGGCAGCTTCTGGATAACTATAGCCCACACAGCCGCATTTTAGGATTAAAAGCCATAGAACATGAGTTCCGTCTCCGTAATACCACAGCTGGGCTACAATCTTGTAATGAAGGGATAATACAGAATTTGAAGACCTATTACTGAAGAGAACTAATTAACCAGGTCATGTACTGTTTAGCGTCTAAAGGTTGAGTTGAAGCTCAATCTATTCGATGATTTGACGTTACCTTTGTATAGTATGTAATTCGGAACAAAGGAATGATTACTAAATCATAATAATATGCATATATGATAAAACGATGATGTTTCGAATCCGCGTTAAAGGTATGTGTGTATTATTGTTTTTGTTACAAAATGTGTATGCTATAATAATAATGAAAAAATACACAATAAATTAATAATATATATATATAATGAAAAATGTATATGTAGTAGCCAAAGATCATCAACATCTTAGTAATACGACCTCCCTCTATCATTCTTTCTTTCTAGATAATAATTACTGTTAATACAAACAGATATTCCGTTCCCCATATGGTGTTCAGCTCAACGAGGTTCGACAGTGTATATACTTATTTGCCTTCTTCTTCTTCCGTTACATGCTTTTCAAAATTTAAGATACCTGATTAAAAGAATTTCTTTCAGTCTATCGCATAAACTACACATTTATAATTTTTTTACTTCTCTGATTACGAAAGCTAAGAAATGTAACGTTGTTATACAAAATATTAATAATGAATTATAATATTAATAATAAATATAATAGCAAGCAATAACAGCTCCTTTCTTGATAATTTTATAAAGTAATGTAACTTATTAAATTATGTGGTCTTAAAAGTTCGCTCATTTATTGAACGATGAGTTTTTATAATGACTAATATACAGTTTTCGAGAATTTTTGCGAAATAGAATTATACCAATTACAAATAAAAATACGGATCGTAACATATTTATTGTGTATAAAAAACAACGAAAAAATTCCACGGCCTTTCGACCACACAGGCCCTGGTCTGCATCAAGAGGTAAAACATTGTAAACCTGGGGAGTGATCTTCAAGCATCCGTCGGAACTGTTATTTTAAGAGTTTCTGCGATCAATGTTTTCGGGTTCTGTCTCTGGTGTGGTATTCGGTAGAAGGGCGGTCCATGCGGGGTTGAGAAACGGGGTGGATTTATGATCGTTTACAATAGTGGACGAGTTGACTTCGATATGATATGCTTCGAATAAATCCCATTCGAGTGGAGATCTAGGTTGACTTAGACAGGTTCTTTGATGATAAATTTGTGATCGTTTTCCCAAAAGTAGGCAGCGATGGAAGAATTTTGGAATTCAGCATTGTTTTACTTATTTTTGGTATTCTCTTAGTCTATGTTTCAAAGCACCTTTAGTTTGTTCGATATATCAGTGGACACATTGGCAAAATATTTGATTAACTCTCCAACATCGGGTAAGGAGGAAACGATCTTTTGTATTTGAGACTGAAATTTTGTTGCATGAGGAAAAATAGGACTTGAATATTCTCATTTCTCAAAATTTTTTCCACGGCAAAACTAAGTTTGGAATAAAACTGTAGAATTTGAAAACACGCCTGGTGTTTTCAATATTTTATCTCTTGATGAAGACCAACGACTGATTGGTCGAAATTCCATTGAGTGTTTTCTTCTTTTTTTATAAGAAATAAATTGGCTATGATCTATATTTTTGTTTTCAATTCCGATTTTGCGTAGCACGTCAATAAGCATGTTTTCAATAATTACACAAATCTCTCTTAAGAAAGGTGTTTTATATCTATTGCTTACAATCGTATTTTTTAAACCCTATAGTTATTTAAGAACTGTATGTCTTTGCTGAAAAATTCGAGAAATAATAATTTTTTCTTAAAAAAATATCTTTTTCAGAATTTTATTTCCCATTTTTTTAGCAATTTTATTTCGGCAGACAATTTATATTCGATATCGGCGGCTTTTTTTGATAAGAAATTTTATTTTCTTAAGGGAATATAGTTAAAATCCTTTCAGCTGTTTTGGATAATGTGGGAGTACAATAATTACACTGCACAACAAATTTTTAAGAAATTTATTCTTCCGAGGAAAAAGTAGCAAATTCTTAGCGAACTTGGTCATAAAAAAATTGAATTGGGGTCGCCATTTTATTTTTTTAATAGAATGAGTGGGGGGAAGATGGGAATAGTTATTTGTATCTTATCTGCAGCTTGATATATTGAATAAATTTGTACAAACAGTATGTGATATTGTAGAATGAACCTTTATTGATACTGAAACTTAGACTTTTCAGTGTATGCCTAACTATTTTTATGAAAAAACAAAGTAAAGAAAGCATTGCAAAATGCCCATCTTACCCATAGTATTGGTAAGATGGACTCCACGTATGTATAAGATGGGCATACCAGTTCACATTATTAATAATCTTCGCGTACTTGACATATAAAATTTTTAAATCCTTTGGCTCCATCACAAGTTTTGTGGAACCATGTATTGCACTCTTGCCATAAAAACCGCTAAACAAATATTAACAATTAATTTTTCGAAGTTTTCAATATCTCAGTAGCAGATTTTTATCCCCTTCTACGTCTCCCTCTAACGTCCCCCCTTCTCACGTCTCCGCCCCCTCCTAAACACGAAGCAATCCCTGACAATATAGTTTTAAGCCTACACACTAAAGGTTTTTAAAATAATATGCCTACAGTATGTTACTTCAGGGGCCCATCTTAGCCATGAATTTTGTGTTCATCTCACCCCCCAATATGAAATTATCAGTTATGATGTTATGCGCCAAATGGTTTTCGAAATATCGCTCACTTTTTGTACAACAAATTAACTTAAACGCCAAATTAATCTCCCCTAAACGTTTCATGTAGCTTTCTGAATAATCATATGGAATAAAGCTTACCTAAGTAAGCATAAAAATTATAAAAAAACATTTCCTTGCCCTGATTTTTAGAACAGCTGCACAATACTTCTCTCCTGACAGTTGAAGTTGAAATACCTTTTCCTCCCGGAAACGAACTCATGAACTGAAGTATCTCACTATTATACCAACATCAGTTCTTTGCATTGCGTACATGGGAAATGACGTCACTGTGCCCATCTTTCCCCCACTCATCCTGTGCAGGTATTTCCTTGCATGTTATAGATATATGTATACCTTAATATATATATTACGCGTTGTATTATAAATAATTTTAAATTAATACAACAGGAAACATTAACTGTACTTATAATACATAAAATATGTAATTCCCTGCAGCATTGTTGCATGCCATATGAGTAACGCCTTCCCTACGTTTTGGAACTCGGAGTAAAGATTCTCCCTCTGAGGCCACACTTTTTGACAATATGTCTTACAGTTAAGGCCAGTTTCGTCTGCATTGTAAATTCCTTAGATAGAATAATTCCCACTTGTTATTAAATTAGTAAATTCAGGAACATATTTCACAGGCGCCGTTGGATCAGTTGATAGCTGCTCTCACGTGATTGTCAATTTATGAATTCTGTAACGTTTTTTTACCTATCCAACCATCACATGCTTACAGTGACTGAAGAATCTTCGCCTTTTATTACTTTATTAAGATGAATAGTCTTCTCTTCAATAAGAGATCCACTTAGGGGTGCACCTTTCCGCCGCTCCTCATTAAACCACAAAAATGAAGGGCTTCGCCAACCTTATCTAATTGTGAGTGTTTAGCTGTTTGCCGAGTTTCAAGTGATTTTTCAGATGAAGATGCACAAAATTGTTTAATCTTCGCAAGGTTCTTTTTCCAGTCACTAATATTGGCTTTCCCCATACCAAACTTGACAGACAATTTAGTCGCACTTTCGCCTTTATCTAAACCTTTCAAGACTTCAAGTTTTTGTTTGAGTGTACATTCACTATGCTTGCGTTTGCTAGCTATTTTTCGCAGTATTACTTTCATTCGCGCAAGTAGTTTAACTCAAAAATAAAACACGCATGAAAACTGTCGTCAGTCACGGCTTGTCGGCTGACAAGACGTAAACAAACAGTGCAGTGTGTGTTGCCAACTAATCAAAATTTCCCACAAAGGAAAGGGAAAATTTCCCGTCGTAAGTTGTCCGTTACGCATGCATACTAAAATACGCGCACATTAAATAATTATAGCTCACATTAAAGTCTGTAGTAAAAATTTCATTAACTGTCTGTTAATTCCAACAGATCTTCTCCCAAATAAGCTCGGATTAACGAGAATCTACTTATATTTATGAACATATTTTAATATTCGGGAACGTACTATAATTATAATATTCGGGAATATATTATAACTATAATATTCAGGAACTTTTATAACCATAATAATGCTCGATTGCCATTTTCATTATTACAGTCCAATGGTGCGCCCGGAATATTCCCAAGGGGCAGTCCCAGTTGTGCCAGGAATTTTTGGTGGAAAAAGTAACCAGGGGCTATATCAATTACTGTTCTTTTCTGTGTTCATTTATCATTATTAAATTGCTAGTAGTTTTGCAGTGCAAAGCACTTAAATAATTAAAAATAGCAGTAGATTTTGTTTATACAATTTTACAATGGCCAGCCCTTGTCTTCCAAAAAAATTACTGTTTTAGTAATAGGTTGAAAAATAACCCTATTGTGCAAAACTTGCTTTTGCTTGCCCTCTGTCCATTACTTGATCTACGGAAGCCTTTTTTCCTTTTGCGACCTTTAAAAACTCATCGGCTTTGTTAGTGTTTCATCTAGAAAAAAATTAGGGCAGGACGCATGACCTGACAAAGGGATTTTTTTTAGCTGCAAATACACGGATACTCATGCTGAACATGTGGTTACGTCAGCTTTACTGCTACCAATTCCTTTAAACAACGTCTTAATTTGTTTAGTTCCTATAGTTGCTTTCTTTAAATTGCTTAGTTTTTGTTTGCAGGTAACCATTTTTTGGAGGATTTTTTTTTAGTTCCGAGTTAAGTATATGCGAAAGGCGAGGAAAAGTGCACGTGAGTTGCAATCTAACTGCAATGTTGCCAGATGGCAAGATTAAAAAATCTCAACTTCATACAAAATAATAATTAAATTAATATAACTATAAAATTTAGTTAAACAATATCCTATAATAATTTCATTTATTTAAATATCCTATACCAGCGGTTCTTCAACTATTGTCCGCGGACCTCCGGCGTCCATGAGACCCTCCCAGTGTTACACAAAGTCTGGGAAAAGTACTAAGACACGAGCATTTACTCTTTAATGCTAAGAATAAATTATGAGGGGACGAAAAATTCTTTCCTTAAATGGTGAAAATTAGTGATGAAACACTAGAAATAAATATGTATGATGCAAATTCCGGGCTTTAAACTTTGAGTTAATTCTTGGGGGTCCGCGAGGGTGAGTGAACTCTGAAGGGGGTCCGCGAGGGCAAGTGATCTCTGAAGGGGGTCCGCGGTCCTGATAAGTTAAAGAAATGCTATCCTATACTATGATAAGTAAGCTTCGTAAAATAGGGATTTAAACAGGGGCGGACTGGGCCCTTTCAAAAGGCGCATACATTGTATTATCGGAGGGTGTGAGTCCTATAGCCTATGAGGGCGAACCGGCCCGGGGGCCGGTGGCGCAGTCAGCCCCTGAATGTAAAACATGCTTAGTTTAAAGCTTAAAGACAAACAAATTGATTTTAACAAAAATTTGATCTCAAAAATAGGTGGAACCGCTAACGTTTATCGCAGTAGTCCGTGGTTGAAAGTCTGCAAACCTGGCAACAGTGCTTTGTTTACAAATATTCGTCAGCAATTTCATTTTGCCAAAACCATCAGTGTTATTACGGAAATGAAATGTTGGAGTACAAAATTTTTATAAATCAACAAATTTCGTCACGCGTTTTGGATTCTAACGTGGGAATTTGAATCATCATCGGGGAAGGATGGTGCGTTATTTTCCGAGGGTTGGGTGGGACATATGGGCACAAGGGCGGACAAGTTGAAGTTTGTTTGTTTGTTTGTTTTGTGGTTTTACGGCTCAAAGACTACAATGGTCATGCTGCGCCGGGACCTACTGTTTTCCGAGGAATCCGAACCTCTTATGGCCTAGGGAACCAAACCCCGGACTACAGTGAGCAGTGCGATCTTTATGAGATCTCTGAGTAAGCGTTCTTTGCACTGTTGGGAGTCGAACCCGGATTAACGGCGTACTAGGCGAACGCGTTACCACACTGCGCCACCGCAGGGCCGGACAAGTTGAAGGGCAGGGCGCTAATGGTGCGGCAAGCGCATTGCGCCCTTCTATTTCGCTTTAGATGAAACACTAGGCTTTGTAAACTGGAAGCGATAGAGAAAAGTTCTATGTTGGCTGAACTTCTTCAATGGCATTTTCTTCCAATTATTAAATTCTTTTGAAATAAGTAGATGTGTGGCTTGTGTCGATCTTAAACCGATTTCATGGGGTGAAAAGAGAAAACACAAAATTTGCTATAGGCGCTGTCTTCTGCCTTTAGGTAAGCTAAACAGTTATGCTTACTCAGTTCAGAAGAGCAGAACTTCCGACTGTGGTCAGATTTTCCTTAACTAGTAACGGTTGTGGGAAAATTGCAATTTGCATATGGTTCCCAAAGACTTTTTAGCACTGTTATCCTATCTTCATCAGTGAGGTTAGATATCTTGACATAATTAGAAATATCTATAGTTAGAATCTCCATTTATGTTTAATATTGTGTTTTGGTCTACCTTTATTTCCTGGAAAGCTTTTGAAGACAGCCCCTAGCCGCTGCTGTTGCTTTCCTCAACAGCAGTCTCATCAATGTCACAAGAGTTCAGGGAAATGTCGTTGGGATCGTTACTACTTTCAGTTTTACTACTTTTAAAAAAATAATTTCGGTATTTATTAGAGTAATAATTTTTCGCTTTGTTGGTCCAAGAGGGTCGCGGGCCCCCTACGTGGATGCGCCCGTGTCACAGTCACTAGCTTCACAAAACTTATAAAATCCTACTTACTATTAGCATAATAACAATAAATCGTATGAAAACAGTAAGCCGCTACTAAAAGACCCTGAAATCCCCAAAATCATCGAGGTAATTTGATGTTAGGAATTTATATTCATTTGTTAATTAAATAATTGTTTGGAAGTAAACTAGCGCATGTGCTATCGGAAAAAACCGTGATAATTAATTAATATTCATGTTTAATTAAATACTGTTCACTTTGTGTTGCTAATCAATACTTAGATTACGGATAAATATCGGATGTTATATAATTAGGTTAAGTACTCAACCTCCCTTCAGTTGAGAAACCTCGGTTTTGCAGAACGACACCTGGAACATTAATTAACTGAGATAAAGTCATAAAATGAAGACAAAATTAGGGATTACTTAACGAATTCTTGGAAAATTTATTAATTAAAAATTTTAGATAAAGGAAGCGCTACCTTTTTGGAGTGCTATCCTCCGCATAATAAAAATCGTCATAAATATAGAGGGTGGGGCGGTCACCAAGGATGACGTTGGTAGGTTTATCTTATCAATTTTTCCAATTTATTATAGCTCGTAAAGCCATCTTCATGCGATAAAGATAATTTAGAAATGATTTTTCATTATAAAGACTTGAGAACAATATTAGAATTTGTTCATTTCAGAGAGGTGTTGTAACGACATTATGATTAATAACTTCATACACGTATGACTATTTACGAATGTGTTCTCGTTTGTTTTTTATATTCTACGTCGCACGATTGCGTCATGGATTGGGATTGACGAATTAAAGTGACGTCAGAGCCACGAAACGTTTATTCACAACAGGCCTGTAGCCAAGTCCGAGCCAGCAGGGGCATAGTCCCAGTTGCCCGATGCTTGTACCCCGGTTGCCCCATCAAGCTGTTCATATATATAGAGCAATCCCTGCATGCCCTGTGCCCCATAGGCCCTTTGCCTTGCCCCAGTTGCCCCTTTATCCTGGCTACAGGCCTGATTCACAACCGCGTTTATTGGGAGTTGAACCTAGCCCAGTAGGTCCGAAGGCGCAGGCCATTATCATTCGGGCGCGTTCTCGCATTGGTGAATTCTTGTAGATAACTGATAAGACACGCATACATTTTCCAAAGGGAGTTCCTTGAGCAGTAAAAGCATATGAGAAAAAAGCCATGCCAGGCTCTTCCCCGTGGTCCAGCTCTCAAAACACTGGAGAAGGACATCATCCCCAGATACTCCCCAGCTTGAGTGCCTGTCAAATTTTCTTTCCTTCGACTATTTAAACTAGAAACCGGTTCTAGAATGTTCCGCAAGAAAGTGGAGAATCAGACTTCTAATAGTGATAGTGAACATGAACGTCACAAACTCATGGTGACAGTGAATATCAGTGTATTCGGATACGGGAATGCACGCATGAACGTTCGTAAAATATTCTACTTAGGGAAATCCGTCTTTATGTAAAAAGAAACACCACGAAATGGAGCGGTATTGTAAAATACTTTGGGCCTTAAAGGCTAAGTTCAGTCCCCATGTGATAGACAATTTCAAAGATATCTGGGGTTAGGTGTTTATTAGCAACTTTGAATACGAAACACATAGACTAGAATAGAAATTTATTCAACAAATAGAAATTTATACATCTGTTTCAATACGATTCTAATATTACGAGTGATATTTTGAGAATATTAATATCATCAGCTTAAAAATGAAGGAGAGTGGAAAGCAATAGCTTGTTACGAGGCTCTCTTCCGGTTAACGAAACATGCTATTCCTGTCAATAGCTATGACTTATTTCTTGATATACAACTGCAGTGTCCACACATCAATTAGCTTTAACCATATGATATTCACCAACTTTTACGTATTTGGAGTGGGGGGGTTCTTTCCAGTTTAGGGTGCAAGGAGAGGGAAGAGAGTTCATGCTGCACCAGAAGTTTTCCAATGATCTCGAACCTCTCTTGGGACATGGAGTGGTGGAGTGGTAGCGTGTCATTTATTCGAGTTCGATTCCGTGTCATAATGTAGTTGATATCGTGAAGGATATGTTATCATAACTTGTAATGTAACAAGCGCGTGCCTATGGAGCCTGTTGGGATGAGGGTTTACGTATGAATACGAGAGAGAGAGAGAACGAGAAGCTTTAACTTTTGGGGACCTCCGACTAGACTTTTAAGGGGACGCGGAAAAGTAATAGGCTTGGGCTGGTGTGCCGTGGGGGGGAGGGAGGAGGAGGAGTACCCCTTCATTGACCTTGTGTGGAAAACAACCTGTATATTAAATATTTAAGCAGGACTTCAATGAATTGGATTTCGTATTTCCATATTCGGATTGTACTTCCGACAATTGCTGTTGTACGAGTGCCATTGCAACGACTGTACTTCCAACGGACGCCAACGATTGCTATTACTATCTTTACAATGTAAAGGGGAGTACATTAGGGTGGCTCGAAAAAATCGAAGTGTCTTAGATCTTTTTGCGGTAGTGCAGAAAAGTTGTGAACTCTCATCATTAAAAGGTATGCAAAATCTTATAATTCTGAATTGATATCTTCTGTCGCCTCAATGGGCCTAAAGTTGTGAAAATTGGACTGAAAATGCTTAAAATTCAAAAATTAATAAATAATCACAGATTCCGTTGATCGCTTTGCGGTAGTGCTTAAAAGTTACTACTTTTTAACAACAACACTTGTACAAAATTTTAGAATTATAGGTTCATATCTTACGGCACCGAATTTTGGAAATTGAAGGCAAATTTTTAAATAAATACACGTTACACTTACCTCATTTTAATGCGAACAGAAACTTTATTCCAACTTTCAAACATACAAATCACAAAAGCATTATTACATTCGTAATTTAGAATCATAGGTTAATATCTTCTGCCTCCTCCTCGACTTTTTGGCGCCGTCCTGTCTACCTGCCCCACAAGAACCCGTTTCTGCGCGTTGTAAACTGTTTTAAACCGTTTAGTTGATAAAGCAGTAGCAGTGTCCTTTAAGTTAGCGGGCGATCTTTACACGCGCATCTGCAGTCGTCATGTTGTATGTAATGTTTGTCTTATCGTTTTTTAAGGGGTTTGTCTAATAGTTTTGTGTATCTCATCAGTATTTTTAGTACGAGATATTGGTCAATATTAGAAATGGCAAAATCATCGCAGTCAAAGTTTTCATGTCGGCAAATGTTGCAATGCCCTATTTTTGGAGCACCGAAGGATTTTTTACGTATGCTCCCAATGCCTGAAGACATTATAAGATGTTGCGCTCACGGGAGATGGCGTATCTGTTGCGAAACTGATGGAAACAAAGAACTATGCTTTTCAGTTATTGCAGAAACTGTTGCTTTGAAGATTGAAAATTTATACCTCCATGCATCCGTTCCTTCAATTTCATATAAATGTGTTTGTGATATGATACTCTCATACCATGGAAAATATCGATCGATCATGAAAAATATAAAACGTGTGAAAAAAGCAAGACTACTCGAGAAAATATTGAGAACTTTAAAATGGAAGCAAAAAACTATTTGACATATCTGCTTGCAAATGCGCGAATTTTTCGGAGTATATCTGTCCAAAAGAAAGCAAAATTGCTGCAAAGGAACAGACGTTCCTCATTGACTAAAGAACTGAAAGAAAAATGTTCATCGGAAGTGTTGATGTTCCAGAAACAAAACGGCTCAAGAAACGCCAAATGAAAAAAGGAACGGGATACTATTCGTTCTGCAAAACAGGCATCTTCTGATTCAAGCTACTATTCAGTGGAGAATGAAGGGGAAACTGTAATAGAAGATGTGATGGAGATGGAAACTGAGAAATACCAGGAGGGTACCAAAGACGCGTCTTACATAACATTTGAAAGCAAATATCTTCAGAAGCCCACTTTGAGTATGCAAATGCGTTTAAAACTGGATACAACAGCTCTTGTCAGTCACAGATATGGTGTGTCCAACAGAGCCACGGCTGCTATTGCATCGAGTGTTATGCAAGATTTGGGTTTAATATCTGAATCAGACACCAGCCTCGTCACAGACAAAAGTAAAATATCGAGGGAAAAATCAAGAATTAAAAAAGAATTGGTCTCAAAATCAAATAAAACTCGTTTTACTCTATCAGGCCTTTACTTTGATGGACGGCATGACAAAACTTTAACAACTGAAATACTCAAGAACAAGCAGTTCCAAAGAACAATTGTAGAAGAGCATTACTGTATTGCATCGGAGCCTGGTTCCACGTACATGGGTCATGTTACACCTGAAAGTGGATCTAGTCTTGATATATCCAACAGCATTTACGAATACGTAACCAATGGGTTATTGCATGATTTTAGCAACATTATTGTTCTCGGGTGTGACGGTACGGTCGTGAACATTGGAGCGTTTAATGGTGTAATTCGCAGGCTTGAATTGAAACTTCAGAGATCAATCCAATGGATTGTCTGCTTACTTCATTTCAACGAGTTGTTATTACGACACCTATTTTAGTACATAGACGACAAGCCTCCTGGTCCTACATCTTACACCGGAGACATTGGACGGAACCTGAAAGGATGCGGAAAGCTTTCACTTGTTGCTTTTAATAATATTGATTGAGACTTGTCAGGCATTGATCCCACCGCCCTAAGTTCTAATCAGAAATACTTCTTAAACATTTGAACCGCGATGAGTTCTGGCGTTTGTTCTTCAGATCTAGCTAAGCGTCAACCATCAACGTTGAATTCGGCCCGCTGGCTAACTACCAATCGAATACTGAGGTTTATTATATATCTACATCAGACCCATCAAATGAGTTTCTAACTTTGCTTGTGTTCATTTTAAGGGTCTATGCACCCTCATGGTTTTGAATTAAGATTCATCATTCCATAAAGGACGGTGCTAAACACCTGTGGCATTTCATCAGCTCATCTCGGTACTTGACTAAGAAGTATCCTGACATAATCGAACCAGTAACTTCTCGCAGCGCTTACTTTGCGACTCCAGAAAACATGCTTTTGGCCATGTTAACTGATGAGAGATGCCATATTAGGACGCTTGCATCTAGGCGGATTATCAAGTCAAGGGAAAATGGCCCATATGGAAATTGTGTTCGCAAATTCGTCATTCCTGATCTTAACCTTGGAGCTACAGACTACGTAGATCTCATTGACTGGAAAACTTGTTATGTGGCCTCGCCTCCAGTTCTCATGAACTTCTGAAGATGATACAGGACGATGTGCCAATGGACGGCTGGGACTTTATTAAATATCCTTCACACACACACACAAGTAGTTGAGCGAATTGTAAAACTAATCACTGAAGCCTCTGAAAAAACAGTTGGACCACAGAATAGGGATGGATTTATTAGAGCAACACTAGAATCCAGAAAACACATGCCAAAATTTGAGTCCAAAAAAGATTACAAGCAATAATGCGTTTTTAATTTGTATATCTAGAAGATAGAATAAATTTTCTTTTCGCATTAAAATGAGGTAAGTGTAATATATGTTCGTTTGAAAATTTGCCTTCAATTTCCAAAATTCGGTTCCGTTGAGGCGGCAGAAGACGTTAACGTATAATTCTAAAATTTTGTACAGATGTTGTTGTTAAAAAATAGTAACTTTTAAACATTACCGCAAACGGATCAACAAAATCTGTGATTATTTATTCATTTTGAATTTTAAGCATTTTTAGTTCAATTTTCACAACTTTCAGCCCATTGAGGCGATAGAAGATATCAAATTCAGAGTTAATACATTTTACATACTTTTTAATGATCAGAGTTCACACATTTTCTGCACTACCCCAAAAAAATCTAAGATACTTCGATTTTTTCGAGCCGCCCTAGAGCACATACCTACGTCTTGAAGCGAGTCCGTCGGCCGTAGGGCGACCGAGACATCGCGTTTTACATACGATATTATCGCACTCCGAACCGTGTCGAAAAAAGAGCAATTATCGACTAACTGCTGGCTGTAGATCTAGGGATGTTTTTCCTAGCCTTAAGATGTTAAGACTCCCCGGGAAATTGGATGTCCCGGCACAGCATGACGTTGGCTCTCCTTTCTTCGTAAAAAAAGCACGTCTGCTTAGGAGTCCCCAGCTCTGGACAATGGGTTAGTAGAAGATATAATAAGTGTTGACTGCATTTAGATTCATACCGGGATTTTCCACAACGCACTCAAGCACGTTACCAGTTCGCCATTTTACGGCAGGTACCTAATAACGTATGTGTGTATGTAAAAGATATTATGTTTGAAATTGAACTTTTTACACACACATGATCTACGATAATAGAATACTGTTTATAAGAAACTTCTACTTATGCGATATTATTCCTTTAACGATGGGCGTTAAGCGAATTCTCATTTTAACATTATACACGATAGATTCGTTCCCGGAAGCCCCGTTTGCTGCGCAAGGTCTACAAATCCCAGTCTAAAGAGCGGAAGTCTACGCATGTCTGCAGAGAAATCGTAAGATAGAAATAGTGAAAGCCCAGAGGTGAGTTCTGAAGAAGCCTATTGATAGTGCACTCGGCTACTATAAGCATTATTCCGGTTTAATTTGAACACTTCCCGGTTTTATCTTTTCATCCGTTGTCCTATACGTTTGACTTCCTAAGTCAGTAGATCTGAAATCTTTCATCCTAGGGAATACTTTTCTTATCATACGCCTTGCCACGGAGAGTCTCTATAACAATACTTAGCTCTCTGAAGGGCTGTACAAATATTACTTACCCTCTAAATGGCTATAATTTCTTTATCGCTACTTCGACATAAACAAAAATAGCAATAAATCAGTATATATATATATATATGAAGAAGTAAATAATACTTACAAAAAAATTTTGAATAAAGTGATGCAACTACTGATCAATGAAATGTATTAATGAGATATTACTGATCTTAATGATATGTCTTATTGTCTGTCTGTTTGGATTTTTATGGCGCAAGAGCATCTGGGCTATACTGCGCCAATTTATTGTCACGAAGTTTTTCTAAGTTCGTTTGAATCGAAGAAAATGTTCTTATTTTATGTTCTGCATCCAACTTATTCTAGTGCTTAGTTTTTCTTGAGCCATACATGGAAAAGCATAGGCAAATTTCGTAAGGTGGGGTTATAAACTCAATGGTGTGTTACGGAGCTACAACTCACGTATTCCAAAATTAAATATAAAAAATTTCATTGCACTGGGGTGAGAACACTCAATAACACCCCCATGCGTACGCCAGTGTAGAAAAGACAGTTTCATGAAGATATAAGTTGTTGCAGACGGTAACAGTGCTGACGGAGTTATTTCTGGTAAAGATGAATATTCTGTTTTTGAACAACGTTTGTATCCGTCAAAGATCACAAAATAACAGATTATTTAGAAATTTTAGCAAGGTTTCAAAATTTGTTCGCGGAACCCGTGGAGGGCCCTCACGGAACCCCAAGGCTCCGCCTAATCCACTTTGAAAAACACTGCCCTAAACGAAAGAGGTTCAGATTCCTCGGGAAAGTTTAGATTTTGGTACGCATGATCATAGCTATTTTAGGCACCATAAAATAAACAAAAATCTTATGGACATAAACCAGGGTCCCTTGAGCATTTTATATTCATGCTGAATATTGGATACACACTTTTCTATTTGCTGTTTTCCTGCAGCTTAATGGTCTCCATACGCTTTTACAGACAAAATTGATAAGCTTCAAATTTTTTATCAGCTCATTATAGGTTCGAATCGATATTATTTTACTATAACGATAATCAAGTAGTGCATGAGATAGACTTACATTACACATAGATTTATTATTATATGCTATCAATATCAGCAACATCAATGGAAACGATTGATCAAGCATCGTGTTTAAAGCATCGTCGAAAAGTGATCGAGCCTATGTCACGTGCAATCGATAAATTAATAAAATAGGAATTAATGCAGAACTTCGTAAAAATTAAGTAATAATTTTCAAACCAATTTTAGAACCGAAGATGTCAAACCGCGTAATCTCTATAAGTAATAACCGTCCACTTTTATTGAATAATGTCATCCACTAATTATGACCGATGATTGATAAAGACATCGATAATGTTGAGCCTCAGTCGAACGCGCTTTTGCAATTAAGTGGGTTAATTAATTCAGTTTCTTACAAAAGTGAGGTTTCTTGGTAAATTAATAGCGAAATATTAACTTTGGCATAGCCGAGATGCTTGTGAAGGACTGGTTCATTAAAGAATTTGCTTATTAACCTCAAAATCTACTAATGCAAATATTAAAATTTTATAGAACTGATTAATTTCGTCTTCGACTTTGAGATTTGATGTTGAATGGATATTTTTCAATTCCAAGAAGTACTTTATTGAAAACTATTGATAGTAGGAATGAACGTCAAAGACAATTTCGGCACAAACGAATTCCCAATAGGTTTTTAAATTACCAATTAAAATTACCAATAAAAATTACCAATTAAAATGCAATTAAAATTAGTTTTTAAATTTCCCCAGTAGGTTTTTAAGATAGTACAATCACCTACTTCACCATCCTTTGGCAGTTAACAACCACGCAGGAAAAGCTTATGAGAACTGTTAACTTCGCAGGCTTCCACGAACATGCTGGACATTTTTTTGCATGGCGCATTCATCCTTTCATTCTCTTAGTAAACAACAAACTTGCACTCTTTTTGTATAAAGTTACTAAAGGAGATCTGGTTTTACCCTTCACCATTCCACAGACAACGCCTGATTATAACACGCGTCATGAGGACGTAATCAGGATACCGCCGTGTCTCGTACAAATTATATATAATTTATAGCCTCTCCGTTACGGGTTTTAAAATGTTGAATTCGATCCCCCCAAGAATTTAAAGCTCCGTCCGTTCATTTCTGTAAAGCCAAAATCTTTGTTTGGTACATTCATCAAATTTACCCTCCCTGCTCTTTTCACCTAGCTTCTATCTCTCCATTTAGCCTTCAGTCCCTTTCTCCCTATGCTCTTCCATTTTTTCATATTTTTTCCTTCGTCTACATTTCATCTTTAATATTCTTCACAAGTGCGTCCGCAGCAAATGCTCAAAATTCATACACAAATTCCTACATTTGTCGTTTCATTTGTTTCTCCTAATCCTGATTAGAAGAAAAAACAATTTCATTCTGCAGCTCACAAAGACTCCACCTTTGTACCACTCTTCAGCCTTCACTTGTAACGCCTTCGAGTCAAGACTGTGCTCATAATGTGTTAAGGTGATATCCCAGTGTGTGCGAATCTCTTTATACGAATGCAGATTTTTACACGCGAACCAAATCTTTGTCCTTCCTGCACAATACGAACAATCCTTTGCTCTTCCCACCGGAAAGAGAGATCCGTTTCTAGAATCGCTACTGCTACCTTTCCTTTTCCCAAACCAATCGCTTTTACAGTCTGCCGATATATAAATTACAAGGAATAAAGTTTTATTATTATTATTGTTAAACTGCACAGGGAAACTCAAAATTCGAAATGTACATACGTTTGTTCATTATAGATAAATCATTCTTGAATGGTTCGATATATGCGATATAATTTTGGTTTAGAATAAAGAAAATGATAAAATAATTAAATTATACACACACAAATATATATGCGTGTGTGTGTTCATGATAAAATATTTAAGTGGCTTGGTTAATAAAATCATATATTTTCTGTGACCACTTTTATATTTCCAGTATCACTTAATTTATTTAAATGAAAATAGATACCACAAACTTCCTGATTCTGAAACTACTGTATTAGTTTATTAAGCAAACATTCCAAAACTCAAAAAAGGACTTCTGTACCGTTACCTACTAATTTAAATCAGTTGTTTATGATTGTACTTCATTCCGCTAGGACAGCAAACATCGTGCTGAAGGGTCTACAGTTTTTCGAGGCATCTACCTTACTTAGAGAGTCAAATCGAGAACTTTAGATTTATAGAAAAAATGGACAATGCCTACCCCAGTCCCCCTAAATTAAATCCAGATTATTCGTATGTCAACCAAAGCCTTGCCGCTAACTCACTCTGCGTGGCTTTTAGATCATATGTAGTATCTCTCTCTCTTTGAATATTAAATTATAACCATCTTCAGGTAATATGAATTATAACACTCCAGCAATTTAATTGAAATCGCGACTACACATTTTCCGTGCAAAAATAAGTATTAGTTATAATAACTGAAAAGATCTCCTTAAATAATTTAAAGGGGATTGTGGATGAATTAATTATTACACACGATTAAGTTCATATTCCCTCTTTTTGTGTGGTTTACACTCGAACGTCTTTATTTCATAAAAGCCAGGGAAAAGATAAATGTGCCCTACGCTCTCTCTCTCTCTCTCTGCGGTTGATAAGCCTCCAGCTCAAATGCATGGCAACTTTCTTTCCTATGGCTATTATAAACTAAACTAAAATAAAATATATATAAACCACACAAAAAAGTCGGAATTCAACTTAACCATAATTAGCTGTAATATATTTAATTATTTCTCCGCAGTTATCTGAAAAGATTATTTAAAAATAATCGCTCTCCTAATAATAAGAAAAGCAGTTTGCATTATCAGTGACTTTATCCCAGAAAATAATTCTTTTCACAGCTCATTTATATTTAGCATTTCTTTGCTTAAATTATCTGCAACCGTTATGTGGTTATCTGGAAAATGCCTTTTTATGACAATATCTTTCAATTTAAAACTATTCACACGGCTGAGTCTTGTTACCACTCTTAAATATCTTTCGACTACTTAATCCCTTAATTTTCACTAGATGTTATTCATTTTTAAAACAGAATTTAATAATTAGAGGGATATCAGAAAGAAGTGGCTAATAATTCCTTAAAACAGCTGTGAGTTTTCCTGAATGTAATAAAATAATGTTGAGTATAGGTAAAATTATTTGAATGTATTAGTATTTCCAAATATTTGGGAATCAGTTTCAGAATAAATTGTTTAAAATTGAATATTATTGAAACATTATATTAATAGACGCTGCTGATTTGGACTTCAGTAAAGTAAGATAACAAGTGAATAATAAGTTTTGACACCCATATAATTAGCTCCAATTTGAGTCTTATATATCGAAAATACTGAGTCATTGCCTTGACGCAGAATCGAACTCGTGATCGCCCATTAGATCCAGAGTTCTTTAGCCGTTCTACAGTTGCCTAAACCCTGTGTGCGAAGAGTAATAATATCCTATAATAAGATCAGAAAATATACATTTTGCTTAAAATATACACTTGCATGTTAATAAAGGACATGTTTACATTTTTACCATGTGTAAATACTAAATTTCTGGTTAATGGTCTTAGTAACACAAGCTTCCATCCTCCGCATAAATTTTCTATTACGGATTTTGTCATAATCCCTCAATAACTTAACGGTATTAGGGAATTAGCATTTCCATCCCACATTATAATGATAAGAGTGGGCGAAGCGTCCGAAAAGTGTATTTTTGGCGAGATGAACCCATACCGATGCAAAAATTCTAAGACTGGGCACCTCTAATATCGATTCCTGGTTTGGGGGTAAGTCCACCCTAGTTTTCCTGTCCCTATCTGACCATGTTTTATTCATCCGAAAGCAAACTTCGATTATTATACAGAGGCCGTGGAATCCCACCTTAGAAATTTTTTAAAATATTTTCGTACTGTTTCAACTATCTTAGTCGAAACGCATGCATTTCTAAAAGTACATAGGAAACTTCTGAATATTATCTTCTATTCGATGCGCTTTAACTTCGCTCATCTTTGTATGCTTAAACACATTCATAAAATTCATAAACACGACAATTTCTCCTTATATCCTTAAGGATAAAATGCAAGGAAACGAATCAATCTATAAGAAAACTTCAATTATTGTGTTAGTAATATTATAAAAGGCTTGGTGTTCTACTAATTATTTATCTCAAAGGTGATACTTTGTGTTCTAACTGAGTAAATTTACTAGATTTTAAGTTAATTCAGGTTTTTCTCTGATGGCAATTTGGAGATGTAATTGTTTATTCTGCAAATTAACTTCGTTTAATTTGCAGAACCAATTTAATAACTTTAAATTTGAATGCCTATGCCTTAGTTATTGCCAACGTGTATATATATGTACATAATTGTCCTTCTTGTTTTTTATGAAACGTAATTGAAAACCACAAGACTAAGGTTTACCCACAATGAATAACCCCAATTCTTATCCGAACGTCGGAAATGGTACGAATTGCATTCAACGGAATATTCATCTTAACACGGATACATCCAATTACGGACAACTGATATGGACATCGAGGAATTCCTTATAGTTTTTGTGTATCCCCTTACTAGTGCCATGTCTTATTTGGTACATTTCCTCTGAATCTATCGGACACACCGAATGCATGTCACTTGTGATTGCAGAGTGGGTCTCCGGCCAATTTAGTGCATTGGTGCTAGCCTTGACAACAGAGGATAGAGTCTAAACGACTGCGGTCGATAACTATGTCTTAGTAGTAAGCATATATGGCGACCATTGTATTTCTCTTTAGGTCTTGCTGTTGATTTTGCTTATCAGATCTGATTAGAATTAATGAAAGATATATATATGGACATCGATACATAATTTAATATATTTAATTTGATATACACATAAGTTAGCTATATATTATGTTAACGAAAATTGTTAAAACTTTTTAAACTGGATTTCATTTTCTACATTTTCCTAGTAAATCTCCATATATAAGGAAATCAATGGCTTTCCGGCTAACCGGAAGCACATAAGTAATAGCCATCAAAATCCAATTTAGCCTTCATAAATTGCAAAACTATATACTATGTCATTAGCTATACCGTATTGTAGACATAACGTGCTGATCTACTATGCAAAAAAAAAAAAAAGTTTTTAGCAGATATTGGTATAGAGTACATGCCATTTCTTTCTATCAATTCGCATTCAAGGGTTTGATGCCTTATAGATAAATGTAGGTCTTGACTCAGCGTAATGCGATTTGACTTTGTGGCACGTGTGATGTTAGCTGGGGGACACGGGGGACCCGTCCCCCAATGTTGGTATTAGGGTTCCATATCCCCCTCCAATTTCAAACAAAATGCCTTCTACTGGTATATTGTCCCCCCCCCCAATATTTTTATGCCGTCGGCGCCCATGCATTGTGCTATCTTTTTTTAACATTCTCAATCCATCCGTTGCCAGAAAAATAAAAGAGAATTTCAAAACCTGTCAGGATATCAATTCTTCATGCATTTACAGCACAAAAATGCATTTTCCTTACTAATGGAAATAGCTAATCTTCTCCTAATGCTATCAAATTTCTCCATGGAATCTCGGTTTGGTTTTGAAATTTCCTCTTCCAATATTTCGCAACTATTCCATAAAAATTTATTTCACCAAAACGCAATGTGAAATCTTTCTAACAGACGAACTTCTATGATTACGTTTTATATTCCTGTATTTCGTAAAAGGATATCTGATGTAGATTCCGGAAGGCTTGACAGAAAAGAGACGTTACAAAGGCCAGCGTGTAAGAAACTTTTCGTCTTTTCAAGATATTCCCGTATTATAAATATTGCATACCGTATATATATATCTAATTACTATACAGATCTATGTCAATCTTTTTAATGAAGCATCTACTCGCTCATCTTCAAAATGATGATTGTGATTAAATTTATTCATGTCATGTTTAATATTGACTTGGAGAAAAAACAACACGGGGTGGAAGTCGCAATGTGTGAAACAACACCATTAGCGCACACCTAAATATATTTCGCGATCGAAAATCGGAACATTTCTAAACGGAAGATTATAAGAGTCACGTGATTTACGAGTGGCGTGCCATTTTCAAAATCAATTACTTCCCTTGCACGTAAATGCCCGCTTTTCTCTTCCGTAAGGGGAGGTTTTATGACTGTGTTAACAGCGACATGAAGGCAATGATATTTTCCTATTTCTGGTACCTGACGTTAAGCTTCAAGCCTTTTCACGCTTCCACCGCACAGTTCTTTTTATATACTAGTAAAGTATATTCATCATTTAATAAGAATTTATTTTATTACCCTTTAAACGCAGGTCACCACCGCAAAATGACTTCAAGCACGGATAGTGTCTTACCCTACTTCAGTCTTCAAGCTGCAAACTTTTATGAAGAAATTGGCAGTTTGAAGACTTGCGCTAGCGTGTGTAAAATTGCGAGGAAAACATCATTGCGTTCCTTCACGTTCTTGGAAATGGAGGCTATGGTGCAATAATTAGTTACTATCAGAATGTACTCTCTGTGTCAGCCTATTATGTCAGATATTTTTATTAAATAAAATATATTTTTTATATTTGTTTATTTTGACATATTTTTTAGAATTTTATTTAAAACTAGATATAACTTACATTTTTTCTTATAATTTTTTGGTTCAAAAATTTTCATTTAAGATATTTTAGAGCGTTTAAAATATTAGTTATATGGAATTTACAGGAATTAGTCGACATCATACTTTGTTAGTTTGCAGTATACACAGGACAACATTAATTGTTTGCATAAATGGTTTTGTTCTCTTCTAGTGGTTAGATTCGGCTCTGAACTAACACGACTTAGAAAGTCTAGGTCTATATTTGTGCTATATTTCATATCTTCCAATTCTGCATTTGAATCAAGAGCGAAAGGTTCTTCCTCGCCAAAATCTTGGCATTCAAGGTTGTAGTATCATACCCAAGTGCTTTTCAGATAGACTGATTTCGGATTTAGTAGGATACTAAACAGCTGACTGAAAGTAAGTCACTCCAGTCTGGGATATACTTGAGAAAACATTATTTGAGATTGAGAGAACGCCGTTAATCAAGGACCATAAATGAATTAGTATATATAAACATTTGAATTCGCACCAGAGTTAGTTTTACCATTTAATTGGTAATTTTGGAATACTGATCGGATCTTCCAAACTGAGAACGATATGAACATTTTATTCATTTATTAATATTTAAAAGCATGTTTTACAATAAAATTTTGTCAAAATCCTTACCGGGAGAAAAATGTTTCTGACCATGTGGTAAGCTTACTGGACGCCAACTTACGAATAATTGGGAACCATATCTTTTAGAATTACCTCCTTACAGAGCCAGCTGACTTTAATATGACGTCTAAGTGTGAACCTAGGCTGTATATGTGCCATATTAGTTTGACATATATGTCATTTAGAATTTTTGGATTTATATTCTAAAATCACGAATTTTACACTTCGAGTTCTTGTTCTTTCATATGTATATGTAGAGGATATTTCTCCAAAGCAATAATTTATCAGACGTTTAAGGTTCTTTGCGACAAAAAAATGTCATACGTGCATGAAAATATATTTAGAATACTGAAATTAAAGTAAATGATGTGAAGTTAATGAAGTTGAAACCTTGCCTGAGAATCTGGAAGCGAAATTTTGAAAAATATTTAAAATTGTTAGCAAAAATAATTAGTCAGTCTTCTGAGAGTAGGGAAAAATAACTCTAGGCGCATATTGTATCCTCAGTTTAAGTAGATATACAGAGTGGTTTAAAGAAAATTTCCGCTACTCACGAGGCTGTAGTTACCTCAAATTGGAAACACTGAGATGAAATTCGCTATTAGCATAGTAAATGCAATAAACACAACGGGATTAGACAAAATTATTCATAACTGTACAAGAGTAACTAGTAATACCGAAACAACAATAGATTTGTATTTTACAAACATCATGAGAATTAATTCAAAAGTTTGGGATTATCCGATTAGTGATCATAAAGGCAATGTAATTAAATTACAAGAGAGAACAAAAGTTGATTAAAAAACAAATAGAACCAGATATTTTTGCACGAGAAATATTAATAACTTTAAAAAGGAATTGAGTGCAATAAAGTGGGATATTGAATCCCGGAAAGGTAATAAGTACGAAGTATGTATAAAAAGATTATATGCCAAATACTTTAAATGGAAATATGTAAGGTATAACATTAATAAAAAGATTAATAAAATGAATTGGATTAATGATATAATAAATTCTTATGAATAAGAATCGTATATTTTAAAAAGGTTTTTAAGGCAAAAAAGAATGTTATCTAGAAAGATTTAAAGGGCCGGATGGAGTAGTTAAATTAATCTAGTTAAAAATAGAATTATGGAAAAAACCTTAATAATACTGATTATAAAAACAAATGAAAATAGATTAATAAATTATTTAGAAGGGATAAAAATAAAAAAATGCTGTTAAATTCTATTAGAAAATAATAAGAAAAATTTTGACAGTAGTGAAATACCAAATTATTTCAACGAGTTTATGTTGAAATTTCTAAAAAAATAATAAATGGGAATGTTAATGTAAATGTATATGGCATATTTAGGGAGTACTAACGTTAAAACTATGTACTGAAATCATATAGATTACGTGGAGTTACTAAAGGGTAAGTTACAAAGGAAGAGTTGCGTAAGATTAATATTAAAAATGGAGCAGGGTATGATGCTATCTACACGTGATTAATTAAGGAAAATGCAGAAATGCCGGTTGAACCGCTACTGTTAATATATAACGAAATAATAGATACAGAGGTAATTCTGGAAAAAAATGAAAATAGATAAAATAATTCTAATGTATAAAAAGGATAAAAAAAAAAAATTATTGACCTATAGCAATCATCTCAAACTTTGGTTATTTAAAATTAGTTATACAATAAAATAATTAATTTTATAAATGGGAATAACATAATGAATGAATTCCAATTTGGATTTAGAAAGGGGAAATCAATCTAGGATGAACTTTTGAGAAAACTGGATGTAACACAGTAGACAGTAGAAAATAAGGAATATGCAATTGGCATATTTTATGATTTAAGCAAGGCATTTGATGTAATAAATAGAGAATTAATTAGCAAAATTAAAATTTACGGATTAAGAGTTGCCACAATGCAATATAAAGGATTGATTAAAATTTCATTTACAGATTTCTAGTTTTTTTTTATTTTGTAGCAAATTCTCATTGAAAGTGAAAGGGCTGTTTCTAGAACTTTTTAACCCTAAAAGATGGGGCTTAAGGGCTTTTATCGTGC
>QLNU02015360.1:234244138-234255707 GCA_006491805.2 Dysdera silvatica
GGAGTCTAACAGTTGGAGCAATACGAAAGTTACAGACAACGCAAAGGAGCATGGAGAGGTGCATGCTTGGAATAACTAGGAGAGATCGAAAAAGAAACACTTGGGTGAGAGAGCAAACTAGAGTAGAGGACATCATTGTTAAAGTAAAAGGGCTGAAATGGCGATGGGCTGGGCATATTGCAAGAAGAACTGATCAACGATGGACAACAGAAATTCTGAACTGGATTCCAAGAGACCACCGAAGACCTAGAAAACGTCCTCAAACTAGATGGGTGGATGAAATAAGAAAACAGGTTGGGGTGACGTGGAAGCGAATTGCTCAGGATAGACTTGTGTGGAAAGCATTTGGAGAGACCTTCATCCAGCAGTGGATAGATAATGGTTGAATATGATGATGATGATGATATATATATATATATATTCAATGCTTAGGATATAATGTTTTATATAATTTCTATTATCTCCTTTTTAGACCCATGTCAAAACACATGTATATGGATGTACTTTAGTAATAGTATATTGATCTAAATATGAAATTTAGGAATGTTAAGGGAAAAATTTCTAAAGAGTATGGAAAAAAACTTACAACGACTAACCAGAGAATACCCTAACCAGTAAAATTTTGTCACTAGTCCAACGTGTAAGAAGGAATTCTGCAACTTTTCGAGAACTACCGTCCTCTTTATTAAGCGAAATATCGAGAAAGAATATCCTGTATTTATGGCTCTAGTTCTGGGTTTTCCCACAGCAATACGGCATCCAAGTTTCTCATTTTCTTGCCGCTTCGCTTGATAAAGTGAATAGTAGTTCTCGAAACGCTGCGGAATCTTTTCTTATATGTTGGACCAATGACTAAATTTTATTACTTTGGGTAAGCAACGTTTAGCATCAAGAGGAATTCCCTGCCAATAAATGAAAATTAAAACTGAATAAGACAGCATGCACAATCCACAGGCTTCTGCAATGTGCCAATAATAGCAAAAACTGTAAAATGAATTTACGTGGAATAAATAGAAGTTAATAAACTGTACACTGACAATACGTCATTAACCAGTTGGAACAAATCCAACAATGCGCATAAAATCCAAATGCGAAAACTGAAGATAGATTTTCATTAAAGATGAACATATTTTTTTTCTTTGATGATCGCTGTTTTAGTTTCGATGTTTCCACGATCGATGGTGAATGACCAGTATTTTGAGACCATCATGTTTTTACTGTAATGTAGATTTTCTTTGATAATGCAAGATATTTGTAATTTAAATATAACTTTCGACAATTTTAAATCCTAGTTTAAAGTTGGCTTTCCTACTACTTACCTAATGTCAGGTAGATAAATATAGCCCCTTGTTTCATAATAATTTTTTTATTTTTCGTAAAACTTAATTCTTCACTACATACTTCACTACCCAAAATGCAAAGTAACTTTACCGATCCTTCAATATTACTTAATGCTTTTTGGTATTGACCCACTTGAATTAAATAATAAGTGAGGCACTTCTCTGCCATAGATAGCAATTAGTTTTGAATAAACTCCTCTTTGAAAACTTCGTTTCAATTTTATGAATTAAATCCAATTTACCATGAAAGAAGGATTAAGTATGCAATGAATTATCTCCAAAAGTTTTCCTAAATGAAGATTCTTTGAGTAAAAGGGTGAATAAATGAATTTTGTTTTTCTTGGATAGATAACTATGTGGAGTGCCTCTAGAACTAAAGATGTTTAGCAGTGATTTTAACTTCGTATTCTTGGTTTGGATACAGCTTTCATATTTGTTAATTTTCGAAACAAGAAAATTAACAGTGTTTCAAAGATTTCCTTCTTTATAGAATGTTGTTTACTCAGTAGACGATTGAATGTAAATTTGTATAGATTGGGTAAACATGCATATTTAATTCAGAGGAAGAAAAATTAGGATACAGTTTACATCCTAGCCACAAATAGCGAACAAACCCAAAATTTGGCGAACAAAAATGTGTGCCTTGAGGAATGAATAAATTGCTTAATACTGATTTGGCTTACGTTTATGTCTTCAGTTATAAAATGAACATTCTAAAATCTAAGGACTTAGAACATAGTGAAATTTAATGACATTACAACTAATTAGGCCGAAAAGATAATAATAAGAAGTAATTTTTCTACTATTAGTTTAAATACTTATTTTTTATTATTTTTAAAAACTTCAGACTACGAAAACTTACTCCTATACCAGTGAAACTCATTTCAGATGATGAGGTTTCATTTCAAATTGAGAACTCCAGAAAGAAAAGAACTCTTTCATTACAAGTAAGCATCATTTTCCTTACATGAAATCAAGCCAAACATATGGATACATATCACAACTGTCTAAATAAATTTTCGGTTCCATTTAGAATTTTAAAAACCTTTATAAAATCAAATAAAGTTTTAGGCGAATATCTTTAAATGATTTGTTCACAAGTGGAGTTTCTACGATTGAATGCAGAATGGAAGTGATTCTGATGCATAAAAATATACCTTATGTCTCCTAGGGTCTGCGGCGGTAACAATATACATTATTCACACTCTTCATAGATGATTTCCATAGCACACACGACGCGAAATTATGTGAAAACTCATTAAATTAACATTCCATAGACCTGTTATTCCATCGTTTTCCATAGTGTCGAGCCTTAATACTCTGTAAACATCAAAAACCTGAAGAAACTCGTTTTCGAAATCCCTAAGTAGTTTGATTATATTCCATAACGGTACTAAACTTCCAAAACAGGAAAATTGTGTTATCAAGGGAAATTTTCAGTAGAAGGTTAAAATTCTCTAAAACGTATCCAATCGAAACTAGGTGCTTGCAGTATTCCCTGTTCTACGACTATTCAAAAATTGAACAACCAGAATCCACTCCCTTTTTTTATACACAAATCCTTCTAAAACGTATGTAGGAAAGAACTCAAGCTCTCCAAGACTCATGTTTTGCAACACCTAAAACTGGTATCCAATAAATTGGCATTTTATACAGCAATTTTCGTACTGTTTTGGTTTTGTATACATTGGATTATTGCATATGATAGCTCCAAATCTGTGTTTGTCGGTTGGAGTCAAGTTTATTCAATTTTCAGATGGCCCTCTTGTTATAACGGGGAGCCAAACGTAATTCCTTTCATATATTTATACAGTTGTTATCCTTCACCTTTTCCTTTCCACACTTCTCTAACATTTGTTTAAAATAACTGCTTTCGATCAATATTTTTCAATTCTTGTTCTTCTTTTGAAATCTTAAGTTGCCATATTGTTTATTTTTTTTATTTTGGGAGTAATTTTCTTTAATGGTGGAGCATTGTGGCTCGAAAGAGTTTATCCTGAAAATATCAGACATGTAAAAGAATTTGCTTTGTGTATCTTGCCCTCGTCTGCAGCTGAATATTGTGCACATAACAAATCTTCGAGCCATTAATAGTAACTTGGGATTGTGCTTTCTGTTAAAACCAGATGGTGCAGCTTTCTCCTCATTGCAATTACTAAACTAAAAGCAGTGTAAATAAATTATTAAGCGCCAAGTTCTTCAGTTAATTGTTCAGTCTAAGTCCATTTTTCAAGATGTGTGCGCAATAATTTTGGCAACGTCCTTCAGAGGCTAAAGGTTACAGTAGTTATTATAACGTCACTATTCGGGTTTAAATAAAAACATTGGTCTGAGCGAAAACACCAGCCATTTAAAGTTTTCAAGCGAAAAATTTAAGCGCTGAAATTTTTAGAACTTGTTTTTTAGCAAAAATTGCATAAATATAACTACATAATCAAGATTGAGATTCGCAGTTCATGTTTGTGCTTTGTGTGATCTTTAAACATAATTTCAAATAGTGTCTCCTAGTGCCTGAAATAAATACACTTAAGTACGTTACCAGCATTTTGTTCATTTTTCCGATAATTATATTTAGAGAAATATAGCTATATTCACGATATTTGCCTAAGAAATGTATGTGTCAATATTTCATTATCACTTATATCGGCAGGGGAATAAAAGTTACAGAGTATTAATTATGGTTTTTTTTTTTTGTATTCTCGTTTCTATTTAAATCCAGTAAATGTCAGAGGGAATGGAAATACAAAAAACAATATTTACAACCAAACCAATTTTTGCGAAACCCTATTCCGAACAATTTAATTATCGTTTTGCAATTTGCAACAATATTTATTCATTTTAACTACCACGGATCGACAATTATAAAAATAACTTAAAACAACGATAAACAATCTGAAAAAAGTAGCGGAGAAACATACCACTAGATATAGCGTTATCCCGAAAATAATTACGAATGGCAGATGTTTGTGAAATTTACATTCATGGAATACAGCTGAATGGCAAGCCATTATCGATAAATGGGAAAAACACAAATCTTTCCATGTAAAAAGTAATTATGCGCCGTTATTTCAATATCTTTCTTGAAGGCGATGGTGGGTAAGTCATTGAATGGAATTCGTACAGAGCTCATATATGTCTTTAGTAAAGTTAAAATGAATTTACTGTTGGACTTCTATCTTGTCAGCAGGAAGCAATGATAATAGTTTAAGAAAGTTATTCAAATAGAAGTAATAATTAGGACATGTATCCACAACGTATTTGACGAGGAAATAAAAAAGTAATATAACATCCAAAATCTGTACCGACAGGTATTAGTATATATACAATATAATATATGGTGTATACTACACAATTTGCAAACCATGTTACTTTTTATCACACCGCACTGACGAAATATACAGGGTGATTCAGAACTAATGGAACAAACTGAAAGGGGTGGTAAAGGACGTCAAATAAGCCATATTTGGCGAAATTTTCACGTACGCAAAAGACCCGATTTGGCTGTAGAGTGAAGGTGTTTACATCCACATCATTGCTACGTAGGCAATTACATGAACAAAAAAATTTTTTTGACGCATAATTTAAGTGATTGACCTAATAATGCAGCAGAGATAAAAAAAGTCGGAAATTCCCTTCCCTGGCACTGAGTAGTGTTGCCATTTAGTCATCAAAGGTATGGAAAACGATTGTTTTACCATACTGGAGGCAGTTGGGAATTGTCAAGCATGCATAATAGGTGAAGGAGATCAAAAGAAACAACTTTGGTCCAGTGAACCAATGTCCGAAAATGAGCCGTTCTGGAACTACAGAGATGTTATTATTTGCATCCACATTAGTTAATCATGTAACAAAATTTGAAAAATTTGCCGTTCCGGCCTAGAACCATATTGAAAAAGATTCCACTACTTACTATAGTCCAAAATAACTTCCCATGGCCAAATTTATGCAATTGGGGAATTTATGGCCAAAACGTAAGCCCATTTTTTATTTCACATTTTATTATCTATATTTTCTACATGTTTATGTTCTACTATCCTTTGGTACGTTTTGATTGACACACAATATTCATGCAACATGTCCATTAAAATATATCAAAACCCTTGAGACAATATACTAATTATGAATAAATAAAGTAGATAAAATTATATTTAATAAACACTTAGATATTATGATAACACGCTCTTCATAAATTAGAAATATGCATACATGCACACTTTTATAGATAGTGTAGATATATTAAAAAGAAGAGCTCTGCAAATTTTTTAATATACAACAATATCGCACTCCTGTTGCTGTCACCGTATCACTTAGATATGTCTGCCAGGGAATTAAAACAATCAAAGACATTATAGACGGTATCTCGTAATACAAATTGCGAGGTACTTCTGTATTTGAATTATTAACAAGGCTATTAATTTTTTCGTTAGTCATTTGATGCAGAATACTGGGAACGACATTGATGTCTAAGAGATAAAAATGTTGGGTAAAGTAAAAATCTGGCACAGATGCTCTTGCGCCATAAAAATCCAAACAAACAAACAAACAATAAACTAAAAATCGGCATCACTGGAATTATGAAGTGAGGTTGTACTAAAAACCTAAAATCATGCTAGAATATGCTAGAATTAAGCTAGAAATGACGTTCAGTTTACCAGTAGACAATAACTTTCAGCACAATGGTATTATTATGAGTAACGTTTTAAATAGCTGCGCGGAAGCCTTTTTCTTGCCTAATACTTCACCAATCTTAAGTTTATACAAATTTTGAGGATTAAATATTGCCATTATTTTGCACCAAAGTGTATAAAGATCTGCTATACACTGTTAAGTATAAGAATTTTTAATTTTGCCTTTTATTACGATCTGTTTAACTAAAATGTAGAGCTCTTTGTTGCATTCGGTTAGAGCGTACGGAAACGTTTTTTACCCACTGTATGAAATAATTAAAAATATTACATAGTTAGTTTTGACCCTATTGTAATGTTTATTTATTCAGAGAAAAGCTGGAAGCAATATCACATTATAGATTTCAATAAAATAATGAAATATAAATTTAAAAAGATGACTATAAAAGCATTAAAGATATTTTTAAAATAGTCTAAAACCGAAATTTTAGTTTCGAAAGACGAAAAGTTATCGAAGAAAATAATATATGACGTATGCTGAGAGATTTATATGGCAATAACTCCAACGGGTATTCCCGAATATAGCACAAAATTTCCATTATAATGTCCAGCTGTTACCAAAAATGGATCGCGTAAATTTATTGTTAAAAAATAATTTACAAAAAAAGCTTAATCATTAAAGCTTAAATGCTTTTAACAAAAAAAATAGTTCTTAAGAACTTGAACCAATTAAAGACGGATCTAAATCATTGAGCAAAAAGTTCTTTAAATAAAGGTATTTTAATGACCTTTTTTATCTTCGGACGCAGTACTTTTTGAGAGTTGGGTTTGAAAAATTAGCAATCAGGCCATTGATGCTCCCTGGTCGCGTCGGAAATAAATCGTATAAGTAAATAATTAGCGCAAAGGTGAGTTTTTCATTCTGTCCTCAGGAAGTAAATAAGATCGGCAGTGAAAAAATCGAAACTCAAATAAATCTTACCCATTCTCCTAAGAAGAAAAGATTTGCTTTCTCCAAATTGTAAGAACCGTTTTTTGTGGGCAAAACAAAGACTTACTGATTTAGTAGATGTGACTCTTCGTAAACCGATTATTAGTGAAAGCAATGAGCCTTGAATGCTGGGTTTTTATCAAAAACGAACTTTTATTTTAATGCCTCTTGATATTACATGTGTGGCGAGGTTTTTATAAAATATTTTTTTTTTGTACTTGTCAGCATGAGCGCCCTACTTTCCTTTTAAACGCAGAAATTTGAATAAAATATTCCAGTTTTTTCAAAAGACGCATAATATTATAGATTATTCAAGCCAGTATAGGTTCTTGTTTTATTTTAATCTACTCCATTTTTCAATAAAACGTCGACGTTTCTTTAACGTTTTTAATATCTCTTGAAATAAAAAGGCGTCTCTTAGTTATTTAGTAATTAATAACAGCCATAAATTTTTCCCCGACAAGCAAAATATAAAAAAAAGGGCATTAATTTATATAAAAAAAATATACTATTTTAGTTACGTTTAAATAATTGGAATGAAATGCAGGTTATGCATTAAATGCAGGTTATCCTGCCCGTTATTACAGGATATTTACAAAAAGGCAAGATCTTAAAAGATCATACCTATTTAAAAATTTATTTATATTAAATAAAACCTATGAAATATTGTCTTAAATTTAATATAATCCGGTGTACTTGTTGCTTCAAAAAATTTCATTAATATTACTTCTCACTAATATCATTCTATGATGAAACGAATCCTAACTGTTACAATATTTAAAGCATTTCTTTATCACAATTAATTTTATATATAATTTTTTATTTGCTATAAATCAACAACGCATTACACCCTTTGTGGGAAAATTAGTTTTTGTAGTTTAAACGTTTTTAACACATACGGGTATAATACATTAAAGCTACTTAAACAGTTAAAATGCTTTAAAAGAAGCATATATAAGGAAGTACATATCGATGAAGGAAAATTTAAACAAAACTTAGCATTAAACATTTTTTACTCTTTAAATACTAGGCATGAATGTAGTAAGTTCAAGCAGAACTTTAACCTCGCACTAGAAATCTGTTCTTTAAAAACATAATTCCTAAAAAATTAAATTTTAACTAAAGAAGTTAATAAAGAGAGTCTGAGCAATGAAGTAGTACATTAAGATATATTAACATTTCTCAGCGTGGGTGCACATTTTGTGTTCGATATATGGTTATATCACAGATTTCATACTCAACTTGTAAGTAGTTTTCGAACTCTTCATACATTGCAATCTATCTGGCACGGAAAATATATATCTACCATATACAAATTGAGATGAATTAAACATCCTCTAAATATTTAAAGTATTTATACATATGCCAGAGGACCTGTGTTGAAATTTGAAATTGAAGGTAAGAGCGTCAAAAGAAAGAGTAATGCCGCCAAAAGAAAGAGTAATGCCGCCAAAAGAAAGTAAGGTTCTGTAAATATGAAGAAGTAGGAACAAAAGCATGTGATTGGATGGATTTAGCGGCGAAACAAAATGTAGGCAGTAGAAAAGGAACCTGGAAATTGGGAGGAACTTCAATTAGATCATGTGAGCTTAAAACAGAATAAAAAGTTTTTTTAATGACTTTGTTTACTTCAGCATTGAAACTTAAATGGCTCCCCCGTTTTGACGCAATCAACCAATGAGCAAGGGTCTTGTGATGGTAACGCGCTCGCCTAGCGTGCCGTCAACTCGAGTTTGACCTTCAACCATGTCACAAAATGGACGCTTACCGACTGACTTTCCATCGTAGCCCCGAAATTGGTTCCCTAGGCTTTAATATGTTCAGATTTCCTTGAAAATGTCGGTCCCGGTGCAGATTGACTTCCGTGACCATGTGTACCGTAAAATGCAAACAAATCACCCAACAACAACGAGTACGAGCATGCCCATCCGTGTTTACTGTTTTATCTCAAATGTTGCTAATTAATCGTCCCACCACTAGCACATATGCAACGTTTAATGGAAATAGAACAGAAAACATATCAAACAAAATACATATTCGAATATTGAACATAGTACACTAAATCTGAAGGTCTCACTTGCAGCCATATATATTTATACGGATTTACTAATAATGATAATTTTATAGCATTACAGAAAGGGTGTGCGTATAATGCAATGTGATAAGTTTAATAAAAATAGAAATTACGGAAAACCCGTTTATACAATGTGTTTTCAACATCTAACAACAATCGCATAAAGTACATACGGCTCAGAACGATCTTTGCTGTCCTTGCACCACAAAAATGCAACCAACCATATAAAGTGTGTAACATACTGTAGTATGGATCCAATTATTCGGAATTCCAAAGTATGGAAAGACCTAAATTTGGGAAAATCATTTTTTTCATTTCTTTACCTAAACGGTCATCTTTTTTTTCTTAAACTTTTAGCTATATATACTTTTAACTATTGTATCAAATGCTGCAACATTTGAATATTTTATATATATAATATAGTATTTGCTCTAATACTTAATGTAATTTGCAATACAAATGTTTGCCTTTAATTGGAAAAACGCTTAAATTGTAATTGTCAATCATACAAAGCGTTGTGTGATAATTAAATAGTTTAGGTAAGTTTTATATTATTTTTGCAAAATTATTTATTCAGGATGTGTGCTGTAGTTCTGTTTGTAATCGCGCATTTTTTTTTATAACGGACCTGCAATCTGGAACGCTGTTGATTCAGAGTTTTTCGGAAAATTTTAACGCTATACTCTATCTTATTAGTGTTAATGCATCGTGATCCATCATTCTTGTTTTGCGAGGAATATTACTAAACAGATTATTTCATTTTCAAGAGTATGGTTGTGACTGGGGATATCCAATGTAGAAGCAATAATTTATTATGTATAGAAATCGTTGAATAGTAAAGTAATTATATATTTGTTCTATTATGATATATTTCAATATTAGTTATAGCAAACTATTCTGATACATTGGTTATGAAGAGAATGAAATTGCATGCATTCTTCTCTTTCCTTCCCTAGAGCTTTGCATTAATTTTCGAAATGGAATCATATTTGAAAACCGATACTTTCGGGCACACGATAATTGGTGCAGTATTGTTAATATGTATGACCAAGAAAACCCTTTTAAAATTCCAAAGCCTTTAATTTAGAAGTTGGTTGATACGGTGCTGTAAAAGAGATTGAATATTTGAACACATATGCGTGGACAGGAAGCATCCGATAAAACTATGTTTAATTGCTTTGTTCTGCATTTCGTGTTCATGCATATTTGCCTAATAGCTGGAGGGAAATTCTGCGATAATTCAGTGGGACTTTTATAAGTATTAGTTTAAGTTTTAACTAGTTGCCATAAACAATGATTATGAACTATTCGCCTTAACTATCAATCATGTAACTTTAACTACCCCTCAGTTTCTAGTTAAATAACTGGGGTTAATATACCTCTCGTGGACTTACACTTATCGCGGTTGTAATACATCTCGTGTGTTCTAATGTACGAGAAGCTTTACAATTCACTTGGAAATATGTTGCGTGATAATTACCGGACAAACATACTCAAACGGCTGAGTTGAATTGCAGAAATTCAGGAATTCTGAGCATATATCCTGAAGTCAAATAATGGAAAAATATTTCACAAGAATAACTTTTTCCATTGTATAGGGTGTCCCGAGAAAAACCGATCAAACGGAAAGATGAAAACTAGGACAAATTTTATCAAAAAAAAAGCCCTCATAATCATGATTATCGCCACAGTTATGGTGATGCTCATAAAGGATATAAAAAGAAAAGTCTTATCTGCATTTTGAAGTGTAGCGAGTCTTGCGAGGGCGTTATTTTTGAGTGTTAAAAGAGCCGAAAGTAAAAGAAGTAGCAGTGTGAAATTGTTACCAATTTGTAAATCCTTTTATGCAGATTTTTAATGTCCCACAAAAATTCACCCTTAATGATGAACATTTTTGAATTAGAACTGAAAAACGAAAATAACAGCCAATTTTTGAGTTCAAGAGTTTGAATTTTTTATTACGTATATGGTAAAACGTGTTTAGGAAAATGAAAAGTGACTTACAAAAGCTCATAAATTCACATTTTTTGTTAAAAAGAGAAATACGAACCATTATTGCGACTTCAAGAAAATGGTATGATAGTATCCATTATAGTCAACATACAGATACTTAAACGTTATAAATTTGATACATAAGATTATATTAACAAATCAGTTTATAAATTCAGTCTTAATGGTTTTTTACGAAGGGTAGACATTATTCATATAACTATAAAACTTTAAATTCAGACATATTTACTCAGTATTCGGGTCCCCTTAAGCTGGTACCACGCGGAATAACTTTTCATAAAATTGTTATGGCTAGCTGTTTAATTCGACAGTTATAATTAATTCGTTGGTTTATAACTTGTTTTTAGCTGCCCTAACTTTATGGCTACAATCTTACGGAGGGGAGTCAACTCGTGGGTAATCAGAAAGAGACAGAACTGTTGGAACAAGAGGTTGATCGAAACATTTGCATCAAAACATCTTTCTGTCTGATGCAGGGGTTTTATATTACCATCGCAAGTAGAAAAATTGGACGAATAGGGAGGGCATG
>QLNU02015360.1:234255807-234269937 GCA_006491805.2 Dysdera silvatica
TAACCTGAACCTCCTAGCACATTGCAAATGAAACAGGGGCTATGGACTTAACAGTAACGGTTAATCCGACCACAAACTTAGGCAAGATTCCTCGCAACAGATACCTAAAAGTATACTATGTATCTTCCTCCGTCAAAAATTATTTTTACGTATCTACAAAACCCTTACGCTAAATTTCTACAATGCTGCTTAATTTACGGTTAATCGAAAATTGCATACACTAATTCAGTACAATTTCTATATTCTAAATTAACATTCAAATTCCAATTCAAAACATATTACACAAATAACTAAGAATCATGAAAGCCCTAACGGTTCACCCGAAATCCCACTTAATAAAGTTAATAAATAAAGTACTTATCGTTGCAACGTCCGCTACATCAGTCCTGACTTCAGTATCAACCCACTTCCCAGGATAGTCTAGCCGGCACACATACAGCTACTTCCTTAGGGCGCAAGCAGCCGCCAGTCCTTCACTCTGAGAGGCGCGTAAAGATACGTCGACTAGACTATTGACGATTTACTTCCCCAACAGAACGAAGTTCGGCAGAATCTTTACAATCGGTATTCCGTGAATAGCCACAAGATAACTTGTATATACTTCGGAAGAAACCAGGCCATATCCTTCTAGGCATACATTAGAACCAGCAACGATTAACTTACAACTCACAAATAAGTGCTTACGGAGTTCCGATACATTCCATGCAACCAGAGCTCTCTTGGCCCACAACTGGAACTAGCCAGTTGCAGAAAGCGAAGCAAAACGAAAACAAGCCAAAAGCGAAACGACTTACATGTCGAAGCAGTAGTGTAGTAGTCGCAAGCACAAGCTTTATACCGTTACATGACTTCAATCTCATGACGATTGCTAACGTAGGACTTCTCAGGAGGGCGAAGTACCTCACTTCTTATTTGCATCCTATACAAATGCATTCAAAGTGCTCAGTTGGATAATTATCTGACAAGTAATGGTAAATTACCATTACACAATACAATTTCAAATAAACCAACAGCTAAGTTTTTATACGCCGTTTATTTGAAAAACACACAGATGTTTTGTGGTGTGATTAAGTTAAAGAAAGGTTGAATTACCTCGTTTGGTTGTTTATTTATACACAAGTTCCATTCTCTCTCTCTCTTTTTTTTTTAGAAAACGCGTTAGAACAGCATCACAAAACAGAGGTTTCCCTTTCAGTTCCAGCAATAATGTCTTTTCAATTGCCAGTAGACTTAAGCCGCATAGACTTTCTTGTGTTTGCGTTTCCCGATATCATGTATGAATTATCTGCAGGCCCGAAAAAGAAAGTTCGACTGTAGCGGTTGGGCTTGGAAGTGACATGATAAGTTCTGCTAACTTATGAATTTCTTAAAATGTAACTTGAAGTTGATTTTCATTCATAAATTTTAATAAGTTACTGGATTCCTAGAAAATTCATCAGAAGTACATAATACTTTCAGTTCATTTTTTAAGTGAATATAATCAAAAATCTGGCTATAGAAATCCTTTAAGCTTTCTGAAATGTTATTGGGAAACATCTTCGCATATTGACCATACTTTTGGCTACAAAGAAGTTGAAAAAAATCAAGTTCCGAAAGCGAAGAGTTCCTTTCTTTCATCCCTAGAAACATGCAGTTGACTATTTACTGGTACAATCGAAAACTTGAGCTCTTCTTCTCTTCAGGCTTTTGGCCTCGGTTCAACAATTTCTCGCTTTTTATTTATTTTTTTTTTTAATGCGGAAATCCAAATATCTTCAAATCCATGCTCCCTGTCATTTCTGAACTGCTCTATAGTATCATAAACATCCTTACAACAATACACTATATACTATAGGTTGAAGTTTATTTATAATATTCAAGACATCACTTTTTAAACAACATTTTAACCTTGTGCTGTCACACGTGCCTTGTATTCCTCTGTAAGTAGTTTTCTATAACGCGTGTTTTCATACTTTGATTGACAACTACAGGAACATTATTCGTAAAATACAAACTTTTGGTAAATGTTTGACGACTGTGATAGGCCATAGCGCGATTCTCTCTCGAACATTGAAACATTTTTTCAGATTCTTCCCCAGCAAATGCAATCGATTGCAATCTCTTCTATATACTATTTATATTGATATACTTCCATTTTATTTGCTAGAGATTAAATGTTTTGATGTAATATAGTTTATCACTGCATCATTACTCATCATTTATCATACATAATTTATCACTGCACATTATTTTAATCTTTCTGTAAATCCTGTTATTATTATATACATTTAATTTATATTATTTTTATTTGTTAATATAATTATCACTTAATTTATTAATCATATTATATAATAATCATATGAATTTAATAATCACTTAATTTAATTGCTTTATTACAATTTTTATTTTTAATCAATTTATTGATCATTTTTAATGTAAATAGTTTACTATAACATGAATATTTTCGAACCTTTTCTGCGCGCAATTAAATAACGAAACTAAGTAAGCCGGAGTAGGCTTAAATCCGGCCAACTTAACGGCAGAGAAGCAAAATCCAATCAAAACAGCGCGACTTCTACTTGACGGATAATTGAAGTATGGTCTACAGCCAATGAAAAGCCGTCATTATCAGGTGTTGGTCGACCACCGCTCAACTTGGCAAAGGTTGCCAACCTTATCCGCGCATGGGCGGCTTGCAAACAGAGGTATAATAAAAATTTTTTTTTTAAAGTCAATTCCTTCAATGCGCTGCTCAAATAAAAGGGAAGAAAGGGAAAAATTGCGAAAAGCAATTTTGGCGACATTTGGCAACATTTGGCTGTAATTGGCGGCAAGCATTAATCGCCAAATACACCAAAGGAAAGCAAAAAAAAAATCATTTAAATTTAATTAATGAATTAATATTTGAAAAAACTGTATTAACATCAAGTGTCATCCACTACAAGTTTAAAAAAATTTATTTGAACTTGATTGGATGGATAGAAAGTATTTTATTAACGATTGAAAATTTGAACAAGATATATAAATATATATATATATATATATATAAAGGGAAGTGTGAGTAATAGAATTGAAAAAAAAAAAAATTAAGCGCTAAAGTGCCAATTGTGCATATGTTAAAGTATTGCAATAGTGTGCGGTAGGAAGTTTTCAGAATTATGCTATCAACGTGAATGTTATGCTGTTTTCGCATAGAAACGTCTTAATTGCTTATTTTTCTCACTGAAAGGTGGAATTTTATTAAGAATTAACTATTTTATTACCAATTCAATTCAAAATTTTATAATTTTGAATTAAATTGTGGGAGTTTTTAAAGGAAATAAATTCACAAATATTATAATATAATATCGGTGATGTTTGTTTCTGTGGGTGTGCGCCGCACACCTAGCACATGCGGAATATTCGCCCCTGATAGAGAGAGAGAGAGAGAGATGGATGGATGGATGGATGGACGGACTTTTAATATGATAACAAATAAACAACTATACAATTTATTTATTTTTAATGAATCATGATATACAAATATTGTTATATGTAACCCGCAAATACTAATTCTAATTGAAATTTAACGGATTGAATTAATAATGCTTCAGTATAAAATATCTATAAGATAAAATTATGTACCAAACTTCCTCTTCAAAGCTTATCTTGTATTTCATTATACTGTTAGTAGGAAAGTTACTTATTTTTCGAAACATGCATTGCACATCGCAACTCATTATAACTGAAAGTTTGAGTTAACTACTGTAAATTAATTTAATTGTACATGCCGTACAGAAAAATGTGAAGAAGTATTAAAACGCAGATACTAGAATTTAAACGCACCATTAATTTTTTTAAAACAAGATATCGAATTTTAGAATTTTTTTTTAATAAAATTGAGATATGACTATAAATCAGTGAAACTCCATAAGGTATTGAAACCAAGCAATAAATTATAATGGGCATTTATCTCCACTTATTAAATGCACATTTTTTATTATGGCTATAGGTAAATAACTATAAACGCTTTTAATAAGCATAAAGGGTTGGGTTTTTTTTGTTTTTTTTTTTATCAACGCCTGTAGCTTAATAGATAAGCCACCTGACCGATAATCAATGGGATCTAAGTTCGGCTCCCACCGGGCACCAAAAAGTCATTTTTTTCTTCACGAGTACTTGATTATGTAAGTATAAAGGTATTTAATCTGAATTCCTTCCCCAGCATTTGCGAAATTTGATGCATTATTGGAATAAAAACAAATCACTTTCTCTCTATAATAGACACGTACGAGAAAATTTAAGCAGTTCTATTTCTCTACGCGGATAATAAAATGGCATCAAATAAGAAAGCTCCGCGTCATTGCTTTTTTAAATAATTAGCTGTTAAAAAACCATTAGCAAGAACGCTTTTTTTTCGGATTTCGAAACCCGCTAATGGAAATGGAAAATATTCTTTTTTTTTTTCAGCAAAACCCAAAGTATAGTTATCATTCCGTTTTAAATTATAGTTTTAAGGAAACTTTATTTTGGTCATATATTCATAAAGGAACTAAAAATATATTTTAAAAGTAGCCAAAAAATCCGACAAATTGACAAGCTCAGTTTATTTCCAAGTGAACTTAAAAAAAACAAAAAACATTTCCCTTTCTTTCTTCGTTTCCATTTTTTCCCTTTTGAGAGGAAAGTGTAATGGAGTTGGGTGAGTGGTCTGGAGCTAATTCCCGTTTTCTTCTGGAAAATAGAATGCTTTGGAAAATTGTTTTTCACCATCGTTGCCTGGAAATGTATTTCATCCTAGCCAAAATGAAACATTTATTTGGCTGGTTTTGCAATTTTCATCCTTTGTTTCTGCGGCTATTTTTACCGCAAGGCAATACCTTTAAAATGACAGTTATAGACAAAAACAGCAACGACGAGGATTCTCCGACATGAGGCCTATATAACTGTAAAAAGATTGTACTTTTTCTGCATGACAAATGAGAGGACCTTTCGTTAATACCCTATATAGGGTTCGCTTAATTAGAAATTGTTTCCCAAGCTTTATTATCATAAAGCTCATAATAAGCTTCTTATTCATGAAGTTCATAGTAGGCTTCGTATTCATAAATTACATAATAAAATACAATAAAATAGAATACAAATTTATTTAGGCAGACTCATTTTACATTATGGTATTTTTACACATAGTTTATAACATAGATATAAATTATAATAATTAGCTTCTTATTTAGGAAGTCATATGTTTCAATAGCTTTTTTCGCATCTGATTATATTTATTAAAATTTGTGAAATGTTTATATTTTTATAAATTTGCATCAAGGAATAAAACGGCGGTTTAGTAGAGTTTGATATAACGTGATTCACGCTTTCCTAGCATAAGATTTTTGAGGTAATATTTGGTGAAATAAATAGTCTGAATCACAATCCTGTGTCCATATTCGGAATGAACTAGATTTATTAGATGGGGAGGGGGGTAACATGAACAAAATTATCAATAATAAGTGATAACATCAGTGAAAAATATGACTATTTATTTCGGTTAAGGTAATGAATCATTGATATGATATACAGAGTGTTTCAAAACGATTGGAACAACTTTTTCGATAACAGAACACACGGAAGGAAACAACTTTATCATAAATGCATAATCACAATTGAAGATGTTTCGCGCAAGTGGGCTCTTTCAGGTTTCATATAAAGGCAGTGGTTTCCGAATGAAAGGTCATCAGCGACTTGGAATGTATCTGTATAGCATCGTGGAGAATGCAGACATGCATTTTGTTTACGGTCTCACCAATTGTAATGGTAAGGAAGTCCAAAGACTTTACAAGAGTGCTTCCCCACAAGCAGGTTGTCTTGCAGAATATTTTCTCGAGCGGGATGTCAAACTTCGTATGTGGGGGGTGTCAAATTTACCTTCAAAATTTTAATTTTTTTTATAAAATGTACTTACCAGAAAAGAAACGAAATAAAATATTCAACAACAATGAAATAATTCTTCCATATTTATATAAAAAAGTTCATTCTTTTATTCAGAGGAAAACAAAATTCAAGCATTTTTTCTCAGACATTTAGTCTATTCACAGACAGTTGATAATTTTTGAGGTGGCAGGATTTTACTCCATACGAAACCTTTCTCCCTCTTGGTACCTTCATTTTTCTATTAAAATTGCTACATATAAAAGATTATTACAATTTACATATGCAGAAAAAGTAAGGAAAAATAATTTGCGCAGTATTTTTTTCTTGTAATTTAAATATTTAGCGGTATATAAACTTCGAATTTTAGGGATGTGCCAAGAAATTTGGGATATTAGGGGATGTAGGGTGTGTAGCATACTCCCCGCTCATCCGGCGTGTTTCTGATTACAGACTGTTTTCGCGCTTGTTTCGCCAACTGTCCGAAAAGGGATCTTTCTGTGCTACCATGCACGATGCAGGTCAGGACAGAAGTGTCTGAACGCGGGCCACGTTAGAAGAGATTTTACGCGAGATGTTAATGTTTGTACATGTGATTTAATGTGTGCATTTATATAATGTCCGTAATTTTGATTTCATATCTTCACGTCAAGCAGTTGTTGACATTTCGCTTTGTCGTAACTAAAGCTTCATTTTCATATTTCATGCCTCTACTGTTTTTGCTTTACGTAAGATAGTGTGGAGAAATGGAAAGCACCCTTTAGCGCCTAACCACTTCACTTGCGACTATGCATTCTGCAATAAAATGTGCTTGTTTCGGGGTGTTTTGTTACCATGAAAATTTGCTTCATTAGTTTTGAAACACCCTGCATGTAAGAATTTCTCCCTGCGTTCCTATAACGAAGGAAATGTTGATACGATATAACAAAAGACATCTAGTTTTGTTCTACATGTTATAGTGAGATCATTGTTCACCTGCACTATACGAAGAAATAAATTTTAGTTCATGGAAATAAAAAAAACATAAATAAATATAGTGAAGTAAATAAATAAAAACGTTGGAGCATCTTTCCATGTATGTGTTTATGCTAAAGTAGAGGCAAGGATTGTTGAATAGAAGTTTCTACAGAGATAAAGTGCTTGAGTTGTTTCGGATGATGACTTCCAGACAATTTCTACACCATGTCCGAAATCTCACAGCCTTCTGAAATTTATCACAAGCTACATTTTAATGCATCCGTTTTTTGGCGGGTGCAAATAATTTATGATCCAGGTTCTCAAGAATAGGATTCGCTCTATTTACCCCTTCTGTCTATTTTCTGAAAAACAAAATAGCAATTTATATGCTTTCTATATTTATGAAGTAACAAATTGTTCGTTTTTTTTCAAAAAACTAACTGAAGTCGATGGTTAAGAAGGCAGAAGAAAACATAAAATGCTAATACATTTGAACATCCTTCTTAGTATTGCTGATTGGATGGCAAAGGAATTTGCTCGAAACAGCGGGGGATACCTTTTCGAAAATTGGAGCAGAAAAATTTGCAAAGTTTGCAATTTGCTCTTCGTACTGCTAACAAAATGAAGTAAATCGAAAAGTCTTTTCTGCAAAACCTAGAATATTTTCAGCAAATATTTATCGATGAAATTCGTGTTGACACGTTTTGTTTAAATTATGTGTTGGAATTTGAGTTTTCCTTCTCAGAATTTCAACTCTGCTTGCACAGAATACTTCAAAAGAGTTTAAAATTGATAAACATATTTCTCTATCTTCATCTCAAGCGAAGTGAGAGTCCAGTGAAATATGTTTATTCAGGTGACTTGACTTTTTAATATTCTCTTTAATTTTGTTTTCGTTTTGTCAAAGGACAAAGGAATTAGAATTAAAAAAAATAATATTTGTTTTTTAAATTTTCGAAGATAAAATGTCTTCAAACTAATTCTTAAATTTGAAGCCCAAAATTTTAGCGAAGAGTAATAATGCGATTTAGCTTTAATTATTCCAATGGTCTCATTAAAATTGACTTGTAGTTCAACATGTGCAACTGAAAGCTTGATTTTTAATGAAGTGAATTTTCTTTGTTGCAAAAATGCATGTCTCCTTCCTATTAAAAGGACAAAATTTATGAATATGAAGCAATACGTTCAGGATATCCTACGAGATTTAAATTTAAAGCTTCTAGAGTTCGTCGATTGTGCAACCAATCCTCCACATGTATTAATGATGTCAATATGTTAATTCCGGTCGCTTGGACCAAAGCAGATTTGTCTTTTTTGTCATTAATGTTTGCAAGGTCATTTATGATATAGGAGGGTGTCTGTTGCTTTGTGAGGAGAAATCAACTTTCAACATGAAGAGGGTAACATCTTTTAACAAATGGCTTCAGTTTCCAATTTAGTCGACATTAATTTAAAAATTATTATAAAATATTCAAAATTAAATATAGTGTTCCATTTCCCGATGTAGATATTGTCATAAATTATCCATTGTTTGAAAGATTTCATTTGAGAAACCTGTTTTTAGGAATTTGTTTGTGCACTCATGTCCATAAATTAGGAAAGTTGCTATTTAGGATGGTTTTGTCGCATCCACATCTGAAAAACATAGTCTAAGGGAATGTATGAACAGAACATATAAAGACACAGTAAGGCGAAAATTGAAGGGTTCAATTAACTTACGGAAAAACAGAAAATAAGTATTCAGCCTGTCATCGCCTGTGTCATAATTGCCACCTTGGCGATCCGTGAAAAGGCTAATGCTGTGTATAATTACAGTTATCGGTTATGCTTACTGTTGATAAAAGTGTTTAACGGTTCCTTGGATGAGAAACTCTAAACTTGAACAATCGCCCTTCTAAGCAGTTTGGTGATCCGTGGTGGAGGACTATTTTCTTAAACCCAGAATCCAAGGCTCTTCCATAAATGTTCAATGGGGTTTAAGTCAGGTGAACAGGCTGGATAACCCAGACGCGCTCTATCCTCCCTAGATATTCCAGGTATTGTTGAACTAAACGCGCATTGTGAGGTCGAAAATTATGGTACATTAAGTGAAATAGGACCAAATACATTAGGATTTAAAAAGCCCCACATACTGGTGCAGGATGATATTCCTACGAACCTCGCCTGTTACATTATAGTTGTCGAACACACACAGAGATGTACGTGACGTTGAGATGATACTACTGCAAGCAAGGACTCCTTTACATCTATAACGATCATGTTAGATGACATAGGCAGGGTTACAACGCATTCCTAGAGCTCACCAGATGTACACAAGTCGAAAATTGCTGTCTAGACCAAACGAAAATCGTTAGCAAACAGTACATTGGCACATTTTTGTGGACAGGCTAGACTTTCCGTATACCATGTCCTACGTGTCTGAATGTATCGTAGAATGAAGGGAATGCATACAGTGGGTCGTCTTGCATAATGTCCGATGTCATGTATCCCTCAATAAATGAATTGCCTAGATACGGTGACCCTTGGGGTTGGCAACAGGTCTCTACATAGTATACCAACTCTCTAAGCACTACACCAGCTATACTGTTTATGTGGTCGAACATTTACTGCCACATACCGGTGTTATCATACAGTTGTGACACATGCATAATCTTGACCTTTTACTTTCGAACATCTTGCCAGCTTGAAAACATCTCCAAGGTCTGTAGATGACGCTTGGTGGAATATAATTTTCCTTGACCATTTGTATATGAGAATAGCCATTCTCTAATCTCTTGATGATTTTACTACACATAAAACCATCAATATGGCTTTTTTGCACAATACTTGTTACCTAACAATAACTTTTTGTAGTGGAAAGGTAATAAAGGTTTCAGATACAACGTACTAACGACTTCTTCAAACCCCAACTAATAATTTAAAATGTTTTTTTACAAATTCCCTTATCACTAACTTCACAGCAATTTTCAGTATTCTTTTTATAGGTTTCAAGTAGCATTACTATCAGATTTTTTTTTCATTACAACAATGGCAAATATGCGTACTGGTCAATTCCTTAACTTGTAGAAATGAGCGTGTACGTTGTATAATATATACCACTTTCCATCCAATAAAGTGTGGTTTAAATACAAAAAGGAAACGAGTGTTTTTTCTTTGTAACCAACTCAAGACCGTAGCCAAAATTTAATTTCGGGGGTTCATAAATTTTTACAGCATGTATCGATACAATTACAGCATGCAAGTCCGTAGCCAAGTCCCATTAAAAATTTAATTTCGGGGGGAACCGGTCCCTAAGATCCCCCCCTCTAGATACGGGCATGAACCAATTTATTAAAATTCTCTGTGCCGACTTATTAAAACTTTATAACTACGGAAATTTGTTGTGATTACTCTCTATATAAAATGGTCGTTTTTATTGCTGCTAGAAGTATAGATCAGATGATCAATTATTTGCAAATAAAGGAAATGATTTTTCGAGCCCTGGTGGGACACGAACCCACAATCTCTTGGCTTACGGCTAAGTGTTCTACCTTTAAATTACGGGTGTCAGAAATCTTACCCTTGCGAGAGTATATAAGGCGTAATTTTATAGAAATTCGCAATTAGTGGGACGGTGCATGAACTGCTTTTTAGATCAAAGCAAAAGTCAAAGAAGCCAAGGATCCAATGGGGGTTACTAGCATTGATATTTATTAAAGTACAGCATTTATCATCTTAGCAGAAGATGTGATAGTATTAGAAGATGAATTATTCGCAAAGAAAATAAATGATTCATCGACACCTGGTCGAACACGAACCCACAATCTCTTCGTTTCCGGTTAAGTGTAAGCTACACGCATCATGCATTTTTTCCCTTGTTTGAGTACGTGAGGCGTCCATAGACTTTAAACACTCCCGCAAAGGAAAGCATGTCCAACGCCTACAGCTTAATGATAAAGCATTTTATCGGAAACCAAGATATTGTGGGTTCATGTACCACCAGGTGTCGATCAATCATTTCTTTGCTTGGTGAGTAATTCAACATCTAATACAACAACGTCAACGGCTAAAATGAGAATTGTTCTACTATAATAAATATTAGTCAGTGGTCGAAACATAATCTGTAGCCAGCTGGCTGAAGTCCGATTGCGAATACAAAATGAAGTTTGCTGTGTGCATTTTGATAACAAAAACCCCGCTGGTCGCCAGCTGCTCCTCATATGAATCTCTTGAGTAGTTATGATTGCCGCCTTCAGGCCAGTTAAGTGTTGTTCGACTCCCAAGAAGCTCGACTGTATGTGAATGTATCCGAAGTGTAAAGTCCTGAGTTCCATCCCTGATATTAATCCCAACAATTGTCTTCAGATATACATCTCCACAATTAATTCCAGATTTATAATTATGTTTGTATCTCATCAAGCTTTCCTATTACACACATATTAGTTACTTTCTTGAAATTTAAAATTATTTAACTCCGATAATGTAACTTGCGAAAGCTTTATTAATAAATCCAATTGGCCAACAATGAACTATATCCGATTACGTGTTCTGTTACCATAGGTTTTCAGAAAAATTTCACATAATATAATATTGACACACATCTTCAATCACCGATTTGTATAACGGCCAGTTAATTAAATGAATAGTTCATCAACTTCCTCAATGAGTATAATCATCTATGTTAAAGCTTTTTTATAAATACTAGCTAAATTTTATATATTTGCTAGATTTTTAAATTCGGTTTTCACTAAAAGTTGGTTTTGAAAGCACTGCATGGCCCTCTAGAAGAAACATTTACATAAAACACTCACGAGGGGAACACACAGTGAGTGCCCCGCCGATTTTGATGAAATTTTTTTTGATGAAAGTATAGCCAAAATAAGGAAATACGTATCTCGATATTCGTGCCAATGCGCATTATTTCCAGAGACATGGATTTTTAAAGATTTTGCATCCGATATATGAGCTTAAAATACGACATCCTCCGCAAGCCAATCGATAGCTTAGTTGGTAAGTTACCGGCCTAGCGCTTCGTGTTTTTGCGTTCGATGCCCGCGGAAATCGGTCTTTTTTTTTTTAATATATATCCTTTTTACATGTTCATTTATGTATTTTTATTAGTAAAAATACTTTGCTTACAATCGGATTTTGTTCATAAACTTACTTTAATAAAATTCATATTTATGTAGTTATATGTTAATTGTATGCTTATTGGCAGTGATAATTTCTACTCGAATTTTAATTGTTGATTATTAAAAAGTTGAAAAGTAGAAAAAGTTTTGGTGTAGCCATCCAGCCTGTTATGTAGTTAAGTAGATCCAGCACACTTTAATAATGTTTTTACAAATGACGACGGCACCTCTTCTTCTACTGTTGAAGTAATTCCACCTCATTGTACCCCATACTGTCAACCTCGTGATGTGTACTTCTTCCGTCAAGTAAAAAATTTCATTAAAAGGTTACAAAATTGTGTTGAAATCTTACAAGAAAATAGTCATTTAAACACGCGAGCAGATAGATGCTTTGAAGATCCATTCACTTATTTATAATCAACTTTCGGCGCCAACTTTTAAGAATACATTACAGTACTCTTGGTTTGTTGCAAAGTTAACAAACGAAAGAAGCGTTTTTGAAAATGTAGATGGTGATGGTATTTGTTTTCCAGATGATATTAGACAAAGAAAATCAGTTGTTCGAACAATTCATTTATAAAATGCTCACGTTGTAGAATTTTTTTATGTTTTTATTGTTTTTATGATAATTATCATCCAAAACTGTGTACCAGTATACAATTCCGACACCTCCAATAGAGTTACACAAAAAATACGTTCACATCAGTCAGTTTTAAAATAAAATTGATTGCATTTTATAAAATAAAATGTTTCTGTATAAATGAGATGCACATAAAATGTTTATATGTTATAAAATAAAATATTACATACTAAAAATACATTTTTCAATAGATAAATATATTTTAAAAAAATATTAGGCATAATAGATGCTAATAGTGGATGACTGCAAAGGCTAATAATGACAAAATAAGACGAATTAACGCAGTTTTCGTTTTTATTTAATGGAATTGTTAAACACTTTCAGAAAAAAATCTTTCCATCCTTAAATAAAACAAAACTGCATTATTGGTGTAATTCTATCCCTTCACAGGTTGACAACGAGTACGCAAATTTTATAAAAGTTATATTCACATAAAAACTTACAGCTAACTCCTAAACTTTTTGTACCTTTACAACTCTTCAATAAAATATTAAAATTCGTGTAAAAATTATAACTGCGAAAAATAGTATCACAGAATTAAATATGTAAATATGAATTTTATTAAAGTAAGTTTATGAAAAAAATCCGATTGTAAGCAAAGTATTTTTACTAATAAAAAGACAGAAATAAATATTTTATTAAAGATACATATTAAAACAAAAAAAATGTGATCGATTTCCGCGGGCATTAAACGCAAACACACGAAGTACTAGGCCGGTAACTTACCAACTAAGCTACCTATTAGTTTGCAAAGGATGTCTTATTATAAGCTCATATATGGGATGAAAAATCTTTAAAAATTCATATCTCTGAAAATAAGCCACATTGGCACGAATGCCGAGACACGCATTTCCTTATTTTGGCTCTACTTTCATCAAAAAAAGTTCATCAAAATCGGCGGGGCACTCTCACTGCGGGTTCCCCTTGTCAGTTGTTTCCAGTTATTACGCGATCTGTTGTCTTTTCGTATGGCAAATATTTTCCTTTGTCAGGACAAAATCAAGTCAATTAACGGAAAAGAAAACCAACACGTTCCCATGTCTGGGATCGAACCTAGGACCATAGTGACGAAACTTGACTTTTGGAGATAACTGATACTTATTGTACATTCTGCTTTCTTTTTATTGCATTTTTATTTTCGTTTTCCCTATTAAAACTGAAATTAAAAAGGAAAAAGGGATAATGTTTAGCTGCTTCCCAGTTCTTTCAAATTCTTCTGTCCCCTTATGTCAGATGGTTTCATCAGCCATATAATTTAAACGTAACTGCTACTCGTACCTCCTTTAGGAGAAACGGCTTGCACAGATTTGGTCCGTAAATACAAATGCCCCAGTGGATTCAAAGAATATACGGAATATAACATTGTAAGAGACCCTCTCTCCTGTAGTGATTGGCAAAACGTGACAGGCCGTACACATAATGAACCGGCGTAGCGTCATCTGTGTGCTAAACAAGAACACATCCTGTGAGATACTATGAATGCACAGCCGAAATTTTATTCTACTTCGAGAAATGCAGATACCAGTAAACTAGCCAAGAAAC
>QLNU02015360.1:234270037-234281179 GCA_006491805.2 Dysdera silvatica
TTCATTCCATAAAAGTTTTTCGTGTAATTTAATACTTAAAAATTTCATTGACTTAATTCTTTCTAGTGTTTTTCCATTAAATTTTATATGTTTTTTTATTAGCATGGAATATTATATAATCATTTTTTTTCAGCATTTAGTATCAGATCGTTATCATAGAACCATTGTTGAATCAAATTTAATTTAACTGTTATTATGCTTGCCAGTAATTCAGTATTTGATCCACCTATTGACCAGTTTATGTCATCAGCAACTAATAGTATATTATCATCTAAATACATCAAATCATTTATTGCCAATACAAAAAATAATGGTCCTAGTATAGTTCCTTGTGGTACACCTCTTAAATTAATCATTTTGTCTGATGATTTATTCTCTATTTTAACAATTTGGTATCGACCTTTAAAATAATTTTCTATAAGTTTAAACATTTTACCTCTTATTCCTAAATTAAGTAGTTTATCTTTTGGAATATCTCTGTTTATTAAGTCAAAAGCTTTACTGAGGTCTAGAAAAAAGCCAAATATTAATTACTTATCTTCAATTTTTTGTTGTACGTTGTTTACCATTTTTAATAACAAATCTTCTGTTGAATTATTTTTTGGAATCCATATTGGTTAATATGAATAAATTTATAATTGTTTAAAAAGTCAATTAATCTTTTATGAATTACTTTTTCTAATAGTTTTGAAAACACACTCATAATTGCTATTGGTCTGTAATTTTCAATAATTGTCTTTTTCTTTTTTTAAAAACTCGGTTTAATTATAGCAAGCTTTAGTTCTTTACGAATTATACTCGTTTCAAAGATATCATTTTTAACTATCGTTAATTGCTCTTTTAAATATTGAGTACTTTGTTTAATAATTTTTGGTGCTAAGTCGCGAATTCCTGGTCCTTTGTTTGGATTTATTTTATTTAATTCTTTTACAATTTCGATTTCAGAAACCTCATGTTAGAAAATACTATTTGTTAAGCTTGGCTGAAGATATTTTTTGAACTTGCTGTTTAGTGAACTTGATAAATTTAAATTTTCTGATACGTTTATGTTGAATTTATTAAATTCATTAGCTATTTTTCTTGGGTCACCAAATATTTCATTTTTTAAGTATTTTTATGCTTGTTTCTTGTTTAATGTTTTTCTTCCACAATTGATTTATTGTTTTCCATTTCGGTTTATTTCATTTTTGATAATATATTAGGATAAAGGCGTTTTTGCTTTATAAATTTATTTGATGAATTCCCTTATTTTGTGTAATTTATTCCAATGTTCTTTTTCTTATTTCGTACATTTTTATGTAATTTATTTTTTGCTTGTTTATATTATTAGCTTGCTTATTTTATTTGTAAACCATCCTGGATTAATCTTTTTTTTTTTTATTATTTTCATTGGAAAAAGTTTCATTATATATTTCTTTCAATTTATTCATAAATAAATCGTATTTAGTTTCCGACGCACAATTGTATTTAGTTTTCCAGATGAACTGCCTAATTAGACAAATTATTCAGACAAATCGAAGGCGTTTCCATGCACCTCCTATGAATCAAGATATAACATAAATATTTAGTTTCCGCAAACTACCTTTAACTGCTTTTATTTTCGTCTTAAAGTATTGGTAATGTTCTCCTACAAAGATCCACAATGCTAATTAAAATTTAATTAAAAAGCCATTAAGGTGGTTTCGTTGAAATTCTAGTTTGGTGAATCACAGTTCTATGGTCATATACGAACCATAAGTCTATGTAAATTATTTCAATTAGGAAATCTGGATGTAAGTCTATATAAAGGAAGATATGAAGTTGTGAATAATAATAAATGCATAGAGCAATTTGATAAGAAACCAGTAATCATTTTCTAGTAAACAATACAAAAGTACGAAGGAAAAAATAGAATATGGAATATAATCTGAAATATTTATCTATTATGTAAATTGACATCGAGAAGACACCGAGTTTTAAAATGTGAAAAAAAATAATTAGCTTATTTAAATTCATGTTAGGAAAATACAATCTTTTTAATGAATTAATTAAAGCAACATACATCGTCAATATATTTAATCTTTAACTTTGCAACTTAACATATTGCAACGTTTCATAATATACATAGCACATATACATAGCACACGTATTCCAAACAAGCATTTATCACAAAAAATAGTTTCCGTGATATTATTTTAGGGGAATGTATGTTCAGATAGGAAACATCTTTGTAAAAATATATTCCCTCCAAATTAAAAACATCGCCCCAGAGGCTCTTCCGTGTTCACCATTTGTTTGGTAATTTGCTATACATAAAATTTATATTTAAAGTAAAAGACAACGTTTCGATCATCCTTGTGTTATAGTCGGTTATGATGCTCTCTGGTTCGTACAGAATTGTCTCCGATTCGACTCTAGTTCGATGCCATGTTCCTATTTCCTTATATCTTACATAGTCCGATGCAGAGCCTCGTGACAAGCTGTAGCTTTCCTCTCTCCTCCATTATTAACCTAATCGGTCAGCATCCTTTTAATGCCAAAATATTAATGTAACAACAGAAAATCTATGGGACAAATGTATCACAGAAAACTGGATGCAGGTTGAATAAACTCAGTCTTAGGCTATTCTATCAAATTTAGCCATGGTGAGGTATACTTGCATCTCTAATTTGCGCTATGCACGTGAGCGTCTGTAAATTTTATGCTATGTCAGATAAATTCTGCTTGTATGAACAAACGTGAATCATTCTCAGCGTTTAGGTCATACAGTGATTCAGCGGTCACTCGTTTGTTGTACAAAAAACAGGGTTCATATGCAATTAGTATAAAGCGTTTGCCCCTTTTCTGAGCCAATCAGCATCCCGAGAATTGAGTTTTCTTGATGATAGGAACTTCAATTCCTCGGATAACTGCATAGACTGTGGTCGCATGCGCGTAGCTGCCCATGTCGTATATCATAAACAACAAATAAAACTCCTTCCTGTCAGGTATAAGAAAGGTAAGCTGCACATACTATAGTATGCGTAATTACACGTACAGGATGTAGGTACACATAAGAAAATTACAGTTCAGAATGTTTAATATTACAATTTATTTATTTGCATCTAATGAAGTTTGAACGTGATAACCAGAAAATTTCTGGTGATTATGCCTAATAAATTCAGAAGTATTCGGAAAACTTACAAGCCGCTTCATAATTATATACTTCCCAAGAAATTTTCTTCCAATCTTTACCAATTCCGAAGTGGCTGTTGACTTCGGAAACTACCCAATTATAGGAGCACTGTGCCATCGGTTCGCACGTTAGTGGTAATTGCTATTTAAATATATGTTGCGCATGTGATTTTAATTGTACCGCAAGCAGAATTGCAAAATTCCTTTCTAATAAACTTCATAATAAAATCTAATTTCAAATGCTTGAAACTTGTGATAATTTTCACCATATAATGTGTAATAATTGAATAAATATACAAGTATATACGTAAGTTTAGTTCCGAGTTTTCAAACCAAAATGTAATTAACTGATGAAGCGAAGTTGAGATTTTCCTTACTACAGTTTAAATTTAACCTTATACATGATGTAATTTCTATCTGCTTGACATTGAAATTTCCTAACAGTACACCGAATTTCCCATATAGTTAGGGCAATTTCAAACTGCTTGACACTGAAATTGTCTCACCATACACAAGTTTGTCGTATGGGTTTTCAGACTTTTTTGACTTTGAAATTTCCTTAAAATTATCGTATAGGTGTGGGGCTCCAAAGTCGAGCTTGTATGTGCATATATGCTTATTTCATATGGGTTATAACGGTCAATTTTACATAAAACTATATTTTCAATTTGGTTTTCTTTCTAGTTCGCTTTATTAACTAATATTATGAGATCTTTGCTTGAATACGTGTTGTAGGTTGTCCGTATTAGAGCAGAAAGGAGAAAAGCAAAGCTAATTTAAATTAAATTATCATTATCAATTTCTTTAATATCCATAAAAATGATGCCAGAATCTCAAAAAATAAATAAAATCCAATTTTTCTGTTAACCAAGGGTCAGATTAAGTCAATTGAAATATTAATTAAAACTTTACTTTCTATGCGTTTTAAATGCTGTGATTTATGTATGCTCGTTTTACGAAAAATAGTTCAAATTTTTTTATTTGCTTTAATTCTAAATCAACATGATTTACTATACTTTCTTAGAAATTAATAATAAATAACGGCATTAAAATATTTTTCCTTATTTCACATACATAATACTACTGTCATGTACATTGTTTAATGATTTTTCAACTGAAAAAGATATAATATTTTGTTAATAAATCGTATATTTTTGTGAAAATCTGAATAAAAATGGTCTAAAAACAAGAGTGTGACAACCTAAGTTTTTTTCAAAGCAAAAGTGGATGGCAGAATATTTACTAATTAATATAAAATAGAAATATATTTGCATTTAATGTTAATATATTTACTTATTAAACTAATAATGTTCATATGTATTTAATAGCTTCGACCATCTTCCAGGTAACTCTTATTTCATTATCTTAAATTTTTATAGAAGGTAGAATGTAGGCTATAAGAGAAAGCACCTGGTAAATTGTACTTGCTCCGTAAAAATGTTCCTGCTAGTATATGTTTTCTATAGAATTTCCAAGAAACGTAGGTTATTTCTCAAGAATTTTAAAACAACGTGCGGCGTTTCTACAGAAAGTTGGAATTAAAAAGCCAAAAAATGCATTTTCTAGAATTTTATATATCAAGTGATGGAAGCACATAGACGCACCAGGAGTTACATGCACCGCTTTCGGGTGCACGGTGATTATCGAGTCGACTCTTAAGTAAGCTACGTTGGATGTCAGTGCATTGTAACGTAACGTCCGTCAGTCGTCTCTAATAATGCCCCTACATCAAAACGATTGATAAATGTCCGCTTTAGGCCTGACTATTTAATTTCTCGGACACCGAAATCGACAGCCAAAAAATAGTGGGTGTTAGAAAACAAAACTAATATACATGGAAATCGTTTCTGCGCACTTATGCAGTGTGGTTGTTCTTATATACGTCAAATATCCCACTTTTTATAACTTATTTTCCTATTCTTGACACATTTTCTGGGCAGAAAAAACATTGATCAATATAGAGGCGATAATAATGCCAGAGTTATATCAAGTGTATAAATAACGCATTAAGGGAGCTATCAAGTATAACTACGGGTCATCTGCATTACAAAGGGAAATATATATTCTTTCAATAAACGTATATATAATCAAATATTATGCTTTGTTTCTTCCTTTCTCTTGCTATGTGTCTTTCGCTTTTCTTTCTTTCCTCGTATGTGCCTTCCAGCTTATGCGTGTGTGTGAGTGTTGACTTTTGAAATATGGAAAATAAACAAAAATGAAGGTTTTGGGCTTCAAATTTAATCTCAGTTTTAGCTTACGTTTCGTAAAAGTTAAAAGAGAACGGAAAAATTCCTTTCGGCTATGGTGCGTTCCTTTTATTTTAATATTTCAATCTTTTAAAATCCCAGCTTTTGCAAAGCTAAAGAAGGATTAGGGATCGCGCATACATTAAAATTTCTCTTCCATATCCCCATTTTAATATCATACGTATTGCAAACGCTGTGCAAATATTATCGTAGCGTACTAATGTATAAAAAGCAAACATGTGTATGCCACATGCTCATATATTTTTATATGTGTACAGCTTAAGTACATATGAAACGTAACATGTATTTTATCTTCATAGAAATATATGTTTCTCTATCAGAGTTCGATGCATTTCAAATAACAATTACAAAGCAAAATTTTAAACATAATATAGAAATGTGCTAGAAAAAATTTGAAGCTCATTCATTTTGTCAATTTCTTATTCTTAAACCAAAAATTTTTAGAGCGTACAAAATGACATATATTCAGTGCTTTAATTTGTTATCTACTATACAATATATGTATCTATATTTATTCGTTATATAATGCTTTTAGGTATAGAGGTTTTCTAGGGAAGTTAGAATGCGTCCAATACGTTTTGAACGGCGATAAATCTTGCAATGAATGTTAGGTATTAGTATAGTAAAATAACTGTACATTATCAGATAAAATGAGATGAACAGCAACGCCCCTGGTGGCGAATTAAGGAAGTTAAAATTTTATTTCGAAACATAATGAAGACAAGGGAATATTTTCAATAAGAAAGTTATAGAGCATCCTGCTGTTAGTGGGAAAAGATATACGGCTCACATGTAATACATACATGTACTGCCACAAAGTGGGGTGTTCCAGAAATTTCAATGCATCGCTTTCAGTTGATGCTCTCTAGTGCTTTAAAGGTTGAGTTGAGGTTCTTATAGGTAAGAAACCACGGTCCCTGTCCTATAAAAACTTTAACTCAACTTTTAAAACACCAGAAAGTATTAACTGAATGTAATGCATTGAAAATTCAGTAACACCTCACTTTATGGCAGTACGTGCACATATTGCATGTGAGTGGTATATCTGACGATTTTATAGAGCATCTGAACGATGCTCTATAAAATTTTATTTGAAAATATTCCCCTGTCTCCATTAGTTTCCGAAATAGGGTTTTAACTTCTTCAACTCGCCACCAGGGGCGCTGCTGTTCATCTCATCTGATAGTGCATAGTGACTTTCGATACCGCATTCGATACGATATTCAGTATCTATAGCAAAACCCATTAAACATATCGATACTACGATACTATCGAATATACAGGATTGGTGACTATCGAATGAGAATTCATTGTTCAGAAGTTGTCATATATAAAATAACAAATATTAGCAAATCATACAAATATAACTAAATAGTTGAAAAATCAAATTTGCGTATACTTTTTCCTGTAAATTATTTTGATTTGATCTTTTTTTTACATATACACACAGTTTAAGGGTCTCAAAATCGTAGTTAAACCATTTTACATGAAGCACACGGCTTTGGAAAAAATGTTCTATATAGACTACATCGATGGATAATTAATCATTCAGAATTTAAAATTATAGGATTTATATTTATATATACGGTAGGACTTCGGATCATGTGTCCTCTTTAAGATGAACACCAAAGGGAACAGAAAATCTGTTCGTATTAACAGTAATTCGTATTATACGGTATGGGACTGCTTTTGTTATTTATTCCATCTCTAGTTATTATACTATAATTTTTGCCACCCACGTTTTAATTACAGCTCAAACTAGAGCTTATGTAATTTTGGAGAAAAAGAGACGCTTTCCCCATCCTGGATTCGAACCAGGGTCCCTCCGTTTAGCCCGGAGTGTCTTGGACCGCTAGACGAATGAGGACAGGAAACAACGCTCTCTTTCTCCGTATGTAAAGATGTTAAGGTATTATTACCCTCCGCAGGGATAACACAATTGCCAAATATGGTCAACACAAGAAAGCCTCCGGGGCGAGATTTTTGTGAGTTTTCGTGGGGGAATTTATTATACAATAATTTTTGCCACCCACGTATTAAGTTAGTATATACATATATGTTCTTGTGTGTGTTGTAAGATATTATTACCCTTCTCAGTGCTAACGCAATTGCCCAGTAACCGTCTACACACAAAGCCACTGGGGAGTGTTTTTTGTAAGTTTCCGTGGGGTGAATTTAATTATAGGTAGTAATTTTCGATACCCACGCGTTAGCTCAAACTACAGCTTTTAAAGTATGAGGAAAAAAGGGACGCCATTCCCGGTTAGAGGTCGAACTAGATTTCCTAGTTCGATTGGCGGCATTGCAGATTTGCATTCAGGAAATAAATTTGCAATACAATGTATTAATTACTACTAATATTTGAATTTTAACACTCTTCGAAATTTAATTTTCATTCGTTTGAAAAACGCCTTTCGCCAATAGATGGCGCCACTAGTAGAAAATAAAACCTGGATATGGATTATAATAATTAATAAATTAATTAATGATGTAATTAATTACAATTATAATATTTATAATTATATACACGATATTACTAAGATCAGGTTTACGTCAAATACTTATGTGAGTATAGAGGATATTATGTGTATATCAAGGGCCGTTAGTCGGAGTATCGAATACCGATACTCCAATGTTTGTTCCGATACTGCTATATTATCGAATTAACGATATTGATGACATCAATATCGAATGAAAATATCGATACCTTCTCGTATCGGTAGTATCGTAACGTCCCTAGTAGTGCATAGTCATTTTACTATATTAATGCCTAAATTCCGTTGAAAGCGGGTACCTTCGTTCAAAAGCTAGTGGCCGCATTAGGACTTTCCTATGAACCCTGTATATACACTCTATCCCAAAATGATAGATAATGCAAAGAGAATAAAAAATCGTACTGCGCAAATATTTTTAAAATCATGGTTATTTATTATATCGATTCGACACTTGAATATGCACATAAATATGCATATTCGACACTTGAATATGCATATTTATGTGATGTGTTTTTGAAAATAAAGCGAATTTGGACTAGCGGGTTAAAATGTATAAACTTTAAAATAACGTGCTGTACCGAAAAGATAGACAATTTAGGAATAAAATGGGGTTTAATTACAAAAGTTACCTTACATATACTTAATTTTTTCATCTGCATATCTGCAGAAATAAAACACGTGGAACAAATTGGAGTTTTTCAGTACAAATATAAGTTGTTCATTAAGAGGGCTCATGGAAAACGAATAAACGAAACAGAAGTCATTAAGATATTGTTATTGATGGCAAAAGGGGGTTATCAGTGAATGAAATTGTAAAGAGAATGAACGGATAAAAGTATAATCCACAACGTCTTTATAGCGTATAACATTTAAAAACACACAATGACATTTCGACCAGTGATGCGCTGGGACAGGAGGTCTGTCTGTCTGTCTTCCTACCTACCTACCTACCTACCTACCTACCTCTCTCTTTTTTCATTTTTTCTTTTCTTTCTTTGTATGCTCTAGATTCTCCCCAGGGCGAGCTACGGTGGATGCATTTGGCTTTTCCGGCCAGGACCAATTTTTATATCATAAATATATATTTAAATCTTATTGAAACTTATTTATAACTTATTTAAACCTATTGAAACTTATTTATAACTTATTTAAACCTATTGAAACTTATTTATAACTTATTTAAACCCACTAAAACTTATTTATAACTTATTTAAACTTAATGAAACTTATTTATAACTTATTATCTTATTAAAACTTATTTATAATTTATTATCTTATTAAAACTTAAGCTCTGACTTTGTTTTTATATACCGATTTTACTTTTGTTATGATTTGATTAAAATTTTAATAATAATACTGGTTCCTTTAGGCTGCTACAGAGCCGGGAAGTTCTAAGTTAATGATACCATATTGTTAGGGTGAAAATTGAAAATTCTCTTTTTAAAATAACTAATTAAATCTAAACACCCAGGAGCAGATAAATAGATAATTAAATAAAAAACACATACACTCTCTCTCTCTCACTATATATAAATATATGCTTAGATGTTGTTAAGTGTTTTTGTTTTTTCGATATTCTGCCGCCTGTTATTTAATTTTTTCAGATGGAGTTGTACCTCCAATTATTTGTACACTGCGTCTACAACACTATGCCAGATTAATTAACGTTCAAGAGGAGACACCTTCGTCCAAAGAAACCTTCATCATGGGCATAATAGGAAGTAAACAAGTTTCCTGTGCAATCCATGCTTCCAGACAAAATCAAATTCTTTGTAACTTCTTTTCAAGAACTTTAAATTTAGTTGTTTTTTATGTGACAAACGAAAAGACTTGTTAAAAATGCCTGTTGAATTAACAAAGGTGTAAAATTTAAATTAATTTGATTTTTACTAGTAAAAAACACTCTTAAAAAAATTCTGAATATAAATAAGGCACTTATAATTAAATTCCTTTTCTTTTTAAAAGTAGGACCCCTTAACATACAAATCCACCTTTTTGTTTTTTTCCTACCTATCATATTTAATTTTTTAAACCCATTTTTAACTTGCAAACAAAATAATTTTGGCCAATCAGTGTACCTAAAAACTGCTATTTCGCTCCCTACAATATGGCTAATATCCATCAGCAACCGAAACCTATAAAAACTTAAGTTCAGACGAAATCCCTGGTCGAGGGGAAGTAAATGAGTCATCACAGCAATAAATAGCCAACTCGTGGCACCTGCATAAATAGGCAAGCCCACCCACACCGAGCCTGGGCTTGGCGTCCAGTCCAGACCACCACAATTGGCCAACAATTGCAATTTAGGCAGGCGAAATTGCCGTCTAATACGTTAACAAAAGCCAAATGAAAAAGTTGGCAATATATTGGCGAGAATAAGGATTTTAGCAGTCCTTAGACAAAAAAAATCTTCAAGATGGCGATTAAGAAAAAAAGGGCTTGACAAGTCTCGCTCCGCCAGCCAGGGAGAGAGAGAGAGAAATTTTGAAACACGAAGATGAACAGTGGACTCCAACCTACTCCAAACATGGGCCATTAAGGGTGTAACATGTAAGTTAAAGTTATCTTTCTTTCTCTTCTATTAATCGATAATTATAAGTGCCTCCTCCCTCATTAAACTTATAATGAAATGTATAAATTTTTTCTGGTGGTTTATATACCCCAGTATGATTCTCATAGTGAAATGAGTATTTGAATTATTTTGTTTTTTTAATTACTTATATAAGGTTTAAATACAAAAAAAATATGCCAAGTGAAAAATTGATAGTATGTAGAATGGTTAATAGCTCCAAATGCTTATATAAATGGCACTGTTATATTCTAAAGGAATTGGAAAATATATTATCGTGTTTATAATATAAAATAAAAGGCAGTAATTATTGAATAATTGTTTCATGTCTGTTTTAAAGAACCTGGTGTTTTTTTATTTTGTTTATGTTTAACACACAACGCGTTTAGAAAAATAACCCTAGTTATTCACTTAATTTTTACGGTCTTGCATTTGAAATTTTAGGCAGAAGTCAACCAATGTTTACTAACCACTATCAACGGCCAATTTACAAATTTATTCTGGATAAACAAATTTAATATTTAATGTTATGGAAATTGTGTTTTAATGTTCTCAAATAGTAAAAATTAAATCAATAAGTAAACTAACTAAAAATTTAACCAAACTAATTATAAAATACCTATAATAAATCATTTACATTTCATTAATTATAATT
>QLNU02015360.1:234284922-234303749 GCA_006491805.2 Dysdera silvatica
TGTTATTTACAAAGATATCCATGAAAGGGAAAAGCAAATTAAGGAGAATCTAAAGAAAGAAGTCTGTGCTATCAAAAATGGTGGTGTACAAGTTTTAATAAATCAAGAAATACGTTAGCTTTGCAATTATTATTGCTTTAGACATTTATTACTTGGTAATAGGAAAGAGAGGTTTACGGGGAATATAAATAGGTCTGGACGTACGTCCCTTTATAAAACTACACTTATTCTGATTGGATGTTGTCGGTTTCTGTCTTCTGCGTGCTTAGTCGAAATAACTATATACTTTCACGTAACTTAAGGAAAAGCTTTTATTGAACAAACTTAATATAATGTCAAGTAGCCATTAGCAAACGAAGCTGTAGACAATAAATTGATACAAAAATAAAAAAATGTTGAACAGTTATAACATTGTTGCATTTAAAATGAAAATGTCCAAACAGAAAGCCTTTACAAAACAAGAGCATTGTAGAATTAGACTGCAAACACGTCGGGTTGGACATAATTCGCAGCTGAACCCGACCAAAGGCAAGTGCGAGCACGCAAAAAGAAGTCCGTGGCAGCTGACAAAAATTGCAGATGAAGGTCTCTTCAACGGCTGCGTTGATAGCAAGAAACCATGACATCGTCAAGGTTATGCAAATATTGCAAATGAAGGTCTCTTCAGCGGCTGCCTTGATAGCAAGAAACTATGACATTGTCAATGTTATGCAAATATTGCAGATGGAAGTTTCTTCAGCGGCTGCGTTGATAGCAAGAAACCATAACGTCGTCAATGTTATGTAAATATTGCAGATGAAGGTCTCTTCAGCGACTGCTTTGATAGCAAGAAACCATGCAAATATGCAGGAAGGGTATACGTCATTGATTTGCGCATAGAAGTTGTATATAGTAATTAATGCGCAGTATAGAACAATACCATTTTACAATAGCATATTCAATGAATAGTACCAAGCCGTAATTTTATAATTATTAATCCATTATTGCGTAACATTATAGATTTTTATATAATGTATCGTGTGCTATCTCCTTCAATTATAAACATATTGACGCTTTACTCTGTTTTTAATTGAATATTTATATCGATTAAAAATGGCTGAATGATAAATAATAGGGAGCATAAACAAGAATAAATTTTGGGCGACATAATAAAATGATAAATTAAATATAAAATAAAACACAAAAGAACCGTACAAACATACGCTATAATAAACTCGTGTAAACAAACACTAAACTTTATGAATTGGAAAGAAACTGGATACACAAAGAGAAAAATTAATTTTGTCCCAAAATATCCAACTCAGACATAGATTTGATTAATTTTCCTCCATGGAAAGAAATCTAAAAAGATAAATGATTTACTATTTCTCGATAATGAGATATTTTTACTAAGGCAAGTTTACAGATTTTTAAAGGTTAAAATATGCTCATGACACCATAAAGAGAGTTTTTCCACAAGGTGGAGATGAAGTGATTCAGAAATTAAAACCGAAAGGTATCGTCGTTCCGTAAATTAAAGTAAAAAGGGAGAACATGAAAGAAATAAAAAAATTATATTTAAATAATGCCAGCAAATTTTCCAAAATCGTTAGCGTATTTGAGGGAAGAAGGTTGTTGAGGAGTTTGAAGAGAAATATTAAAAAATATTCTGATGGCATTATTGAAACTTTTTCCTTAAATTCTATGTTTTTATAAAACGTACAGTGTAGCAGTTGCACTTAATTTCTGGTCAAACGAATAATACCCATCGGGCTTAACATTAATGACGTAGCGAAATTTTAAAGGTTGGTAACTTAAAATTGATGATGATGATATATATACAGTGAAAATTTGTTATAACGACAAGGGACCGTGCTTATAGCATAATACACTTTTAATAATACGTTCGTAAAGAGATTATATATTGTCCTTCGTAGCTCAGTGGGTAGAGCCTCCGCCCGGCAAGTGGAAGGTCGTGGGTTCAGGTCCCACCGAAGGCAGAAATATTTATTTTCTTTCGAACGTTTCACCATCTAATCACGCCATACCATCGGCGTTGGTATCACTACGCCAATAAACGTTGATTGACATTGTTGTTTGATTTAATCTGCGTAGTGTTCGATTTATATAAAATAAATATATATATAATATTATTGGTTTAGTTATATTATTTTACTTATATATTTTAATTGTTAATTGAGATTACCCTCTTCTGTAGTGACGCTATGCCGCTGCTTTGGCCACACTTCCTAACTTCCCTACCAATTTATGCATACCTAAAATTAATACTACGCCACTCTTTTGCATATATTTTGCAAACTTTTATACTGAGAAATATTGTATCACATTATCTTGATAGCTAAGATTTAGTGAAATAACGGTAATATCACATGTCTGTTATATATAATTATATTTATGGTAATTACCATTTGTATTTTAGGAATAGAGTAATTAAATTTATTGATTATCACGAAGTTTAAAAGATGCGTATGTAGACCAGAAAATGCATATTTACTTCAGTGTTGTCAAAGGAAAAAGATTGTAAATGCTCAGAATACATTGCAGACTTTCTACAGACCATAAATATTTTGTGGCAAATTTTCTGTTTATTATACTACGAAATATACCGCACATTACAAAGTATGCATTGAACAAGAAAGTTTTAAAAATTTTGATCTGTGTCAAAACTGCCTTCTTAACGTCCATCATTTCAAAACTTTAAAATACTGTAAGTACCACTGACGGGTTTATAAATACTGACTTATGCGCATGACAGCTTCATTATATTTGCGGCATGTAACGATTTTTCTAGAACTTAGGTCTTTCCTCTGTTCAAAGGCTTTGCACTCAAGTTTTGTCAAGAGGGAATTTTCTTAAATTTCTCTCTATTTTGCATTATACAGTATGTCCTAAAATGACCTTATCACCTCTATAATACGAGTTCTTTTCAACGGAAGAAGTTCACTGTGTCTCGTTTTAATATTTTTATATATTGTATGTTTCTATGTAACGAATACCATATAAAAATAGAGGGAGTATGTTAGAAAAACATTTTGTTTGTGAGTTTTAAGACATTAGGATAGAAAAGGTCATGCTATGCTTAGACCTACAGTTTTCCGAGGAATCCGAACTTCCTATGCCCACTTCCACATGCTCCGTATTCGCTAGATTTGGCTCTCAGCGGTGACTTCCTCTTCCTAAACCTGAGTAAATAGCTCACTGGACGAAGATTCACTTCAAATGATGATAAGGTCCAAGCTGAGACAACCGCTTATTTTGCAGAATTGCCCGAATCGCATTTTACTGAGTGCATTAAAAAGTTGAAAAATCGTTGGTCTAAATGCATTGAATGGTAGGGTGACTACTTGAAAAATAAAACAAAAAAAATTCAAAATTTTTAAGCTGAGAATTTTACAAATAACTCTCATACATTAAAGGGAAGCTTATTCGTTTTCTGTTTTGACCAGTTCAGAACGAATTTTCCGTGTTGAATAGAAATGGAGATATTACGAATTGAATTATAAAAAATGTACGCCCTGTAATGTGTGAAAACAACTTTAAATTTTAGTGTAAAGTCGCAAATCAAAAGATAAATATACAAACACTAAATAAAATGTTTTGTACCTAACGTAATCATATTATTAATAGTTTTTACAATTTTTTTAAATGTTGTTTTCAGCCATTATGTAAGGTTCATTATTTCACTGAAAGCTGTAAATATTTTTCCTGACAGCTTTCTAAGAATACAGCAGATATTCAGAAAAAAAATTATCGTTGCGTAACGGTTTACGGAAGATATTTTGTTTGTATTTATTTTTAATTTTCCATCTAATTAGCGACATTTCACAAAAATTTGCTTGTTTTTTTGCACCCAGGGGAAATAGCACATTTGTGAAAATTCAACTCTTTATATCTCCGGTTCCATTTATCGCAGAAAATTTGTTTGGGACTCGCTAGAGCCGTAATTAATAAGATGGATTTTGATATGAAATAATGCATGAGGTGCAATTTTAAATATGAAAGAAAAAGTGTGTTTTATGATTTTTAAAGCACTTTCTATATTTTTTACGGAATTTTCTATGACGCAGAAAAAAACAGCATACAAAAATATTTAAAATGAGACGCCAACGAACATATTTTTGTTGAGAAGAACTCAAACTATAAGGGGCGGGCGGTCATTTTGGACATGCTTTAAACAGAATTGACGGTTCCATAGTTGTTAAATAAAGACAACAAGACAATTGTGAAGTCCTTTAGGAAACATTTGGTATTTCTGAATTTTTTATACCGGATAAGTTACACATTAATTTTTTATGCAAATATATATTGGCTTCTGTAAAATGCCACACGCTTCGAAAACTCATTCTACTAGGTACAATGATGCAAAACTATTCATGCATATATATAAAAAGGGCTTTAAGCCAAAGTAGTGAAGTTATCTTATTTGCGTTATAAGAAACAAGAAGTTCTTTCATGTATTATAATACATTCATATACAACCCCTGGAAAAACATTTGGAATCAACACCTATAGTCTACAAAATTTCACAAAAATTGATAAGTATTTTAAAGAAAATAAATTTATTAAACCGAATTGGTGTATTTCCAAATCTATACATCGTTTCTGAAATTTGTATGTAAAAAGGTCATTTAAATTAGCAGTATTTTTTAAATTATTTAACTTTAACTAACAACTCGTGAGAAAAAGTATGGAATCATATTAAAGTTTATTTGATTACTAGCACGTATGCTCTCTACGGGCTTTGATTACAGCCTGGATTCTCTTTAACATGGACTCAATAAATTTTCTGCGATCATCTTGATCGATTTCTTGCCATGTGCCTCTAATAGCAATTTTTGATGTTTCTTTATTTGTTGACTGTTTGACAAGTTATTTAAGTTTCCACCGTAGATTTTCAATTAGGTTTAAATCCGGACTGCAGGCCTGCCAGTCCATTGTCTGTATGTTTGTCTCCGAAAAGTAATTTTTAAGAAAACTAGACCTATGACATGAGTCATTGTCGTCCATTAAGGTAACTTCCTCAAACCGATACTCGACTGTTGGAATGGGAAAGGCGTTTAAAATCTCGATGCAGGCTTCCGAATTCGTAGTTCCACTTACTATACATAAATTACTTGGACCTTCGGACGACATACACTCCAAAGATCACAAAAGATGTAGGAAACTTTTTGCGGAACTTCATACAATCTTCATTCGTGGTTTCTCCTTTTAGACGCCAAACAAATGTTCTAATGTCATCACCACTACCATTGCATAGTCTTGACTCATTTCTAAATATCACTGCGCTCCAGACCAGACCAGTCGAATTTTTCCTTCGTTTTCCCCCATTTTAATCTAGCTCGTTTATATTTGGTTCTTAAGTTTAGGTTTAGCCTTGGCCTTACAGAAGCGAAAAACATTCCCACATTCGCCACAAACGTTAGCATTAGATATTTTTTCCATTGATCGTTTATTAGATGTGACGTCGAAAATACCATACCTTTACATATTTTCACTAGAATTCGGTACTAACGTGTAGAAGTTGCGCAAGGCTTGCCAAAACTATGAAAGTTCATCACGCTTTTCATTTCTTTGCACTTTTTCCAAATTTTTGAAATGTCGTGTTGAGAACAAGAAAACGTCTTTGCAACTTCTTGCTGTGTTTTTCTAAATTTGTCCTTCTGATAACCATTTAATTATTCTGTTCTTAACTTGTTCTTAACATTGAGCTTTTTTATCGGTGTAATTTTTTTTTTTTGCTGGCTAACGTTTTGGAAACAATTTGGCGCAGTATAGCCCAGATGCTCTTGCGCCATAAAAAAGCCAAACAAACAAATAAAAGCAAATGATGCTGGTTTTATATATTTACCTCCACTCAGAATTCAACCATGCATATTACATAATCATAACATCATTTGCTCACTTAGAATTTGCATAAACAAGCCTTTGATTTCATACTTTTTTCCCCATACTTCAAATGATTCCATACTTTTTTCTCATGGTGGTGTTAGTTAAAATTAAATAATTTAAAAAATACTGCTAATTTAAATGATATTTTCACATGTAAATTTTAGAAACAATGTATATTTTTGTAAATACACCAATTCGGTTAATAAATTTATTTTCTTTAGAATACCTTATCAATTTTGGTGAAATTTTATAGATCGTAAATATTAATTCCAAACTCTTTTGCAAGGGTTGTATAATTGAAACTCTGCCTTCTATAAAGCATAGCGTTGCGTTAAAGCGTTCACCATCTTTACATCAAATGCATTTGTGCATTGAAATTTTTGTGGTGCAGAAGTAATGCGTCCACCTATAGTAACGTTAATCTAGGTTTATAGCAGTGCTAAACAAGAGTACGTTTACCGACTAACTGCTCACAGTAGTCCAGCAGTTGGTTGACTGGATTGAAAGAAGCGCGGATTCTTCGAAAAACCGTAGGTCAACGTTGCATGGCCTTTGCCCTCCCCGTGCCGTAAAAATAAAAACAAAGTGTTTGCTAAGTGTCATCTCATTTAGAATAATTCTTAGAGGCATGTCATTTCTTGTCAATTTGTGCATTTCATTCGCCCAATATTAAATAGTAATAATTGACCTAAAATTGATGGACCTAACTACAGTGCAATATAAAATATGTAAAAAACTGTTTTACATAAAAAATTATTTTTCATACGTTTATTTTTAGTAACATTTTTTAGAAATATATACATATACATGTTAACACATTATTTTTTAAATATTATAATTTTTGTATAGATTTAAATTGAAGCATGTTTTAAAAGTTTGTGTTAATTGAATTTTGATTTCCATAAAACAAATATAATTCTACATAAGTTGACTTGGAAATAAGTTATACATAATAAAATAGAAACAATATTTCTTTTTGCCTATGGTGTAAAGCTATCAGAACTTTTTCACGAGATGTCATATGATTTGCATGTGTTTAATTTTATTTCTCGCTCTAATTTATTGTTCTTAAGTATCCATTTTAACTTGATTATTAAATTTATAATTTCATATATAAAGGTAGCATGTTTTTATTTTTCCGGCGCTATTTAAAGAGGGAAAGTTTATGTGTTATCGAATGTATATTATTATACAATAATTTTCGACACCCACGTATAAATAAGCTCAAACTAGAGCTTTTTTGTTTAGAAGAAAAAAAAGACCCTATCCTTTTTTCTCCTAAACAAAAATAGCTCTAGTTTGAGCTTGTTTATATACGTGGGTGTCGAAATCATTGTCTAATAAGTTCCCCTCACGAAAACTCACAAAAAACTTTCCTCGGTGGCTTTGTGTGTTGACCATTATTTGGCAATTGTGTTATCCCTGTGAAGGGTAATAATATCTTACAATGTATATTAAGTTTACGTCGGAAGATATGTTTCATGACAAATCTTTATAAGTCTTATGGTTTTAGAGGTCTGTGGCGAGGGTTGTAAATGGCATTTGTGCTTATTAAAATTAAATGGTTTTTTCAGCAAAGGCCTGTTTTTTTAAATACTTTGCATCATATAACTATTTGGTTAACATATAAATTATGCTTCTATTATTATTAGGTACTTTATTGGTTTATTTGGGAAAAATGTATATTGTAAATGTTTATGCAAAGTGTATATATGCATAAATGTTAGTGTTATTTAATCGCATATTACGAGATACAAATATACGTATATATATCTATTTTGAACGTGGATCCAGGGCCAATGTCTGAAGAAATTCAGGTCAGAGAGAAATCCAGGCTTAATTAGAGAGAAGTAGAGCCTAGATCATAACTTAATTAATAGAGCATTCGGTAGGCAACCGGAAGGTCCAGAATTACGGTCCCAGTAGTCTAGGTCTTCTTCTTTTCTCTGAGGTTTATATGTAATTAATCCTTAAACCACATTATATATATATATATATATCATCATCATCATATTCAACCATTATCTATCCACTGCTGGATGAAGGTCTCTCCAAATGCTTTCCACACAAGTCTATCCTGAGCAATTCGCTTCCACGTCACCCCAACCTGTTTTCTTATTTCATCCACCCATCTAGTTTGAGGACGTTTTCTAGGTCTTCGGTGGTCTCTTGGAATCCAGTTCAGAATTTCTGTTGTCCATCGTTGATCAGTTCTTCTTGCAATATGCCCAGCCCATCGCCATTTCAGCCCTTTTACTTTAACAATGATGTCCTCTACTCTAGTTTGCTCTCTCACCCAAGTATATACATATATATATAATGTGTATAATGTATATATAATGTATATGTGTGTTTACGCATGTAACTTTTAATAAAAGTCAACGAAAGTTTCAATCCGATAATTAGCATATATCTTTATTTATAATATTCACATTTCATAATGCAGAATATAAATCGCTATGAGATAAAAAATTTATATACATAAAATTAAAAAATGTATAACCGAAGTTTTCAAAAATAGACAGAAATAACAGCTGAGCGTACCAGTTCCCTTGGAAAAAAACTGCGTTTGGAGAAAGGTTTGTCTTCCTGGAAAGCTATTACCATTCATGTGACAAACGCAGCACATGGGTATAATGCCATACGTTGTTTCTTCTGCAACATAAACGTAAGCAAAAGGTGTTTTTGAAACGACGAACGAACTGCTTTAAATTCGGAATCCCAGTCCTAAAGAATATTTCAAATCGGTAGCACTTGGTAGGAGGAAGTACCAAATAAAAAGTTCTTATTATTTATTCTGAAACCTTGGTTGCAAAAAAAAGTAAGACAAATTCTAAACGGACTTCAAAAAGGGCGCATTACCATTTACTCCGGGAAGAAACAACTGATTTCTGACGTTTTCTAAATCTATTTCCTTATAGAATTCCTCTGCCCACTTCCACACTCAAAATGATTTATAATGGTAACAATAAATTTCTGCATCCCAGGCCCTTACAACACTGTGCTTGGATTTTGCTTTCGCCTTTGGGCAATTTTGAAATCGCGCCAAGATTTCGCCCCCGTTGAGGAAAGGCCATTCTTTGCGGGGCTTTAAATTTATTTAAAATTTAAATTCCCATGACTACTGTCTCAAAATGCATGTGCAAACATATTTAAGTCAAAAATTCCTAAAACTGAAATATGGCGCTTGGGCATTTCGGAAAGGCCTCAAAAAAAAAAAAAAAAAAAAAAAAGACGAGTAATGAGTTACAATGCTTGTTATACCAAGAAAGGAATAGCAAGCGTAAATCTTTCTAACGATGGAATTTTGTTTTCTTCGTTTTAGATCCATAGGACCGAATAGCAGTTAAGAAAAATTTCCACGGTTTTATAGCAACATATAAAAGAAAGCATCTGGCACATATCAAAAGTGCTCAAACAAAACAGATAACCGTCTTAAAAATATATATATGTTTCTAAATATGTGTAAATTATGTAAATCATAAATTTTTGTTCTCTAATAATAATTTTATAATACTTCCATTTCATACTGCTGTATCACGTGCAGATGTTTTATAAGTCTATATTTTCACCATCACATTTTAAACTAAATTTACAAGAAAACGGGCGTTGATATATCAGGGACTTCGTAATTTGCCAAACCTAGTTAAAATCAAAATCTATTCGGTTTATTTTTAGGCACATAGTCATATCTTTCTCCCTTCTCCTCATGGTATTATCGTCATTTCCCTCCCCTTCCGTATTTTCATTCTTCCCCATGTTATTTCCCGTTTCGTTCTGTTTAGAAACAACATTTCATGATAATTAATAGATCGCTATGCATTCATGCCTTTTAGCTCATTCAGTGGGGCTCGAACTCAAAAGTGAAATGAACGTTGATTCAAAAGACCGGTAGTTATGTCTTTATTACCAATTTTCTCAATCCTGGGACGCAGTTTTCGAAATTAGCTGCTATATAATATTTAACTTTATATATTAGCCATATTTTCTCGAAGAGACCTCGTTTAATGGTGTTTTCCACAACGTTTACATTTTACTCATATATATCCTTAAATTGTGATTAGTTTCGTGAATACTTTTTTGTTACATTTGTGACTACTACATTTGTGAATACTTTTTATTGCACTTCTAAGTTTGCGATCCCTTTTTTTTCAGTTTTGCTCTGTTCTTTTACTTAACACAAACAACGATACTTTACTTCCTAGAAACGTGAAAAATATTTATCCCTAAGTGAATTAATAAATCCACATATTTTTCATCGATTGCGTAAATAGAATTGAAGATCCCAACAGCTTTTGCAAAAAAAAAATAATAAATAAATAAATAAAACCTAAATGTTAGACTTTAATAAAACCGAAATGTTAGACGTTAATTATTCTGTTGACTAAAAAGCCTCACAATACATTTTTCAAGTTTATGCTCCTCTATAATAAAATAAATCCACTTTCAAGTTCTATCAACTTTTGTCTTTACTTCCGATTCCACTAAGTGCTAGAGTGTTCCATTTGATCTCTAGTTTTTATTCCAACGCCCGAAATCTTGGGCTCGGAAGCAAACGAGCGTCCGCTATGCACAGAAGAGGTCAATATAAAGGAGTGCCTAAGCCAATCCGGTGATTCTTAGCATACAAGCTGCACTCATATTTCGCCGACTGTTACCTTGATCGAAAGTAATTCAGCACGTAGACCACTTGTTTGGTGTGTAAAAGCATATTGAAGGAATTGGCTATTTATTAGTTCAATCAGTAGGTATGGAAAAAAGGGGCTTGCCTTGTAAAAGTTAGAGTAGAAGATCTTATTTTTTGCATTTGTATATATATTGCTGTCAACATGAAAAAAACAAGTTACCCAACATGGCCGACCTCGGGAGAACTTTTGGCAGCCAAAAAACTATGAAATTTTACGACTTTTTTTTTCCGAAATATCTCAGAAACGATCAACTTTTGCGATTCCTTCTCAATATAAATTTTAAAGATAATTAAATTTCCTACAATTTTCACTATTACAGCTTTTTTTATAGCAAGAATAGTAAGCGCGCTTCAGATTTTTGAAAGTTAACATTTTTTTCTCAATTTGATAAAATAAACCTGGTTTCATTTGAATCTTAATTTCTATTTACTTCTCCTCCAAATACACGACACTTCTGTTGCTTATATTGTTGATGGGTAAGATATTGGATACATGAAAGGGTGTCGGAGGATGGGGAGGGAGAGGGGGAAACGTCGCCAGTTATGGTTGGCATTGAGATAAAGCGTCTTCTAGATAAGCAACTGGTTTTTCCTGTCTGGGATTACAGCGCCGCCTCCGGCGGCCACCCTTCCCAATGAAACCCTTGCAAAAGAAGAAGAAGAAGCAACTGGTTTTCCTCCTTCACACAAACAACTCCCCCGTTCCCCGACCTCTACCAATTCGGTCGTCTCAATATCGGCCGATGTTTGTCAGTTAAGTTTCGTGAGAGCGTTGGCGTTACTTCACTTTTCTGCTTTTAATTGCAAGTTTGTTTCCTCTAGTGCTTGTTTCATTTGTGAAATCAGTTTGAGTGAAGGTGAAACAAAGATAGTGAAAGAGAAAGGTGTAAAAGGTCTTCAAGAATGCAGTACCAAACGGCAGATTGAAAAGCATCAGCGTTTTCTGAAAGATCTGAAACAAGTGAGAGTTCATAGTGCCTGCTATAAAAGATACATCAATAAGCGAATGATTGCAGGATATGTACGCCGTCGTTCAAGTGGTGATATAGGTGGTAGGGTGGGTCGAATTTTCAAAAATTGCTCGAATCGAAACGTAATAATGCGGAAACGTTGCTGCTTGTCGAGATAAACACAGTGGCAAAAGAAGTTTTGGAATCGGATAATATCTTCAGGTTGCGCATGACCCCCAAAATTTGAGAAATTAGCCATAAATTGACCTTTTTTGGAAAATTTTGGAAAGTGACTTAAATTGGTTGGACTACCATGAAATTTCAGTTGTGACAGTAATTAAAAACTAGTTAACGGGAAATAATACTTTAACGAACAAAAATACCCCCAAAGGGAACGGGCAGGGAGGGGGTCGCTTTAAAACGAAAATTGGCCAAAATTATGAAAAAACAAACATCTTAGAAGTGTTCATGATTTCCGAAAAATAGGTTAAACAAACTGTTTGATTAACTGTTGCTGTGCAGTTCTTCGCCCGTTTGCATTCCACATTCAGTGAAAAGGAAAATGACCCAGAACTCACCAGGGGAGGTGGCTGCACTTCGAGTTCCACCTACGCCCTTCCCAACCAACCAACCAACCAACCATCGCTAGACGTGGAAAATCACTATTTTTTGATTTGGTTTGGTTCCACATGAACTGGATGTCGTTTTCAAATATTGACATTTGGCAGCGAGAAAGCAAAGATGCTCTGATGAAACCATCTCTGCTGTCACCGCCACATACTTTGCTCACTGCTTCTGTGATTAATTTCACAGTACGTTTAACCACCTGTGTATGACATGGAAATTCGTTATGTTGAAAGTTGTTATCTGCTTGGAATGAATGAGGTCTAAGAGTTCTTTGGATATTTCAGATGCTAGAAGTGGAGGACAGGTAATTTTCGTTGATGACTAGATGATCCACCTTGTCTAGTCTTTTGCATTAAAATTAAAATCAGGAATGATGAACGCATGTAAGGATTTGCATTTCTCTAGTTTTTTCCTGGCTTTTAAAATATGTCTCAAAGCAAACTCTCTGACATGCTTTTTTTCGTCTTTCACCATAGCCAGAAGAAGATTCTTAAGGTGGGCAAAGAAGGCATTGGATGCGATGGAACAAACACAAACACTGCGTATAAAAACGAGGCCATTAGGTTTATAGAGCATTCCATCAAAAACCTTTATAATGGCCATTTGTATGCTCCACTTCAATGAGTTGCCATTGAGGCACTTCATTGAAAAATTAGATTCCAAAACATTTGTCCCGTAGTCTATATATATCAGGAAGCACCTTCAAGGATGCGATAAATTTCCAGTGGCAGAATTCCTGGAAATTCAATGCATACTTTCAAAAGTGAACACGAATATCCTAAACAAAGATTAAAAATGTTTAGTTGACATTTCACTGGCCATCCACTCAGGTGTTTGTTCTCCAGATCTTGCCATTTGTAACCCTGGACTGCTCAGATATTCCAGGTGGTTGACAACGGCTAATAGAGTCCTTAGACTATACGTTGCTTCCTCAGACCCATCTTCAAATCTTATTCATATCACAACGTTCATCCTGAAAGTATACTCACCTCTATGGTTCACAATCAAAACCCAACCAGCAATACTTCAAGGCCCAAAACATGTGTTTCAGTGTATACTTACACTGTGTGAGTACTTACCAGATCATCTCAAAACAATCATTGATCCAGTAATCCAAAACAATGCTTTCATTGCCCATCCAGAGAATTTTTTCTGGCTATTGTGAAAGACGAAAGACGGCATGTCAGAGAGTTTGCTTTGAGACACATTTTAAAAGCCAGGGAAATACCAGAGAAATGCAGATCCGTATGTACGTTCATCACTCCTGATTTAAATTTAATGCAGAAGAGTAGACGGGGTTAATCAGTTAGTCATCAAAGAAAATTACCTCTCCTCCTCTTCTAGCATCTGCAATATCCGAGGAAATCTTAAACCTCATTCATCCCAAACAGATACCAACTTTCGACATAAACGAATTTCCATGTAATACACAGGCAGTTAAACGTACTGTAAAACTAATCGCAGAAGCAACAAGTAAAGTATGTGGCGATGACAGCAGAGATGGTTTCATCAGAGCAACTTTCCTTTTTCGCTACCAAATATCAATAGTTGAAAACGAAATCCGGTCCATGAGGAACCAAATCAAATCAAAAAATAGTGATTTTCCACGTATAGCTACGGTTGTTTGCTTTGGAAGAGCGTAAGTGGAACTCGAAGTGCTGCCACCTCCCTTGGTGAGTTCGAGGTCGTTTTCCTTTACACTGAATGTGGAATGCAAACAGGCGAAGAGCTGCACAGCAATAGTTAATCAAACAGTCTACTTAACCTATTTTTCTGAAGTCATGAACGCTTCTACGGTGTTTTGTTTTTTTCACAATTTTGGCCAATTTTCGTCCTAATGCGACCATCTACCCGCGCTCCCTTTGGGGGTAATTTCGTCCGTCAAAGTATTATTGCCTGCTTGCTTGTTTCTAACTACTGTCATAACTGAAGTTTCATGATAATCCATCCAGTTTAAGGCACTATTCAAAAGTTTCTAAAAAAGGTCAGTTTATGGTTAATTTCCCAAATTTTGGGGGTTCATGCTCGACCTGAAGATTTTATCCGATTCTAAAACTTATTTCTTCACTGCCTTTATCTCGACGAATAGCAATTTTTTCGCACTATTACGTTTCGATTTGAGCAACTGTTGAAAATTCGACCCACCCTAATAGTTGGTCCAAGTGGTGTGGCTTCATCTCTTCGACCAATAACTGAAGGGTTCAGTTTTAAAGAACAGTGCTTTTTGTGTTGAGAGGGAATATCTGCATATTTTTTCAAAAAACAGGAATGACTTCCTGAGCACGAAAGGAATTTGATCCATCAAGTCATGAAACTTGGTGTGAAAGAAACGATTATAACTGAGACCGAAAATCGTGTGGATGAGTGGGGAAAAAGATGTTTGATCAGATTAGAAATGTGAAAGACTTAGTTACTGTGGATGCTTGGTATCATAAGTTTTGCCATAGAAAACTGTGTGAGAGGCATAAAAGTGCAATGAAACGAGGGTACCGTCCTCCAAGTAACGTTAATATGGCAATGGAATCAATTTGCTCCTACCTTGAAAACGACTCGGGGGGGGAATGCCGATTTTTCATTGAAAATTTGATGAATCAAATGGAGGGAGATTTTCATCCTGACATCAGAACAGTTAAATCATGGCCTGTACAAAAAATACGGTGAATATGTCTTAACAGCCGAAACTGCCAACAAGAAAGCAGTTGTTTGCTTCCGATATGTTGGCTACAAAATACTCAGTGATAATTGGTACAGTAACATGGATTTTGATCCTCAACAGAAAAGACTACGTGTTGTCAAAGCAGTTGCAGATATAATTTTGTCAGAGATAAGGTCACAAGTGTACAATGCTAAAGAGTATCCCGCATTTAACACATGGGTGACGTTGAATCAGTCATTCCTGATTCACTGAAATTGCTAATGGAATCATTCATACTGAAGCACAATAGATTTTCACTGGATAAATGAAAAAAAAAACATGTATAGCTTTGTCCCACTCTGTTATTAATGCAGCCGGCCAAGATCTTTTATGTCGTATCCTTCTTACAGGGATCAGTCGGTATCTGTACAGAAAGTTTGGTTCCAAACACATCATCAAAATCTTATCACACCTTAGGTTTTCAGCTTCCTATTACGAAACTTCTCTCCTTGAAACGTCCGCCGTCCTTCAGCCTCAGAAGCCGTATGTACGAGAAGAAGTATTTTGTTAATTCGTATTCACAATGCCGATTTCAATGTCAGAACATTTGATGGTACTGGAAAATTCCATACAGTGGGAGGGATCATGTCTGGGACCCCACACCACGCATTGTTACCCGATAAGAGTATAACGCGTCTCGCGGAATTAACAACAGCTGAAATTGTCAAGAAAGCAGGACATGTTCACCTGCAGACGTTTGGAAGAAGCGCGGGATTACAAGATGTGAAGGTTGAAGATTTACAGAAGCTTAATTCGATTTCGAATGGAATAGCACCATTAACTACTGATATAGTATGGCTTTACAGTAAATGGATACAAGAACCATATGTTCCTGGATGGAATGACTTCATGAAACAGGTGATAGCCTACGAGGAACACGACCGTTCAAGGATAATCTGCCTTCCATTCATCAATAATCCTCCATCTCAGTTGACACAATATACACATTACTTGTAATGGTATCAGAAAAATGCAAACAACTCAGTCAAATGATGCATTTCGTTACATTTGAGAAGCCGCTGTATCTAAAAGCAAGGGATATTTTTGCCAATGACCATCCTGAATTGAAAAACGTGACCTTGAGACTTGGAGGTTTTCACGTTTCAATGCCATTCATGGGAGCCATTGGCATAATAATGGCTGGCAGTGGTTTACAGCAACTGTTATCTACTATCTACGCTGAAAATAGTGTAGAGAAAATTATGACGGGACACGCAAACTCTCGAGCTATGCAAGCACATTTATTGACGCATTCCGTGTTGATTTCTCTGGTATAGGATACAATTGAGGGTACTTACTGATGGTGAGCTTTCTGAATTAGCAGCTATGATTAACACTTGTAATGGATCCATATTACTCACAACCTGCACCAATAATGCCTGTCTAATGGGTATTGCTGAAAAATTTAGACAAGCCTTGTGCGTGCTCGAATGCAATGGACCCACAGCAAAATTATGGGTTCAATACTTTCGTATGATAACACTCCTTAAACAGTTCATCGAGGCTGAGCGTTCAGGCAACTAGAAGCTTTATGCTTGACTCCATTCAAAAAGCACTACCATTTTTCCATGCAGCTGGCCATTTCTTATTCGCCAAAAGTGCGCACCTCTACCTTCAAGACATGTTGAAACTAGAACAATTAATGGACCCAACTGAATTTCACAACTTCTCCACTAAAGGGAAGTTCACCATGAGATGCTCCAATAAGTATTGGTGTACAATTTCGTCTGACCAAACCATTGAACAGATACTTATGAAGAATATGAAAGCCTGTGGAGGGGTTACACGTAGGAGGGGATTTTCAGACAGTGTTTTGGCAAAATGTACTTTAGCAATGATATTCATGCAAAATGTTTGTGATGAAATTGAACAATTCTGTGATGTACATTATGGAACATCAGAGCAGCATGTGGACATGCGAAGTTCCTGTATCGACAGAGACAGAAGTGACTCTATTAAACTGTGAGAGTGGCTTTCTTAACATCCCACCTTTTCAGACATTCATGCCATAATGTCATTAAGCAGTGGTATTGTTGAAGGAGCAGAAGTAAACTGTCATTTGGCCCAAGAAGTTGGAATGGAAATTGTTATGAAAGTAATCGCTCATGGAAATTTTAAAAATGTGACCTTCAAGAGAAAAGACAAGGTTATAACATTTGCATCTGTTGTCAGCAGTATTAAAGCAGGAACCCTCAAAGTAATTTCAATTGATCTGCTAACACTTTTCCAAAGATTGTGTCTTTCGAAACAGTCTGATGAAGACATAAAAATGTTTTTCACTTATGAACTTGCACTTTACCCGACATCGCTTTTCTCCAAAGAAGGCATGCGGAAAGGTACAAAGTCTTCATTATACATAACTTTCACCCCAGTCAATTGCAATGAAATTGCAGAGAAGAAACAGTTTGCTGTTATAGATGGAGGATACCACCTACACAAAGTCATTTGTCCTCACAATGTTTCCTTTGCTACCATAACTAAGCATTATTCTTCATTTCTGAAGAGACATTACGGATCGCAAGTTGTGGCTGTATTTGATGGTTATCATGTACTTACTGGCATCAAAAGATCTGAGCGATTGCGGCGTATGAGGATGCACCGTTCCTCTGAAGTAATCTTTGACGCGAATATGATCAACCAAGTCGCCCAAGAAAAATTTTTGGCAAATGATCAAAACAAGAGCCGTCTGATCGAACTTCTAAAAGCCAATTTTGAAGAGTGTGATATTGAAGTCAAACAAGTTCAAGAGGATACTGACTTACTGATCGTCGAAACTGCCATTTCGAAGGAAAAGGAATTTGAAAATGTGATTTTAGTTGGGGCGGATATCGATCTGCTAGTGCTGATGATAGGGTTAAGCCAATCATTCAGCAACTTATTCCTTCTCAAGCCTGGGAGAGGGAATGCTGGCAATGTGTTATTGTCAACTAGATTATTTAAGTTCAACCCAAGCGATATCCTGCTCATCCATGCCTTTAGTGAATGTAATTCCACATCAGCCATCTTTGGTAAAGGCAAAATTAAATTGTACAAGATCGTCAATAAATCGCCTGAAGTGAAGGAAGTCACTAAAACATTAAGGATCCATTCAGCAGTCACGATGATACAGCTACAGTTGGAAAAGAAATTCTGGAAACATTATGCACAGGCGACATCCATTCCGACCAATCCTTGAACACTTTGCGATTTAACCTGTTTGCAAAATTAGTGTCCAACAGAAAAATAAATCTCGCACGACTGCCACCTACATGCTGCACGATACCATTCCTACAGGTCCTACTACCAAGTTCAAAGTTGGTTAGGCAATGGCATCAACCCGGAGGAATGGGGTTGGGCATGCAGCATGGAAGGTCTATTGCTTGTTGACACAAAAAAGAAATTCAGCACCTGAGACTCTTCTGAAAAGTGTGTCTTGCGCTTGCAAGAAAGGGGGTAATGGGTCCTGCTCTTGTCCCAAGGCAGGTTTGAAATGATCCAGCATGTGTAAACACTGCAATGGCATAGAGTGTGATAATGCTGTACCAATTTCATCTTTGGATGATACTGAAGAGGAAAATGACTTACTCTACCAACTTTTGAAACCACTGCAACACGTAGATGAACAACTTGAGGATGAAAACTTACTTCCACTTTCGACGGTTGTTGAACTCAAAGGAGAACACGCATCTACAAAACGTATTCGAAGGAATATATTTTATTAAGGAAAAATATATGGTTTCAGTTTTACTTATTAATTTCCTTTCTTTAATTGTTTCAAATCTGTATGAATCTCCTTGCAATTTGTATATAAATGTTAAATTTCTACAATTTGTGTTTTTGAAGATAATTGTTTGTTTTTGTACTTGAAACAAGTAGGGCCATTTGTGCAGATTATTTAAAATTAATTTGGTGCATTGGTATTTTTATTACTATCACCATTATTATATCAGTAATTATTATTCCTTATGTTAATGTAATATACCTAGAAAATTAGTTGAAT
>QLNU02015360.1:234303849-234330259 GCA_006491805.2 Dysdera silvatica
TTTAAGTCAACAAATCCATCTTTATTCTGGTTTGCATTGCTTGATTCGTGAATCGTTTTCCAGAAAATTACAACTAAAATAAGGCAGACCTGCCACACTAATCCAACCATATGGTTATAAATATAGTTTAAGAATCCAATAAGCTTGTGGTTGGTTAATCCGAATTTAGCAGGTCCACCAGGCAATGATCTTCATGGTCACAAACGAGGCTTTCCTTTATCTGGAGGTAAGCTTGGTAAAAAGCTGTAGCTTTCTGCCCTTCTTCATTTTTAACCTAATCGCCAGTCAACATTCGTTTAATCGCAAAAATACCAATGTAACAACAGAAACATTATGGAATACACTAATCACCAAAATCTATACACTGGTTTAAAAAAACTTATTCTATTATATCTTCCAAATAGAAAGTTCTTTTTCATGGCATGTACGCCACAGTTGTAGTATGATATATCGTATATGTTCTTTTCTTAATATAAATTATGTATTTGAGACATTTAAAAAACCCTGATTGCTTATGTAGTTAATCAAATCAAGTATCTAAATTCGTATGTAATAAATATAATATATAACAACAACAAAATTTTCTTTATTGCAAACATTTAGACATATTTGGAACAAGACGACTAATTTTAATATACCACGAAATTATTTCCGACTTTAAATACACATTTTGGTATGCCACTTTTCTAACTCACAAGGGAACATTTTTCACTAATATACGAACTTTGAGATGAGACCTATGGGAATCGATAGTATTTGGGTCCCTTATTTAGAATAGCGCATCATTTTCCTGCTAAAATTATATGAAAAACTTTTATTAATATTCAAAATCCAAAAAATGATGCTTTTTAAGCAAGGTTTGCTATTTTATAATATCACTGTACGGAAGCAAAAACACTTTTGAAGTCAATAAGATTTTGAAGGATTATCGTATCTAACGGAAAAAGTTAAAAAAAATTATGTATCAGGTAATTTAAAACTTGTAAAAATTCATAACCGAAATCAACTAAGAGTATTCATTTATGGGTATGAATAAATGAAATGTATAAATATATGTGTACCCATATTTGAGTTATATATATATATATCCATAAATGAGATGTCATGTACAAAACTTAATAGTAGGCTATTTGAAAATGCATTTATTGTAATTAGAAAAAATGTGAACGAAGTTGCATGAAATGTACTTTATTTCATGAAGTTATGTAACCATAAATTGTGGATTAATTGTTGAATTATTTTTTAATTTAAAATTGGGAAAATTAAACTCTAATTTTCAGGGAAGTCATGAAAGTGATGCAGTAAAAAAATGAAACAAAGCAATTGATCACAGTGGGCATATTTTAAGAATGATAAGATTTTTACTATTATCTAGATATTATCCAGGTTGAGGACGGCGTCTCTTTCTCTCCTAAAAAAAAACTCTAGTATGAGCTAATAAACGTGAGTGTCAGAATTTTCACGTACCATTACCTAGGCTGCAAATTTTGTATTCGATTTAAGAAATTTTTTCAATACTTTTGAATTTTTCTGGATTATGATCGGTATAACAACACTTAAACCAAGCATATTGCAACATAGGACGATATTTTTCAGACCGCAATTAATTGTGAACCAAAGAATGCATTTTTATAATCACTCGCAGATGTGAACGAAGGAGTTTATATTCTCGTACGTGAACGTGGTAATAAAATGTTTCGCCAATTAGTATAAATCTGAGCCAAATGCACCAAAATCCATCATGAATAGTTTACTTTTCATATGGAATTTTTACATCTTTTAAATATCTGACACATAATTTTTTTATTTTACCTGTTAAATGAGATAATCCTTCATAATTTTATCTACTTCAAATGTGTTTTCGCTCACGTACCGTGCGAATAAAAAATATTAAAATTTGCTTAAAGAATGTTATTTTTAGATTTTAATATTAGTAAAATATTTTCGTACGATTTTAGCAGAAAAATGATTCTATATTCTTCATAAGGGACTTAAACACGATTGATTCGCATAGATCTCATTTAAACATTTGTCAGCGAAAAGGTTTCCCTTGTTAGTATACTTTTCACTATGCTGTTTTCCGTATCAACTGTTTTATTTGCGTTCTTGCTGTATTACAATTTCAAAAGAGTATGGAGGATGGATGGGTTTTGTGTTGGATTTCCTGTTCTAATTATTTTTGAAGATATTCTATGCAAGAGCTCTTGACAGTTTTTGAATCAAAATTTCAGATAAGATATGTTGACTCTCAGATACACTTCTGTCTTGAATCTTGATAAACATAATTATCCTGGTATTACCCTGGCTTTATCCAGGTGTGTGTGCCACAATTTTCTCAAATGAGGCCCATGAAAATCCCAAAAAATAATAATACTTCTTGCTCATTAATTCGTAAAAACGACGCTCAGTCTGTTTTTTAAATTATTACAATGGTTTTCACGTCCTTCTGCCAAAGATATACAACAACTGAACTCTTTAAAATAAGCATAATTCAGAAATATGAAAATTTACCCTCTCTCTTGTCAACATCACCGCATTCTGGAGGAGAATCTCGGAACAAGCTTCGGCTTTATATTCTCTTCCATTTCAACCTGAAACTAAAATAATGAATATAGATTCTTACATTTCGAATTTTTAAGCACGCTCATGCATCATATACTCTATCGGGTTGAATAAAATTTATTATTATATTATCAATATTATGATATGCACCTACGAAAAATGTATAAAATTGGGTATAATAAACAAACATCATTATTAAGATATTCCGATCTGGAATCCAAGAAGGACACTAAATTTTCAATCTCGCTTTCAGAAACCACTTCTGAACACATCTCACTGTAAAGTGTAACACAGAGTTCTCATATACTGAAAAACAACTTTACCTTTTCTGTAATGCTGCTATAATTTCAACACAGCAGAATTGCTCAGTGTGACAATGTTGCTTTCATACCATCACTCCAGGTTCAGCGCTGACATGTCGAGTCCCATCTAAATACTCATGATATATTGTGTAAACTAGACACAATATATCATGAGTATTTATGATATATTGTGTAAACTAGACACTATGACGGGAGATATGGAACAACGAGCGTCCAGTGGTACAATGGTTAAGGCTATTACGGTTTAGGTTTGTCCCCAGTAGACTTAAACGCTTTTAAAGCTACAGTGGTGCTGGGATCTACTAAAGCCATTGGCTCTCGTCTTAGATAACCAGATATGTCAGTGCCGTAGCGTACCTAATTTATTTGGGTTATTTGGAAAGAAATCATCGTAGGTCTCCTGTTTTTATCAAAATAAGGGGCTCAGAAATGAACTGAAATCCCCAATTTACTATGGTTCCCTTACCTGTTTTTGTCATATGCTAGCTATACACCTGAATCGAATTAAGGTATATGTACACCTTACTTTTTTTATTTTACGATATTGAGTATTGAAATTTTTTGTAAAAATAAAAGAAGGCTTTCCGATTCTGAAAAATAAATTCCACAATTCAATATAGTTAATTGATTATCCTGCTAATTATGCTATAATTAGCATATTTTGCAAAAAACGATAACTGAGTTTCTAATTAACATAACACCATAATTTTTTTTTCAACTAAAAGTTACGTTAAATAAAAATGTCGCTCATTAAAATTATTAGCTTCATTTGAAAAACTCATTTTTTGCATCATTTTAATATGGAAAAAGGGAAGCTACAATTTTTTAATACAATCATAAAATAAAACCTTGCAGATATTTTAATTTTCTGCATAACTCTTAGTTTCTAGTAAAAAACACGCCCACGCTTATTATCTTTAATTATCAAGTTAAATTTTTAAAATCCATAAAAAATTACCACATCTATGATTTTTTTTTCGTTATGTCATATGTCTAAAAATCATATTTTGAGAAAATCACAGTTAAAATTATTTTAAAATGATTCTAAATGTGCATAACGCTTTACATAATCAATCATAATTCAAAAACTTCCTTGTGTTATCGAGTATAGTGTTTTCGATATCGAAAACGCTATTTCAGATTCTGAAAGTTAAGGAAACTGACAATGGAAGTGTTTTAAGTGACAATTGCACCTATATTTGAGACTTAATAAATTGGAAAGATCTATATTTTTGATAAATAAATCCGTTGGAACCAGCGTGTAAAACGCAGTTTTCGAATTTTTATTCATTATTAAAAATAATTGGATTGGCGCATTTACTGCCTTAGGCGAATGTTTGACGAATGTGAGTGCGATTGTAGCCCTTCATTTTGGCAGACTAACTCGGCGCTTTCAAGCAACGAAGTTGCAGTATTAATGTGGAAGATATTTTCCCTTTTCATACGGATTAGGCATCGCATTTAATGAAGGTGTAATTTTTTTTTTCGTACTGGAAAGCAATACTCTTCACATATATTATACCATGATTTGAAAACATTATTTACATATAAGAAAAATGCAGGGCATTATTAATATTTTTTAGTCACCTTTAAATTTTGCAATCGAGAAATATCAACTTAATCCTATGACAATTAATGAGAACCAATACTTAAAAAGTAAAATTTTCATGCCAAAATTTGAGGAAATTATTTTAAATAACTCGGCATTTGAAGAGGAAGTGACATTGCATTTCAAAAACGAAAATGACTATTGTAATATTGATGATGAAATAAATCCTGCGATGGAGTTTGATAAGAAATGCGAGACAGAAAATTTTACTTTACCTCAAATGAAGGCTGTAATTAATTTTTATGACTGGTGTAAAAGCAGTAAATTTTAGCAAACATAGCAGCGTCATAAACGTATCCACGATCAGAAGCAAATTTCTGGTTTCAAAAATGATGTGTCGAAATGTGGTGCTCGCAAAGATAAATTTAAAACTCTAAAGGAAATGTTACAATCGAAATTTCATCGTATTCAAAGTCATAGTTTACCAGTTCGTGATAGTAATTTAAAAATATGGGCCACTAACATTGCAAAAGATTTAAATATGAAATCTAAAATATCTGATTGCTATATCAATAAATTAAAATTAGACAATCGAATCGTTTCACGAAAAATAACGAAATATACTACCGTCCGATCACTCCACGATGTTGAAACTGCTGAAAACAAAGCTATGGAATTTGTTTTATAAACAAGAGATTTAATTTCAAGCTGTAATATACGGAACAAGTGCTTAATGCAGATCGGAGTGGGTTTCAGTACTTCATCCCAAGCGACATAACGCTTTCTATTAAGGGTGAAAAGTGTACAGTGGCAATTGTTGAATCCAAATTTGTAGCCACATATTCGTATATGATAATGCCACTTCTGTCTATGACCGGCGAGCAGAAAGGGAAATTACTGTTGTGTTTACGTGAACAGTCAGGGAAATTTAGTCTAAAGGTTCAAAAAACATTATTTTTCCAATATTTTTATTACATGCTCTCCAAATCAGGAAAAATTTGAAAAGATACCATGAAGGAATGGGTTACCAACTGCCTCAAGCCTTTTTAAATCCCCCTTCATACGTTCTATTAGATTACTGGACCAGATCGAGAGACAAGGTAACATATAGTGAACTTTCGAACAGTTACATAAAATTGCAAATTCCTCTAGGCAAAACAGCTCTCGTGCAACTCTTAGACTTATATTGTTTCGGAGAGTACAAATTCTTTATTAAAAGTCTCGCGAACTTCATTCTTACAAATGAAATTGCAATTAAAATAACTGATAGTAGTGAAATAATTTAGCCACATTCTTTAGTTTACAACCAGTTGCAATCTAAGAAATATCAAACAGTTCTTCGTTATCCATGGTCCAAACGTAACTATAATGATGATAATATTGAAAAACCTTGCAATGTGTCTTCGATTTCATTTAAAATGTATCACGATGTATGTGATTTTTAGTCATGTGATTTTCAGTCATGTGAGTTTCAGTCATGTGATTTTTAGTCATGTGATTTGTCAGTCGTGTTGATTCAGTCATGTGATGAATTGTCATTTATTAAATGCACTCACTGTAACGTATATTTCTGTTTACAACATTTCTATGTAGATTACCACTATCACATAAACGTAGTATAATTAATTAATCATGTATAATTTTTCAGTAACATTTCATGTTTATATTCTTGGACGACAGCGGTTTATGTCCCCCCACTTCGTACTGTTATTTAATATATATTTCCTGCTAGTCATGGCAATACAAACCGAAAATCGAACGTTCGGCGTACTGCCTTACAAGTTATATTGTTGAAAAAGTAAATAGTAATTAAATATACGTTCTTTTTTCATAAGCCAAGTTGGCTTGTATTTGAAAAGAATTATTTTGTTATAAACTGTTCACATCAGTAGAAAAGTTTTTCAAATTTCGTTTTTACGAAAATATGTCTTTGGTTTGTTTTTAAAAAAATCGAAATGTTCTTATATTTTTGTGATTAAAAATATATGTTAATTATGTTTAACAGAATACAAAATATTACATGCGTACAAGCCTTACGGATCGAGGTTCGACTCACACTTACATCAAAGGTAATCACATTTTAACACGTTTCTTACAACTGAAAATACGGAGGAGTAAAAAAAAAAGGTGAGGTGATGGCAAAACTTTTTTCCATCGTAACATAAAACGTGATTTTATTGTTTTCGCCAATAAGGCGTAACTTTGAATTGCAGCAACCATGTTCATCATTTTGAGCCAGTTATATAAATGAGCTTGGCTGAAAACTGGCAAATGCGCCAGTTCAAATATTTTTAATAATGAATAAGAAATCAAAAAATGTGTTTTACACGCTGGTTTCAACGGATATATTTATCAAAAATATAGATTTTTCCAATTTACTAAGTCTCAAATCTGGGTGCAATTGGCACTTAAAACACTTCCATTGTGAGAATAAAACAGAAGAATAAAGTAAAACTGGAATAATTTGCAAATTTTTGAGCATATGTAGTACACTTTTAAAGGACTCTAATAATGTTGTGTGCGAGAAAATGGTAAGAACATTCGTTGCACTGGTCAAATCGTAAAATAAAACAACACACCCAATGATACAGAATTAAAGATGCAAAAGCGTTGTCGTAAAACTGCTAAATAAGGTTTCGGTATGAAACGCGTATCAGATTCTACGCCTAATTATCGTTTATATGTATTTTTTTTGGAATTTGAGCCAAGGTTTTATCTTTGAAGTATTTAAAGTGACGCCTTTACTACTAAATACTAGATAACGTAGAGAAAATTAATATCCTTCATAATAAACGCTGTTTCATTAGCATTAGGTGGTGCAATGGTAACGCTGTCGCCTAGCGTGCATTTGAACAGGGCTCCATTCGCAACAGTGGCAAATTAAAATGCTTACCCGCAAACTACCCACTCCTGTGACGGAGTTGGTTAACTATATTTTAAGTGATTCAAATTTCTCTGAAAACCATAAATCCTGGCGCAGCATGACCTTCACTGTCCTTGACCCGTTAAAACAAACAAAAGAATATCTTATAATACTCTTGCACTTGACAACAATGCGTTTAAACTTGTTTTAACCTAACACCGAAATAGTGAAAAAGATTCGGAAAACAATAAATATAAAAACGGTCATTTTCTCCCTCGATTTCTTTTTGTTCCTTTGTGCGTAGAAGATCGAAAAATAAACCAGCGACAAATTTCAAAATTAGCAACGATGACAAAACACCAATTATCCATTTTTTTTTCTTTCGCTGGCAAAAAAATAATGAAATTGTAGTGAAATGTTAACTTTAAGAAAAGGAGAAGAAAGAAAAGAGAAGATTAAATGATTGATGAAGGAATTATCAACCGATATGCGTTTAAACGTGTAACAAAAAGTGCGGATCATCCATCTTCCAAAGAAAAAGAAAATCAAAAAAAAAAAAAAAAGAGAGAATAAGGGTTCTCCACCAAAATAATATTTATATCAATGTAAATGGCAATCATTAATAAATATTTGAATTTTTAACGTCATAATTACGATCTATGACCAAATTACACAAGTGCCGGAAAATTTCTCAGCGTGTCGTTCGTAAAAAAACAGTTGCTTTCGCTTCCCATTTTTTGAATTGGATATTATCTCGCCCAAAATGGAGCCAACCATAAAATTTGCCGTCGAGGACTCGGGGATTTAAACGAGTCGTTTCGTCAAATTGCCTAATTGGATAAAAATTTCTATTCCAAACCTTACGCAGCCGATGGAGAATTACGACTATAATAGGAACAAAATATGTAATTTAAGCGGCGCTTAATAAGCGCCCCTTCTTTCTAGACCGTTCGCATTTATGAGTTATTGCAGCCATCAGGATACATGTTTCTAACTAAACTGGAAAAAGTAATTCGAGTTCTAATTTCAGGAAAAATAAAGTGACGCTTCCGTTTAGGGCTAATTATAATTTGACGAAGAATTATATGGATTTGGGAAAGCTCAAACTTCAAATAGTTTCTTAAGTATTGTGGTGGTGTTGTTGAAGCGAGTAGTTGATCAGTTTCAGAACAAATTAATTTTCTTCGATTTAAATTCCGTCGTAAATAATTTTACCATGTCAATTTTAAATGAATAATAAAATCATATTAAAAAAATAATTTGCGAGTTTCCATACGCTATTGTATATTAATATGACTTTCTCAAGCTGTGCATAATAAATAGTTTCTACCATTAGATTGAATTTATATAAAATAATTAATAATCATATGTTTTTCAACCAATCCTTTGTCTTGTACGTTATTGCGCAATGGATTTAATAATAACAATAATAGTTTATTCAACCTGAAGTACATATTGAGAGATGCATATAGTCAGTATATATGAGTTATATTCAACAATGATGTTGAATGTTTATCTAGTGTAATAAATTCGGTTAGAAATGGAGGAGAACCGAAAGCAGAAACTTGTTGCGAGGTTCTCCTCCAGATTTCCAACGCTTATACCAATTTAACTTGCTTATATACCATAGTATTACCATTGGTAGAATTAATTATCAATCAAAAATTCTAGGGACAGCATGCTTTTCTCAATCTTCAGGAAAAAATGGGGTGTATTACACATCCCCATATTATATATATATAAGGTGGCCATAAATAACTTACAGTGTTCTAAACGCTCTAGAGCGATGAGGATAAAAGATATATCCAAGGCATTTAGAAGATAGCTGAATTAGACCAGGGGGAAACGATTTTAATTTAGTTCCGAAAAAAGTCGCACTTCCGAAGTCATAACTGCAGTTTGCAGCCAGTGTGAACATTCTGAATTTTACAGAAAGGTTTTATTTTGCATAAGGAACGTGGTTTTATGCAAATGAATGAGATTTTTACACCGAAAGCGCCATTTTTCTCCTGGTGGTGAAATTTTGAATTAAATTAAAATCGCTTCCCCATAGTCAAATTAAGCTAACCTCCAAATCCCTTGCCGATCACTCTTTTCATTATCACTCTAGAGCGGTGTTTCCCAACGTGGGGCCCACTCCCTACGGGGGGGGGTGCAATTTGAGTGGTAAAGGGGGGCAAATCGATAAAGTGTGGAACGAAAGTATTACAACTCAAAAAATCCCAATTTTCAGAAAATGAAAAAAAAACAAAAAAAAACAAACCTGTTTCTGGTTGAATTGAGGGATGTTGTGTTCATCTAATGACATGTGCCAACTAGCAGAAACCCAAATAACTTATGACCTAACATTTTGCATGGCAAAATGCAGCACTGTTTTCTACATCTAGTTGTAACATTAAGTCATTTTCACCGAATTTTGAGTTGTAACACTTTCGTCGCAAGGGTGCGATATAATTAATATAATATAATTTTCTATTTAATGTGTTTCCTTTACTCTCTTAAAAATACTTTTATTATGCAAATGTTGCTGCGATTGGCAGAGGGGACTCGAAAACCTTTTGGTTACTATAAAAAGTGGTCTCGGATTACTTGCATACTGTAAAAGTGGCTTGAAAAAGGTTGGGAACTTCTTCTCTAGAGCGTCTAGAAATATATTATTAGTAGAGATCTGTCTAGAATTTCTTTTATTTGTTTGAGTTCCTGTACAGCGCGATAAAAGCAAGGATCATGCTACAACGGGATTTACAGTTTTGTAAAAAATCTGAACCTCTGCTGTTGAGGGAACCAAGCCTCGGACTACAGTGAGCGAAAAACGAACGCGTTCTACGATCGCATTTGGAGTTGAACCCGGATTAATGGCACGGAAGAGAAATGCATTGCGTTACCACTAGTGCACTGCAGGGCAATGAAACTACGTTTTTCTAAGGAATCCGAACCTTAAGAAGTTTGGCCTAGAGAACCAACCTTTGGATTTAAGTGAATAGTTAAGCTTGTATGGTAAGCTTTTTTTATATCTACCGTTGAGAGTCGAAACCGGATTAATAAAACACAAGGTGAAATTGCAACCATTACACTACCACAGGGTATCACTCCTCTCTCTCTCTTAAGTGTGTATTAGTTTTATATAATAGGATATACCACTGAGTTGTAAAATTCCTAAACGCTGAAACACACACTTCAACTCACATTGTAGAAAGTGTCACAAAAGTTTACACGCACTTGCCAATTTACATAAATCTAAGTTCTCCAAAAAAATTAGTAAATGAAAACTTATTGATATTTTCAGAAAGCGGCAATATGTTTAATAAAATTGGAAAGAAAAAGAAGAAGAGGAAAAACGAAGTTTCGAGAAATTGCGAAATTGTACCTACACCCGAGAAATTTTCATGAAAAGTTCGAAACACCGCATGTAAATGAAGCTACTGGCGTCAGTTCAATCACATCCATGTCGACATTTGCATCTACTGGTTAAGTCGTATTAGAATTTTCAGATGAAATCAAAAATCGAATCAAACTTTTTTTCGGACGGATACAATTATTTTCCTGAGGTGATAATGATTTACAATTTATTAAATAAGTCAATCCGTCTAGGAAGTAAAGGATAAAGACTTTGGGGTCTGGTAAAGACTCTGCTACACAGAATTGGGTATAATTCGTGGAAGTGGAAATAATATATAAGCAAATGAAATAAAAGAGCTGGTTAATTAGTATAGATATGGAAGGTATAAATTAAGAAAAAAGTGGTGATATCATAATTCTCTCTCCAATATATGTAGGCGGATAAGTTTTTTATATTTTGAAAATGAGTAAATAGTTTTAAGTGAGTTAGGAAGAAGATCCCACACCCTAGGGCCAAAGCAACAGATGAGCGAGAGTCCAAGTTTCGTCTGTGAGTACACTGGTATTAGATCGTTAAGATTTCTTGTAACGTGGGTATGATCAGCGAAGTGTATTGAAATGAAATTAGAAGGAGTGCCTTTACGTATAATGTTAAACATGAAAATGGAAGTTTTGTATGTAAATCAGTTTTTGATTAATAATATCAGTTGATCGTAGGATATTTCAATAGTTCTGGAAGGATGAGTTTGATAATTTAGGAGACGGATGTACCTTTTTTGAAGTCTGGTAAGCCTAATGAGATTAGGCGTGGAAGTGTTTCCCCACATTAGAAGGCAATAGTGCAGAAAAGAAAAAATCATAGAGTAGTAAAATTCAAGAAGGAATGAGACGGACAAGTTGTTGTTGACGTTTCGAATCACACCAATATTTCTACTAATTTTGTTACAGATATTTTTAATGTGAATATCCCATTTATGGTTGGATTGAAAAGTTGCACCGAGAAAATTTATATTTTGTGAGAATGTATTGTATCATTGTATTATTTATATTGATATAAAAATGGTTATGATCTATTTTTTTTTATTTTTGGTTAAAAGAAATTTAAGGATTGAAGGAAAATTCTATGGACAAATATCACAAGTAGTTCAAAAAAAGTGGAGCAAGTGTTTAGACCGCGATTCACAATTATGAGACTTCTGGAAACGCGGTTTCGAAACTCCAATCAGGGCGGCCAAACACATACTGAGTAAGGGAAAAGCCAGACACCTTCAGAAAACAGTGAAAACCCATCCTAAAATAAGTTCCCTAACGTTAGCGGAACAAGTTCGTGCCGCCACAAGTAAAGTAGTTCATACTGAAACTATAAGGAGATCTTTGAAATCTGCCGGATTTCACTGTAGGGTGCCAAGTAAAGAACTCATTATATTTTCTTCAAATCGAATCAGGAGATTGCACTTTGAAAAACAGTATAAAGAAAAGGATTTAAGCTTTTGGAAGACAGTACCTTTCACTGATTAAAGTAAGTTCAATATATTCGGCAGTGATGGTCGTTGTAGAATTTGGAGGGAAAAAACAAAGAAATAAAACTGAAAATTGTTTTGCAGATAGTCAAGCATGGAGGAGGATGCGCCATGGCTCGGTGTTAATGTCAGCTTTAGAATTTAGATAACTGGTTTTCATTGAAGGTAATACGGGATCAAGCACAATATTACAATATCTGAACATATTGCAGGATAACCTGAAATCATCTGCTGACATCCTATGCTTTAAACACAACTGGACTTTTCAATAGGATAATCATCCTGTGTGTGTATATATCATCATCATCATCATATTCAACCATTATCTATCCACTGCTGGATGAAGGTCTCTCCAAATGCTTTCCACACAAGTCTATCCTGGGCCATTCGTTTCCAGGTCACCCCAACCTGTTTTATATATATCTGGCCGGAATGTGAAGATGTGGTCTTTATGTTATGTTCCAAATCAACTCTATTGACCTCCCCAATTACTTGACAGCAATCCTATGGAACATTAAATGCAAACAATTTTCATTTTCAAGGCCGATGGTAGCAGTATTACTTGATGAATCACTCGGAGATAGAAGAAACTTTTCATGCGTCCGGTGGAGTACGATTCCACAACCTTTCATTGCAGTTGAAATACTCTACTTATTGAGATACGGACAACTAAAAACTATGCCATGCAAGCGAATAGTGGTGCGGTGCTTGGCCCGCTTTTTAAACCATCCGCAACAGAGTCAAACGGAGCGGACATCCTAGCTAAGATAAATGTTGTTGTAGGATCGTACCCTACCGGACGTACGAAAATTTCCTTTTCTCTAGGAATGATTTATCAAGTAATACCGCTACAATTGAACTTGCGGATGGAAATTATTTGTATTTTATATCAATATTTATCCCACCTAGGACGTCCGCATCATTTGACTCCGTTGTGGGTGGTTTAAAAAGCAGTCCAGGCACTGCACTATTATTCATTAACGTGTCCGTCGTGAAGCTTTATATTCGCCCGTAGGGGAAGAGTTCGTTAGCTGTCCGTAGCTCAATGGATAGAGCAATTCACCGGCAATGGAGAGGTTGTGGGATCGTACTCCACCGGCAGCACGAAAAATTTCCTTTCTCTGCGAATATTTCGTCAAATAATCCAATAAACGTATCTGAGATTAAATGGAAAGACGTATCAGAAAATTCATTGCAAGAAATAAACATTCTTTGAAAGCAGCCTAGAAAGAAATTACTGAAGATATAGTTCCTTCAATGCCTAAAAGGCTGCAAGCTATAATTGATTCGAAGGGAGTGCCTACAAAATGCTAATGTACCTTATCAATATGCTTTAAAATTGCTTTTTGTTTTAAATATGAACTGCATGTATACTTTTATGGCATTGTATTAAGAATGGCTACGATCCTGCTGTTGAATTATTTTGTTCTTTTCTATTTTCTACTTTCTATTTCTTCATTCTTAAGGAATATGTTTGTTACTACTACTAATCACTTTCCGGCCCTGCGGTGGCGCAGTGTGGTAACGCGTTCTCCTATTGCGCGGCTAATCCGGGTTCGACTCCCAGCAGTGCAAAAAGAACGCTTACTCAGAGATCTCATAAAGATCGCACTGCTCACTGTAGTCCGGGGTTTGGTTCCCTAGGCCTTAAGAGGTTCGGATTCCTCGGAAAACAGTAGGTCCCGGCGCAGCATGACCACTGTAGTCTTTGAGCCGTAAAACCAAAAAACAAACAAACTTTCCAGTATCTTGCTGTTTTTTCAAAATTTGATTTTTTTCATGGTGTATATAGACTTTTCTGATTCTCTGTATTCCTTGGCTTATGGTTGACGAGAACGCTTTTGTATTATGGATGCCAAGTTTATGTTGCAGTGAAAATTACCGCCGCCTGGAAAGTGAAGTTAGTGAACCTCAGCAAAATATTACTCATTCCAATTCCCGGAACTTCCTTTTGCGTGTGAACTTTGTTGCTAACGGATGCCTCAAAAAAACTGGCACCTTTCCCAGTGGCGAATTTTGCTAAGTTATTCTTGAGATTTTAAAAAGGGGAAAAATCTACTCTTTGGCGAAAGCGAAGGAAACCCTTTGACTTGGATACGAACGAGAAACATGATAGTGAAACAAAAAATCCACATTGCCGCAAAATTTAGGAGTGAATGCCTTTCTCTGAGTATTTTGCAAGAAGACAAATATTCCCATGGTAAAGACAATTTTTTTCTTCTTTGAAGATTCCAGATTCGCTTATCTTTCATTAGGCTAATGGATAGACGAGAAGGCTCTCTTGAATCCATTTATAAAATTTCTTTAGAGGCTTAAATAAATGATTATTATTAAACCAGATGAAAGAGGACTGCCTCCTTTTTAATGATATTGCACGTATTTTTATATTAACGCTCTTATGATGTAACTGGAGTAGATGATACTTAAAAATGAGTTCCCTCTGGATAATATATATGTCTAAATTACGAATGACATGTTAAATTTGCAAGACATATTTTAATTTAAATGTCTGATGTTTCTGTTTACGAAACTTCTCAGTAGGCCTCCATTGTAATGGAAGCTGAGTAAATCTGATATCATATCCAATTTTTAGTTTATATATTTATTTCTTCTTGTATATTTTCTAGTAATATTATATTAGTGACATAGTTTTGTTGTTATTAAGAAGTCAGGGATAAGTTTTAATTAGATTTATTTATTTAGTATGCATATTTTTGTATTCAAGAGCCGTAAGTTACACCTTTCTGAATCTGCCAATTACTTTTCACAAAAAGTTTTGTGCAGAATTTAAATAGATTTAATATATATTATTTAGGACCATGTATATTTTTTGTTTATATCTTAGCATATAAAATTTCATCGTAAATCGGGTATTAAATATGAGCAAATATTTACAAATATGGTTTATTAAATATCGCATGTTTGATTAAAATGTACAATATTTCTCTAATTAAACCTCTGCATTTTTTGTAACAGCTATGTATAAATAAACCGTTATATACGTACCGGAAGCAAATCTGTATCTTAGTAGCCAGGAATATACAATGTGATTCAAGAGTTAGGTAACACTGTCAGTCCCGTAGTAATGGCATCTAAACCTTGTCTTCTGATAAAAAGTTTGTTTTCCATGGTTTCTCTCAGTAGTTTTCAATAGTTTTCTAACTTTTTCCATAGTTGTTTTTATTATTCTCGATAGATATTATTCTTAATAGTCTGGTGACTATTTTGTAGCTAATAAAAAAAAATAGACTTTCACATTACCTGCCGATTATTTGGACATAAACATGGATATATTGTCGAATTCGGTTACGATGTCAGTCAAAGGAAACTTTGGGGTAATTTTGGCGCTTTAATCCAGTGATGCTGTAGTAGATGAATAATTTTAAAACGGTGGTACATAGTACTGACTTTTGTGAATGGCATTATTAGTACGCATGTGCACTGTTATTCTAACATCCCTATTTTGGAAGAAACACGGACTAATACAATTTGAAGTCTTACGCTTACATATGGCATTGTAAACTACAGCTCAGTTAGCAAAGCATGCGACATGTAATTGCGTTCGTGTTTGCATCTCGGTGGTCTAACATCTTTTGGGCCCACCGTAGTCCAGGGGTTTAGGTCCCAAGGTAATAGATCTTCAGATTCTTCAGAAAACTGTAAGTCTCGATGTAACGTAATCTCAACTCATTTCGTCGTAACAAATAGACAGGAACTCGAACTTTAAACTAATGGAAAACTTCACACTCACGAAATTTTATGTCAATCATCAGCCCTTTTAATATATATACAGGGTGTTAAAAAAACACCGCCCTAACTGTATGCTTTCACAATCCTTATGCCATACCAGGAAAATTTGCAGATGTTTACCGTAGTCGAAAATGAATATTTAATAATATATTTCAGATAATATATTGCGCTCTTTTGTGCAATAGTTGTAGAGAGCCGCTAGGAAAAACCCAATGAAAAGAAGGCGTTAGACTTTGAAACGACAGGTTAAACTTCTCTTACATTAGCTGTCTATAATGGACGTCAATCTGGAAATTCAAGAATTTGCTTTAAAAAAAAAATCCCATCTTTTTCACGTGTGTAGCGCAATAAAACTGCCAATGTTTTTTTAAAGTCAAACACCATATATTCTGCAAAAAAAAAGGTTGAACTATTTTTCAGAAAATTTTATTCAGAACTTATAAAAACGTAACTCTTAGTTGAAAGTTAGATACGAATATTAGATTACTATCGATTTCGCTTGTTGTACAAAGGGAGTCTAATATTACTTAATTAGTTTTTTGCTTTGGCGTCCTTTAAGGTTCTTTGGAAACTTTATTACAGCATTTTAATAAATGTTATAAGTTATTAGATGAAAAAGTGAAATAAAATTAAATAAAAAAATAAGATATTTTTAAAATAAATAATACCAGTCTGGTTTACTTATTGATTTATGGTTATTGACGAAAGTGAATTGGTAATAACGCTAATTTAGGTTAGAGGATAAAAATTCTGTGTATGTGGAAATATAAATTGCCTTAAAGTAATTGAAAAGGTAACAAATTAACACAATTTAATAAAGTTAAAGTTCGTTTACAGCCATGTCAATAGCCCTGGGCTATTTTCATCAGAATGGCCAATGATAAAACAATGTGTAATGACAAACCTGTGTTACAAAGGGCGGTTACATATTACAAGTATAATAAAATAAACAGTAAAAATCAATCAAGCACATGGGTTAGGGGAAATGTCTCTGGTAATGGATCTTAAGTTTAAAGAAACATCTGTGGTAGTAAAACATGAGTTTAAAAAGAAACAGACTATTAGAATAATATTATTCTGTATGGGATAAAATGTGCGCCGTAAGTCCGTAGAAACGTTTGATAAAGAATTATTGCTCTATGTGGGAACAAAATTCGTCCAAAAGGGAGAAATGAAATTGGACGGTAACTAGTCATTAACGGCATTATCTTCATTGGCGATTACATGTGTAATGATCCCCCTGGAGAACGAAGATCATTGCATGTTAAAGTAATACAAAAACAGGCATAAAACAATAAGATAAGCTGACAACGGATTTACAATTAAAACGCATTTATTATAGATCTAGCACATGGTTACTAGTGTTTCTTAATTTAACCTTGACTCTCGTTTCTAAACCTTCTCCCTGGTTTAATTCCTTCCAAGAAGTTACCCTACCTTAACTTGGCATTACGTGCTGATTATATATTAGTATCCAGTTTTGCATGACAAATGACGGAAGACAAATAAAGGGACTTGCGGCTTGCGAAAATGCATGTCATCCAGACTAGTTCGAAACATACACCAAACGGTCGGCGTAGAGAGGATGATTGTAGAAGAAAGTTGAGGTTCGTAGTCAGATGCAGACCTCTTATAACAAATAATAGATACAGTTAGAATAATAATAATCATAGCATCAAAACTTATGTTGACGGATTATGAGAAGACAGCGGAGTCCTTGGCTTTAGATCTGCGATCGGATCATCCTCATTAGAGAAAAAAAAACTGCTAGCTTCTTTCTCACAAGACACTCAGAGGTCGACCGCTTGCACTCACGGCAAAGTTCCAACTCCAACTCTAGCTCAACCAGAGTGAACATCTCTCCCAGCTCTTGCAATGTACCGATTCTCTCTTTATCCTCAAGAACGTTCTGGAGAAAGCTTCGTCTTCCCGACCATTTCCAGAACCATCTAATGGCCCTTTTTAGGTTGCCGCTCGTTATGTATTCGGCGGCGAAATCCTCTTTCCTTTCTTATGGCCGGACGCAGATTTTCAGCATCTTTTGTGTCATAATCGTTCCGTTTCGAGGCAAAATCTTGGATGCGTATTCCCCACGGGTTACGTATGGCCGATACCGCCGTCTGCTTGTCACCGAGGTCAAATCTCTTCGTGGGAAGTCAAAATGGTACTTCGTCTTTGTCTACATATTTCCATCGAAAAATCTAGAAATGATAATGTTATGGAACCGTAGTTCGCGGTGATCATAACACATGTAAGCCCGCAAAAAATTATGGTCTAGCCAAGAGAAAATTTTTTGGATAAGTTCTGCTGTATCAAATAAAAATTTATGGCCAGATTCCCACGACTGTTTAGCCAGAACGGATCCGTAAATTCTTGTTTCCGAACATAAGCGTCATTTTCTTATAAACGAATTCGAAGGACTCTACGGGTTTGGCCAATGTAGATCTGATCACATTGCAAGGAATGGAATAAATTCCCGAAAAATCAAGTTCAGGGATGACGTCTTTAAATTTGGAGAAACCCAGTTTATTAATGGGAGTGAAGACAACATGAAAATTTAATTTACGAAGGCTGGAAGCAATCTTGGTAGATATTTTTGGCAAAAAAGGGGATATAGATAGTTTTCTGCGCAGGAGAAGAGGAACCAACGAGAGTAGTACGTAGTTTAAGTCGCGTGAATTTCTTCAGGGCCCGATCGATGATGGAAGGTTCGAATCCGCGATCAGCTGGAATTCCACGCTGATCGTGGACCGAAAAAATGAAGCTGAGAAAAATGTACAGGAAGTGTAAAAAGACCCTTTATTAGGATACATAATGACGACTTACTTTAATGCAATGTCGAAATTTTCAAAAAATTCATGATGTTATTACTAAGGAGAAATGTTGTTTTTCCTATGTGGCTCGCGTGGCAAATTCAGAATTTTGACATTATGTTACAACCGGATTCGACACGTACAATTAGTTGATTATTGATACAAACGGACTCCAAATATTTGTGCGAGTAAAATCCAACGTATTTGCTGTCCATCAACTCTATTTTATGAGCACCCGGGATAAAAAAAAAAAGTCCACTTGAGAAGGGTAATTGATGTATGTGAACACATTAATTTTTCAGGAATTACGCATGCCCGTATTCAACGTGCAATAACACGTACTTTTAAAAGATTCAAAAAAATTTTTTGATTATTTTTTTAACAGTGTGTAATTTGTGATTGTTTTTTTTTCACAGAAGAATCGTTTTTGCAAGAATATGTGTTTCCTGGCATTTTTTGACGACAATGTCAGGAAGTGAGACCAGCGGTATGTCTGAATTCGCAATATAACCCAGGGCGTTACATCCGAGAATAGACGATATCCTCTTATCAACACCTATCATAAATTGATATCAATGTGTTTTCTGTCATTATCAACGTAGATTAATCTTTGATAGACATCTCAAACAGAATTATTTAGCAATTCTATTGTAGCTTAAGTCAGAACTTCACTGTAACTTTCTAACGTTTGTGGCAAGCACATATAATTCAGAAAAAAATAGGGAAAGTGATGCAAACATTGTCTTTCTGAAAGTAATCGCTTTCTTTAAGTGAATTTACAAAATTTAATCCCACTCACATACCCAGAAAAGGAACAGAGAGCCAAGTGGAAAGTGGCACGAAAATAGGCAGAAAAACAATAACACGATTTCCTCACTAACAGCAAGACCATTAATGAAATTCCTTTGTTGCGAATAAAAATGTCATGTTATCTGATACCAATATTTTCCCAAATTAAAGTTAATTTTTCACATTTGAATTTGCCCATTCCTCGCTTTTATTTCACGTTAACAATGGAGATTGCTATTTTTTCATTATTTCGTTCTTATCGGTAACTGTCGAAGGGCAAAAAGTTAATTTTTTTTTAAATAATTTGAACTCCGAAATCGGAGAAGAGATTAGTTCGCTTAAATTTATGTCAGATAATTGAATTTTGCAGAAATTTACATATCTGTGCAATTCATTATCCAGCGTCTAACAATTTTGAGTTAAAAGGCAGTTATTTAAATTTATTGGCTGCAGTTACCGTATTTAATAAAAGTAGTAAATCAATTCCTTTGAACGACGGTCTATAGAAAAACGTGGTTTTGTTGTGTTTACCTACTCCGTCATGTCTATAAATATTCTAGGAAGTTGTTTTACATACTAACCATATTTTCCACAGGAATATTAGGATGATTTTTGTTGAAAAATTTTCGAATCTGTGTAAATACATTACTACATTCGCAAGTCGATCATATTCTGTTTACCAAATAACTAAAATGCTATTTTGTGTAAACTATCGTAGAAAAATGTGAAGTATTCTACATGTTGTGAATGTAAAAATGGATAGGTAATAGCATAAAAGGGTAACAAGCACTTAGAACAATTATAGATACAGTGTCACATCCCGTAAAGGACACCACCGAATAAGTTATACCTCTATTTAAAGGACAGTATGTCCGTCCTGTGGGTGTTCCTTATTGGAGGGTAATGCTGTATACATAGAGAAATCACAATAACTTACCGCAGTTAAAAATTTTAATACGCTAATAGTCATTTTGGCGACCATCTTCCATTATCACCAGACCCATACTCAAGTTGACCATACACTGTTGAGGACGGTTCTGATGATGACGGCTACCGACGTATAGCTATTAAGGTATCAATTATTTTAACCGTGATAATTTGCTGTGCCTTCTCTATATAAAATTTCTACCCACTGTGTCGTATAAATTAGAGAACTATGCTTCAAGTACTAATTGTGGTCTATGGTTTCACTTATGTAAAATCAGAACCATCAATAAAAAGGCTCTGCGGTAGTGCAGTCGTAACGCATTTGCTTAGTCTACGTTATCCCGGGTTCAATTGTCAACAGTGCAAAAAAAACCGAACGTTTATCGATTAACTGCTCATCATAGTCCTGGGGCTGGTTCCCTATGCCTTAGAAGATTCGGATTCCTTGGAAACTGCAGGTACAGACGCAGCATGATCCTTGACATCCTTGTGCCATGAAACTCACAAACAACCAATAGAAACTGATGGAGAATTCCACTATTTCGTGGGATATGCAAATGGCAAGTTTTTTAAAAAGCAGGGCCAAAGCAGATGAATTGTCGGTTTCACAGGTTTGCAGGCTTAAGTTTTTGATTAGGATGTATTAAATTTGAAAAGAACCCTCCGTGACATTTTAGGCGATTCTTTTAATCATGAACTAATTTTTAACTTTTTATCTAATATTGGCTTTTCCCATCTCATCTGATTTTTTATATCGCTTCCTTTGTTAAATTTTATACATTACATCCAATATATTTTTACCATTTTAGTTTTTATTTATTCTTATTTTATACCTTGTGTACGATCTCATTTTTATTGGCGCAGAATGACCCTTGCTCTCCTTGCACCATAAAACTACAATCAACCAACCAATATTGTAAAGATATTAGCTTTCGGAGATGATTATTGGAGATGGAAAGCTGAAGGCTGGCAATCATAGATAAAATTAGGAGCATGTCTCCAAAATAATGGTTTAAAGTCTATACAAAAAAATCTAAAAAAAGCCACAAAAAACAGCAAAGATGACTCATTAAATAGTGAAATGTAGATAAGGACAATCGAAACAAAATCCCATCGAGCTTATGTGGTGTGCACTGAAGAGAAGAAGTGTAAACTTCTTGAACATTCCACGGTCATTCCACGGTTTTTCCAGCTCACCTCTTGAACCTTCCACGAACTCAAGATCGCTCTTGTAGTACAACGAAACAATGAATCTTTCACTTCTAAAACCCTTTGTGAGAAAGCAGTCTCGTTTACAGCATGCGAAGGCGCAACCAGGTCTATATAATGAGAAACCACATAACACTGGCTGATACAAAGGGGGTTCAATGAAGCGATCACCCGCCCCCTTCAGCTGGATTACATCATGGAAAATGACATGAAATATACGGGACATTTGGCTAAAAATAGAAATCGGAAACAAATCACCCTCCCCTTTGAGAGATGTCTGGATCAGCCCTTGCCACATACCCTACTGATTGTGTTATTGCACATAATGCATACTTGCTTATCAGTCGCTGTAGAGGGACCTTTTTTTTTAATTCTTGTGATAACACTAACATTTTGTTATTTTTTTAATAAGTTTATTTTCTACATACATTAAACAATGCATTATATTAAACAATAAAGAGTCGTTTACATGCTGTAGAAGGTCTCGAGAAAATACTGCAATATAACATGCAAAGGACTTGAAAAACTACCACTAAATTGTTATGTACAATCTTTGCTCTCATATATTTCAATGTTAGAATAAATATAAATTGAACTCGCACAATACAACCATATAATTTAGTACAACGTCATCAATATAAACAAATATCAATTAATCTTTCCCTATATTATTACGTTAAATATTATAATACACACAAAATATTAATATATCATAATTTTATTAATGTCAATCCATATTATTATCCGTTGATTTCAGATTTATTTCGAAAGTTGTATGTTATTTATGAATTTCTATATGTGTTTCATTTATTTGCTAAACAACAGTTTAATTGATTCACTTATTAAGAGATTATGCATCACCCCCTGTTGTGTATGTGTGGTTACAATAATTTTGTCTATCAGTATAATCTAGAATTATCTTTAAACACACGCAATGTGTGTGTGTGTGAACTTTAAGGTTACTTTCCAAAAATGATATTTTCACAGAATTTTGTAACTGACTTTTTTATGGGTAGATTTCTTTTAAAATTTGTCTTTCATAATTTTACATCGAATTACTCGAATGGATAGATTTGAAACATGGTGCCTGAATGATTTTTCAGTGTTTTAAATTTTAAAAATTTCTCCTACAATTTTTCAAATTTAAAAGAGCTTTAGCGTCTGTTTTCAACTTAACTTATGATTTTGTAAGAACCTAAGCCACTTGGAAAAGAGACGAATTTGAACTCTGATACATGTTTGAAAGTTTAAGCACCACTATACATTTTTTATTACGCTTCGAAATGATAGGATGCTTCAAGTGTCCTTACAATTGAAGGACGGAAATTCGATGGCTCGTTTTTCCTATAAACCTAGAATCGTTTTCGTCAGAGGGATCAATATTAAAGAGAGTTTCCAATATATATATATATATATATATCAGCATTTATAAAATAACGTTTCCGGTACTCTAATTTGACGACGCACTTTACTCGTTATTTGCACATTGACAAAATTTAAACGCATTTAAAGATATAAAGAAGTACATAGAAACTGATGCCATATAAAACGACGTTTTTTTGAATAAAATTTAGAATCCATCATTTAAACAAAACAACTCAAATTGAAATTGATCAAAATACAAATGAATCGTTAGAAGCCTTAGCTGCTTAAATGTGATTGATTAAACTCCGCTCAAATTCATTGAATTAAAGTTCTAAAAGAATGCGAGTTTTAATGAAAATGTTTCTTCTATCATATACAGTGGGTATAATCATATATAACGAAATCCCGATTTTACATTCAGGTAAAATGCGTTTTTCGCTTTTTGACAGTCTCTCCACCCTTCCTTCCAAGTCTTGAATGTAAAATAAAATATAAATTAAATAAAATGGCATTTACGTTTTGTATTCTGATATGTGGTTATATATAATAACTTTGATATGTGGTTTCTGCATAAATTTCCTTTCATAGAAGTAGCCGTCTCCATAACATGTGTTTGCATGCAAAATAATTTACCATTCTTCATGGATATTCTAATAGAACTTCTGCTTGTACCGCATTTATTTCGTTGCTCAGAAATTCTATATTAAAATATTGGATAAATTGGTCAATCTCTATTGATACATGGAGAAAATTTTACCACCAGCCAATCCATCCATCCATCCATCCATATCTATTTACATCTGTGTATAACGTATAACGATCAGTAAATCATACAATTTTAAGTTGAATAACATTCTCCGCTTATCTTAATATGAAATTCTTTAAAACTAAAATTTAATTAAGAAACAATTGTACACAGATGTTGGAGCATCTGGAAAAGACCAGTTTAAATGATTTGACTAGTACAGTGTCCCTAGCAAATATAATGGATTCGTCAATATCAGACACAGGCCATTTATAAACAAATAAATATGTAATTTCAATAAATGAAAATCAACAAAAAGAGAGAAGGTTGGGCATCAGCAAGAGGAAGGAAAATTCGAGGAAAAAATAATCTTCCGAAGCTTCAGCTTCAATTCTGAAAGCGGTATGAGCACAGGGGAGGTTATAACAAACGTGTTTCCAAATTTTTGGACCAATGCAATTCAAAGTAGTTCCTACAATAGTGGTGCGATCAAATACCATTAGTAATGTTATCTAATTTTTATTCATTTATCGTTGACATAAATAAAAATTTAAAAACCATTTTAATTTAAGAGTGTATTTGTCTTATTTTAAGAAATGCGAAGTAGAATCGCTTTATGGTTTGTTGTGTTTTTATGGCGCAAGGATAACAATGGTCATTCTGCTCCAATCAAGGTGCGCTTTATGATACAAGTATTGGTTTTATCCGTATAATACGGATGCTTTTTCATATACACTGAAGTGCCAGAAAAACTGGTACAGGCGTGCGTATGCAAATAACGGAGCTTTGCAACCAATCAGCGTAGCGCGATACCGTCGGCAGCGCCTATATAAGACAAGAGATGTCTGGCAAAGCTGTTAGATCGGTTCTTGCCGCTACAATGGCAGGTTATCAAGATTTAAGTGATTTTGAACGTGGCGTTATAGTCGGCACAAGAGAGATGGGACATAGCATCTCCGAGATAGCGACAAAATTTGGATTTTCGCGTACGACCATTTCACGGGTATACCGTGAATATCAGGAATCCGGTAAAACATCAAATCTCCGACAGCGGTGCGGCCGGAAAAAGACCTTGAAAGAACGGGACCTTCGACGACTGACGAGAATCGTTAAACGAGATAGACGTGCAACACTTCCTCAAATTGCCGCGGATTTCAATGCTGGGGCATCAACAAGTGTCAGCGTGCGAACTGTTCAACGAACCATCATTGATATGGGCTTTCGGAGACGAAGGTCCACTCGTGTACCATTGTTGACTGCACGGCACAAAGCTTTACGCCTCGTCTGGGTCCGCCAACACCGCCATTGGACTGTTGATGACTGGAAACACGTTGCCTGGTCTGACGAGTCTCGTTTCCAATTGCATCAGGCGGATGGACGTGTACGGGTATGGAGACAACCTCATGAATCCATGGACCCTACATGTCAACAGGGGACTGTTCAAGCTGGTGGAGCTTCTGTGATGGTATGGGGCGTGTGCAGTTGGCGTGATATGGGACCCCTGATACGTCTAGAGACAACTCTGACAGGTGACAGGTACGTAAGCATCATGTCCGATCACCTACACCCATTCATGTCCATTGTGCATTCCGACGGACTTGGACAATTTCAGCATGATAATGCGACACCCCACACATCGAGAGTTGCTACCGAGTGGCTCCAGGAACACTCTTCTGACTTTAGACACTTCCATTGGCCACCTAAATCGCCAGACATGAACATTATCGAGCATATCTGGGATGCCTTGCAACGTGCTGTTCAGAAGAGATCTCCACCACCTCGCACTCCTATGGATTTGTGGACTGCCCTGCAGGATTCCTGGTGTGAATTGTCTCCAGGATACCTTCAGACATTAGTCGAGTCCATGCCACGTCGTGTTGCGGCACTTTGGCATGCGCACGGAGGGGGGCTGCACGATATTAGGTAGGTGTACCAATTTTTCTGGCACTTCAGTGTATATCAAAATGGCCTCACTGAAAGTAGAGGAGTGTGATTTTCACGTATTATGAATTGGATGTTCACGCTTAACTTTGTATGGCATTGACATTAGGTTAGCGAATTTACTCTCTACAATTCAGACTTTTTGACACATAAAGCATTCACAATGATTGATTGGAAAGGAAAGTCGGCGTCGAATTTTTGAAACGCCAGGATAATGGATTTAATTTTACAACTTCCACACAGTATGTACGGATTATGAAGGCACGTAATTGGTAAAAAACATAATAAGCGGGTTCATATTCTAAGCATGTTCGACAGTGTATGTACTTTTCTTAAAAAAAGAAGTTTCGTTATCGCTTGTGTTAGTCACTGCAAAACTTTTGAACGGAAACAAGAGTGTCACATTGAGGTAATGGGACCTTTATAATTTGGAATGAACAGTGTTCTCCAAATATAGACCAGAAGAAAAGAAATAGCGATTATGCAGCAAAGGTTTAATGTTGAGAAACTAAAAATTGGCACCCGTGTTTTAAAATGAGTGTCCCGCGCAAATACTTTTTGGAGAGATTCCAATTCCCCCAACAGATCGATAGCGGAAGTAGATCTGAGTTGTTGGAATATGTTGGTTATTATGGGGAAATTCTTTTTATGTCACTCTTATGCTGAACGAATTCACATAGCTACCAAGATTGCGATCGTATTCTTCCTGTTCCGT
>QLNU02015360.1:234330359-234342788 GCA_006491805.2 Dysdera silvatica
CACATATCCTTTCTATTTAATGGCATAATTTTCATTTTAAAGCTTAACTGCATAATTTATTCTAAACATACTATTTTATCCACACCACAAAAACTGTCCAGGGATTTTCGAGAATTCCCAGAACTGGAGAATGAATAAATAGATCGAATATCGCAGCCATACTTCGCAAAAAGCGTTCCCGCTCGGCCAAGAGAGGTAATGGAGCATGAATTTCCTCAGATACATCCTTATCTGTGACTTTTTCTTCCACAGTTTCTTTGCATCAAAAGAATATTTTAGGACATTTTTGCGCTTTGGGGGGCACTATCTGCAGGAAATGCTGAGATCCATCGAAGTATAATCAATCACCAATTCTACATTGAAGTAAAGGAGCCTAAAGCCGTTTTTGTCCAGGGATCCAGCTTCCGGTTTTTGTATACAGCAAGAATAACCGAAATCTAACATTTTTCCCTTTCCCTTGTGACTTGGAAAACTGACAATGATAATTTTGATGGAAAGCCCTTACTTGCTTGTTACAAGCCATAATATTAATTATGGAACCAGAGCTTCAAAATTTCTCTATTGCTTTCAGTAACGTCTTCGACTGGGGACAACCAGTTCTTGTATATAAAACAGACGACAAAAACTTTCACTCAGTACTTTTTGTATCATATCAAAACAGTTCTTTATTTCTGAGAAAAGACATAGTGATAAAAATATATGCTTTCATTTCGATTGTAAATGTGATTTATGTTTGGATTTACTTTTATTTCAGATGTCCCACAGTTAGTCCTCAGGCTTGGGAGCAAGCTTCGCCATTACCATATTCAAGAAGGCAATGACGTTTACTTGGAGTGCGACATCAGAGCAAATCCTTGGGTCACAGAAATTGGATGGAGTTTTGAAGGCAGAGAACTGCATACAAACGTATCAGCGGGAATCATCATAAGCAATCAGTCACTTGTGCTGCAACGTGTACAGCGGTACAACAGAGGACACTATACTTGTACTGCCGTCAACTCTGAAGGAACTGGAGAAAGCAAGCCCCTCTACTTATCAGTTCAGTGTCAGTAAGCTGAATGATTTCAAGTTTTGTGTAAAAATTATGTTTTTGATTTCAACTACATGAATTTGTTCAACAAATTCATTATAATAATGATAAGATACTATACAGTTTCGTCAGAAAATTCCATAACAACTGCTACTTTTACACTGGCGTTTTTGAAGGGGGAAAAAATAAAAATGTTATAATTTTATTTTTTAAGATTAATAGAATTGATTACAGGGATATTAAATAAATGGTGAACGCGTTGTGTTTAAAATAACTGTGCTTCCATGATTACATTTTGGAAGGAAAACCACCCGCAAAACCAAATTCTTGGGAGAGGGAGCCAAGGCGGAACCCTAAATTAATCAATAAACATGAGTCCGCCTATTAGACTCATGCTCACTGATGTAAATACCTTAATTAACTCTACGGTTTAAATTCTTAATTTAAATGTCGTAACTAAACGCCTATCATATGCATGTACACTGATGAGCAAAAGAAAATTAACAAAAAAGGATAACAACAGGTTTTTTTTAATAATTTTTCTTTTTAATAAAAAACAACTCTCTGACGACAATACATTACATTCAAGGGTTAATAGTTAAAATTAACGTCCACGTAGGGACTCTTTTTCACAAAAAAACATACCTTAGCCGATTCGTGAATTATGAGATAGTTAATCCCTCACTAACAGTAACTTTTGGTGTTTAACAGAAAGAATTACTAAATACAACGTTTCTTTCCCATTAACAAAAATGGCTAAACGACTCAACTTATTACTTTACTAGCAACTAACCCAATTTTCAGCAATTGAAGAAAATGGTTAATACTCCAATTACTGTGATGACAAAAATGAAAATTCTCATCTGAGCCAATTAATTTACTAAAATAAATTCCCTAACATAGGACAGTGCTTAGGGCAACCAGGAGATAGTTAAATTAAAGAAAAGGGAAATAAACGAATATTTACCAAATTAAGGTAGCCGACGAACGAAGGTGGGGCCCAAAGCCCTTTGCCCCTTTTTTTTCAACATTTTAGAACTTAAAGAAGCACAGAAGAAAGGGATCAAGTTCACTGGAACAGAACAAGAGTAAACGTGACCGCATGCTTTGTGACAAGGCTATCTAGTAAGAAAACTTTTCAGTCGCCAAATAGCGCCAGCGTCCCGCCAAGGACTACCTATATCATTTGATAACACAACTTACAGATCTGACGCCAGAGGTCTCTGCTGAACGTACAATACCGCAAAATTGCCAAAGTAATTAGTCATTCTAGAAATTTCGGCGGCTAGTTACAAGATCCCTTGAGATAGATGACCGGCAACATCTTAGGACGGCTTGGAGTATACTTGGACAATTGAGACTGCCTCTCGCCACAGTGTCATTTCCAGACACCTGGCGCCGAAGTATATTTTTGAATCGGTTTCAATAGTCAGGCAGTACGTCGGTATTTCTGATATAGACAAAGACTACACAGATGCTTGAGGTATGCATTCTAGGATGGTCTTCTTCTGAAAGATTCGTTATTATGAGACGATGTCTGGCGAGCATGATGATGAATGACGTTGGTGATTTGCCTTGACCGCCACCAAAGGGTAGAATAAATGAAAGGAGGGAGGAAAAGGGTTTTCTAAACCAACTTATACACAAAGGATATATATAAAAGATTAAAAAAATACAAGAGTTATTAAATAAATAAAGTAAAAAAATTAATTACAGTAAATAATAGTGGACATTAGCCACTAATTAAAAATATGCTAATGGTTGCCCCAAATTTAAACAATAAATGAAAATATCTTCCTGCTGGCCAGTAATTTTCACAATCATTTACATGAATTAACTTAGCATGACAGGGATACAATTACATAACTCACAATCCAAATGTAATCAAACGATTATAAAATCTTGCCTGAGCTTGGTTTTACATATTTATTTATAAACCCTTAGCTGCACAATATTTCCTTGACTGAAAAAGAAAAGATTAGTAAGGTCCTAAATTTCTATTAGGAAAACGAAGTCTATAGGAGAAGATTGTCCTCTGATTTGGAAAGGTTTCTCGAATACATATGTAGGCACGTGTCAGTCCATAGGAGCAATGTTATTCGTAATTAGGATCCTCTATTAAATTGTCCGACAGTGTTAAGGTCCGATTTAATCATGAATTGTATTTTAGAATGTCATGGCTCCTAATCTCGTTATGGGGTTCAACGTATAACAATAGCATATGGTCAATTCTCGTGTTGTCCTTCATCGGGCAGTTGCTCCAATTGGTCTCTTTTCCTAAAAAACAATCAAAAGAAGGCGGCAGGATCGAATAATATTTTACAATGTACCAATGTTGCGTCTCACGGTTTGTTATGTGAAAAATTTTATTAAGTGAAAAGTGTATAATTATGTATGATGTGTAATGAGACCACCCATTTATTTAATAAATAAAAAGGTATAATTTTTCATAATTTTTGCGACACAACAGTGAAAGATTATAACAAGACATTTTGGGAGCCAAGAGCTCCCTTTTTCAAGTGAAGGTAAAATAATAGGTTAATGAAGTCCCAAGTCAGAAAATCCCTTCTGAAAAACCTTCCATATCGGATGATACCAAATGTCCATCCACAACTCAAAATTTAAAGAAAATCATGCAAGATTTTGGTGGATATATTTATAGTATGATTTGAAATATTTTTATGTTGTAATATAAAATATATGTAGTATGATTTCTCAAGCTGTAATACTTCCATGTTGCAGAAAAAGAATACTACTTAGTTGCATCATATTCTGAAGCAAAACTTTCCTCTTCCCCCCATCTGGTATTATTCGATGTGGGGAGCTTCCCTGGTTAATAATTCCCTGCGCAGGATGTCCCCCAGATGAGGATTCCCAAAACTAGTATATATAAACTTAGGAATTCCCTACACTTTGTATTCTGCCTTAACTTTTCAAAAGGGACAGTCCCTAAACATTGTGTTTTAAATCTTGTAACAGTGTCGAAATAACAGTAACCACTATATTCATCATAAATAGCGTTTCCAAATTCCCCAATCTTCTTTAGGGCGGCTACTTTCTTTAAGCTTTAGTCCTGTCCATCTTAATCTACTTTCTTTTGTACGTTTTTCAATCATCTACTTTTTTCTATTGAGCACACCCAATTCACCTATTTAGCCAGCTTCTTGATTTCTACTGGTATTTCAATAGTTAACAATAGTTTCAGTTATCTATATATTTATCAGTTCTTCACATGCAATTCATTACATTTATTGGCAATAAAGATGTTTCTGTCTTGAGCATAATTTAAACGTTCATATGATATTGAACTTGTTATTACATTTTCAAGCCTCTCCGTTTATTTAAAATAGCGGTCTCTTCATTCTCACCTACATTATTTTAGAGCTTTGTACTTTTTGCTTCGCACTATTGCTTCATTATCTTTAATAGCTTGCAGCTTATAAGGGTTAATGTCTTCATAGGGTAATGATTAATGACCTTATACGATAAAAGTATCCTTGTCAAATATACGAAATTAATTTGGCTTCAAAAATTATGCAAACGAAGTGATTTTTATAGATATACTTTGACCAACTTGGAAACTCATTGGCAGAATTTTTCACCTTAAATATATTGTATATATAGATATTACAGGATTGATAATAATATATATACACGTTAGTATAAATATTTTTGGGAATTATATTTCAAAATCAATTAACGAATCTAAACTTTTACAACAATTATTAGAAAGATATTCGAATTTTAAAATTCGTAAACAGTTTTATATCTCTATAATTTTTTTAGAATGCTTATATACATATGCACCTCAATGTCGATTTTATTGTGTCAAATACAGGAATGTAATCTAAGCGCAGTCTGGAATCATCATCGATCAAAAAAATGATATTTTTGGTGTGTGTGATGTCTATTATTACAATCTAGGTCAGGGGTTTTAAAACTGTACATCGTAGGTCAAGGGCATCGCAATGTTGGCTACTATTTTATATTGTGTGTTATATTAAAATATTTATAACGTGATTGTACATTTTTATATTTATAAGTCGTCGGTAATATATAAGAGATGGTGGGGGCCCTCGGTTGAAATACATTTAAAAAAACATGATCCAGATATTAAACGTGTTTTATTTAAAGCTAGCTTTTTTTGTCCTACGTCAGCTACTGTGTAAATGGATATTATTTATTTGTGTTTTCTTTTTTTACCTTAGAATATATTGTAACAAATCTAGAGAAGCTTTTTTAACTTAAATTAAATAAAAATTTAGTTACACTATTTTAACTGTAACCCCTCATATGTATAAACTAAACAATTCTAATTATGTAAAAGTAAAAATTGATGTGGCATTACGTAGATTGCATTGAAGTTTAGTAACGTCGTAGAGTGTAGTTTCTGTGGTGTTGGGTACAGTGAGAGTTGCGTTTCAGACAGATATTGGTGTCTTTCGTCAGGAATCGAACGGAGTGAACTTCAACTGAAAGGAGTGTTGCCATTTCATACTGCTGTTGGTTACCGAGAGCCACCCTTTAATGGGGGAATATTTGGAAGCCAAGTATTGGAGGGGAAAAACAGAAAAGAGGGGGCAGTAATTAGTGAGCTGTGTTTAATTCGGCCTTTTACGCCGATAGAGTTCCTTGGAGTAAGTTTTTGACCATTAATGAAATTGTTTAATTATTTATGAATTTGAAAATTATCAAAACTTCTAATTTCGGAGGCGATATATGTTGATAAGTAATATAAATTTCCTTCTGCTAAACAATGGCCACTTTTTATTCTTAAGTTGGCCACGCCTTACAAATTTGTTCATCACCTCTCAGCAATTTTTCAATCGATCATTGTTTTAAAATCCATCTCTGTGAAACGAAGTTTGGATCCTATCATTCTCTGTCATACAAAAATGTAATTTCCTAAACCTTTTACTAATACAACTCTATCTGATCGCATCGCGTGAGAGTTTTCGGGATCTGTTGCTCTCCTATTCTTTTTTCCAAAAATCAGCGTTGCAATTGTAAAAATAAAAAATAAAAACTTTCGGCTTATTTCCTGCAATAAAAGTTATTCTTCAAAGTTCAAAAGCGATATTCCATGCTTCAAAACTGGGCGGTATGCCAAATTTCTTGCGAATGCAATCTTTCATATACAGCATTGAGTCTAATTTCTTTCAGTCTTATTTTCTTCAAATTTCGGGTAAATAAGTACAAAAATAAATAAAATATCGAAAGTGCCACATTTCAAAAAAATTTTCATCACCGTTTATTGCGGGGAAGATAATCGTAATTCTAACTCTCTCTGTCTTTTTGAAAATTTATATCCTTTCTCGACTTAGATTTAGCTTGGATTAAGATTTTATGGAAGATTTTTGTGTTTATGAACATCCAACTAAAATTCGATAAACAGAACTGTGCTTCTGGCTTTGGTCACACATGGATGGTTCTTATAAACTCCGCTAGCTAACCCTTTATTTATTTTTTTCTTAATTCCTCGGCTTTTAAATAATTTCCGCCAAATAGGCAGCACTGTCGCCATGCAACTAATGCCAACGCTTTGTACTCATTGCAGTTTACTTCAGTTGATTCCTGATGAAAGTAGCGACGTCTGTCTGAAGCGCGTCAATATGCTTTACGTAACATGCTACCTGTGCTCCACATTAATTTCATTAACTTTTTAGGTATCCGCTTTGTGTGTTTATATGTTTCTTTATGTCTAGTTTTCAAACGTTTATATAAGCAAGTATTCCATGTTCCTAACCATTAGAACATTGACTTTAATTTATGGAGCTGTAAACAGTTGCTTGAAATTATCATATCGTGTGTCTTAATTATAGCAATGACAGTCTAGTCCAATATGCAAATTAACGATTTCTGATTATTACCATCGTATATTACAGATGCCATTACAAGCAATAGAACGTCAAGCAGCCAAGGATGTAATTAAATACTCTCGGCTTCTGTACCCTAAATCAAAATAAGATATTATGGCATTAATTTATGTTATATATTATAAAAGACGCTTCACGTGACATCCATTCCTATAACGCATTAAGAGCTTTAAGACTACGACAATTCTACAGTACTATACAAATTACAGTTCTATTATATATAGAGAAAGTGGTAAACGTCGACCATACAAAAACCGCATAGCGGTATGGCTTTAAAAATTTAAGCAAAAAGTGTTAATGTGTACGAAAATACTGAGAAATGAATACTTTTTGTACTAATGACAATTAAAATACAGCCAATCACGATCCACTTTGCGTTATAAACGCCTTTCGTAGTCAGCCTAAAATTACTTATACCTGGAAAGAGGTGGTCTATTAATCTAGCCAATTCATTCGATAATATAACTTCGAAAGCAAAAGCGTATGCGCGAGTTTTTACATCAGCCAATTTAAGTTTTGATTTGTCAAAACACATGGATGTGCAAAATATTTAAGAAAAAAAAACATCGACTTAACATCAGTATTTCACACTAAGGTCGATATTAGTTTTCCTGTATGTAAAATTTCTTGAGTTTTATAATGTATTTCTACACTATATACATGTACATCACTATATATATATGTAAATCTAAATATATATAGATGATGTAATATTATTTATTGGCAATAACTTGATTGAGCGGTTTTTGGTAAGTGTATTACTACTTTCTATTTTGTGTATGTTGGTGTGTCGATTTTCTTGAAGTGGACGGGGCGCAAGCCGTTGGCCTAGAGCGCTAAGTTTGCTTGCGCAGTCCCTGCTTGCGCGGCGAAAATACTAGTGTAGGGTATGAGGCTCGACATGCAAGCGAATCCATGGATAGTTCAAGTAAAGCGGCCAACTTGAAAAAGTGGCATTTTAGGATGGGTTACCTAGAGGTAAAGGACCGCTTAGAATCGTCGGGGAAGGGAAACATCAGGGATATAAAAATTGATAAATCGTTGACGGATTTCAATTGTGAAGTGTGCGCGAAAAATAAATTAACGCGCGCCCCATTTCCGAAAAGATCGGAAAGAGCTAAAAAGTTCTTAGATATTGGCATACTGACCTCTGTGGACCCATGAGAGTGCCATCGATCGGTTAGTCACTATACTTTATTACCTTTATTGACGATTACTCTAGATACTGTGTTGTAAAATTCCTAAGACATAAAAACGAGGCTTTGAATGCGTTAAAAGAAATTAAGTCCCTGTGAGAAAATCAAAAGGGTTCCAAAATTAAAGCACTCATGAGCGATAATGGTGGGGAGTTCCTGAATAGAGAGTTTGACGATTTCCTAAATATTAATGGAATTGAAAGAAGGGTAACAGCCCCCTACTGTCCAGAACAATGCGGAGTGGCTGAGCTCAAATATAGAACATTTTCCGGGATGGGGCGTTGTATGTTAAACCAATTAGGCCTACCGCTAAACTTATGGGCAGAGGCTACAAACACAGCTAATTATGTGAGAAACAGATGTCCTTCCAAAGCCATAGATGGAAAAACGGCTTACGAATTATGGTACAAAATGCACCAACCGTGTCTTCTGTCAAAACGTTTGCATGTATAACTCATTGTCTGAATAATCCACCTAAGCATAAGTTTTCTGCAAGAGCTGATAAGGGAATTTTTGTAGGGTACTCCGAGACGAGCAAAGTTTTAAAAATTATTTCCTGGATAAACGCATTTTTACGTTTCTAGGAGTGTAAAATTCTTTGTGAGGGGGGTTGTATTGCAATCTAATGCGGAAGTTGAGTTTTTTGGAAAGTAAACAAATTCAGTGAGCGTTAGTTGACCCCCTGGAGTACGGAGCCGAGATAACCACCTATGACGTGGGCGGGGAGACGGGAGTGGAAAGTGACCCCATTGACCATGGAGGCGGACCTGCAGATGAACGAGAGAAGTTGGATTTAAAAAACCCTGTCTTTTGTGATAGAAATACTGTCTGGCTCGAAAGCAGAGAACTAGACAGAAACATCACAAGCCATGCGTCATGCCACGTAAATGTTGATTGCTTCGGAGCCGAGATACGCATTCAAAGTGTGCTGAAAGGCCCCGAGTCGTCAGAGTAATATATGGCTCTAGTCAGCGAAGTGAATAGTGTTTTAAACAATAACACATTTGCGTTAGTTGATAGGTCCCGTTCTAGAAAATGATTAGGGAGTCGATTCATATTGACAAAAAAGTTTAATCCGGACGGATCTCTCGGCAAACGTAAGGCGAGAGTCGTCGCAAAGGGTTTTAACCAAAAACCAGGTATTGATTTTAGTGAAACCTTTGTCCCAGTAGCACGACAGTGATCCATTCGACTAATGGGGGCCCTAGCGGTTAAGCTTGGAATTAAAATTCATCAGTTCGACGTAACGACGGCATATTTAAATGGAAATATCAAGGGAGATATTTATGGAATGTCCTGAGTATTTTGAAGAAGTGCTCACTAAAATAACAATAAGTAGCAAACCTGATAGCGGTACTCACAGAAAGGCGTCAATATTTTTAGTGTCTAACTGTAGGGAAAATATTATTATTGAAAAGGTCGTTATATGGCCTCAAACATGCTGGACGTTGTTGGAATAAGAGATTAAATGATATCATAGAGGCATTTGGGGCGATACGAACCCATGCTTACCCATACATGTATTATGTCAGAGAGGAAGGGCAACTAACTGCCATACTGGCATATGTTGATGACATATTATTTATGTCACAAATTCCCCATAAATTAAGGAAATTTGTAAATCACCTCAGGGAGAAACTGAAGGTAAAGTATAGTGGCGTAGGAAACTATTGTTTAAGAATAAATTTTCGCCAAGAAAAGGGTGTGATATCCATGAGCCAACAAAGTTACGTAAGAGAGTTACTGAAACGTTTTAACATGTTGGAAACAAAACCAGTTGCAAGCCCCATGGATGTGAGTGTTAGATTGAGAAAGGCAGATAAATGTGAGGAAGGGACGTTTCGGTATCAAGAACTAGTTGGAGGGTTAATGTAACTGGCGACATCCACTCGACCCGATGGCGCCAATGCTGTTAGTCAGTTGAGCCAGTATTTGAATTGTTTTGACAACTCGCATTGGATAGCTGCGAAACGTGTGTTGAGGTATCTAAAGAAAACAATTAACTTTGGGCTAGTTTTTAGTTACACCGATGCACCATTATTTGGATTTACCGATTCAGACTGGGGAAATTGTATCGATGATTGAAAATCATATACACGGTATTGTTACATACTAAGCGGAAGTTCCAAAAGCTGGGACAGCCGTAACAAGTGCACTGTGGAACTCTTATCTACCGAGGCGGAGTACATGGCATTATCCGATGGTACAAAAGAGGCCATTTACCTTTCCGGACTAATTAATGAGTTATGTAATAGCCATTTGAAAAATATAAATGTGTTTGTTGATAACATTGAAGCTATAAAATTGGCAGAAAACCCCGTCTACTATAAAAGGACAAAACATATTGATGGTCGGCGCTATTTTGTGAAAGAAGCTCTAATTAAGGTGTTATAGGACTTTCAGAAAATCGAATTTTCAATTTATTTTTTTATTAATAGCCCAATTCCTCACGAATAATTTAAAACAAACCGCATTAAAAAATTCTACATACAACCGGTGTTGTGATTTAAAACGTGGGGCTATGTTTCCCAACTTTTGGAATTTTAATGCCCGCTTTTGTTTAAAGGGCAGCTTTTAAGAATTGTTTACGGCCTGAAGAAGCAGCAGTAGCCTTCTTCTCGTGAATATTTTTAATTATTTATTTAAAAACATACATTTCGGAGAAGCAGGAAACTTTTCTGATTCCGTTAGAAGGAAACTACTAGTAGCAACTTTAACGGCATTTCCATTTGTTTACATTTTCTGCCTGGCTGTATTTTCTCCTCGTCTTTTCACATCTTATTTAGATTCGTTAATTTTGAGTGATTTATATTTTGTTTTTGTTCAATGTTACTTGTTAACTTTTGTTGCTTTTTATTTTTGGTAGTTTGGTGTTACTGTTTTCTACCATAAATATTATTCATTATGGATTCAGGCAAAGCAAACAAAAGTCGCTCTGGTAAACACCCTAAAAAGCGTCATTACTATGGTAAAAAGCAAGCATGTAGGGAAGAAGCTGTAAAAAGTACACCTGATGTCAACGTTAGTGCATCAGGGAGAAAACTGCAGTTAGCTGTGCTAAATCCAGTGTTCAATTTTGAAGGGTACATAACAATTGATAAAGATTTAGTTTTTAGTGTATTGGAAAATTGTCTGTCTTTCAAGATATGTCGGAATAATGTGACAATTAAGGAGACATTAGTGAATAGTTTATCTTCAAAATTTATGGTTAAGTGTGGTTCTTGCGGAGAAATCAGTTCATTCCGCAACAGTCAAATGCTTGGTGATCGAGGCAATATTCCTGAAATTAATCGCAGGAGTGTTTATGCCATTTATTCACTTGACAAAGGGAGCAGTTGGCTCCCGAAACGTCGTGTTTTTAAACCTTACGCCAGTGTCGAAATAACTGTTTGACTTCCTATTTTTGGAAGTCAACATTTCACTTAATAACTCAACTCTAGTTACATCCGCGAATCAACCTCGTTTGTTGACGATATTCCACGTGTTCACTCCCGAAGAAGGGCGAACTTTTATCGCCCGAAACGCGTAGCTCGAACTCAATCTTGACATAAATACGCTTCTAAAACGTTGTTTTTTGTGTCTTATTCAATTGCAAATATCTCAAAACTCATTTTTTGCATCTTGCGCACATGATATTTGAAAAAGTGCTCATTGAAACTCTATAAAACTTCACAGAATTGTGTATAAGGTCACTGTGCTTACATTGAATGTCAATTTGTAACATAACATGCATGTATATTTTCTTATGTTAAAAATCTATTAAAATTTCACGTTTTCTAGGAATGTAAAAAACAATGATAATAAAAAAAGTATAAATTGATATCAGATTTTTGCAGTTAGACATTCAGGTTAATTCTATATTATTCGGACTAGTCTATGAGATTCAGCCACCTTGAAACTGGAGAATCGGAAGATTGCCTTGAAAAGGATCGTGCGTGGGGGGTATTTGGAACTGAATTTATTTCAATATTTTTATGTCGCCAAATTAAGATTCCACAAAGTGTTAAATATTCTAAATATCGGTATATATTTAAATAATTAGAATTCCAGTGTATACATAAACATTTGTATTTCAAATTTCAGACTTAGATTTAGTTCAGATTTCAGTTTAAGACTTCAAATTATTTTATCCTTCAGTATTTATCAAATTAACTGCCATCACAAAGAATCATTTTTACCTGTTGCCTTTTGTACTTTAAAATACAAGACAATGAAACTGTAGAAGCGATTAGAAAGAGTATCTGCGTTATCAGTGATTACCTTAATCACACAGTGGAAGAAGTTTACACATTAAAAAAAGGAAGTAATTTGAGCTTTTCAAAGTCAC
>QLNU02015360.1:234342888-234375380 GCA_006491805.2 Dysdera silvatica
TTAAGCTGATTGGCTAACGATGACATCACTTATAGGTTTGCTACGCAATTTTGGTCGCCAATGTAAAACGTACCAAACGATTAACCACTTCAGAGTTCGTAATCGTCCTTTACGTAAATCAGATTTTAATCGTAGAATTTTAGAACGACACTCTTCAATAATACTCCCAATTTATTTTTAATATTACCATGAGTTGATTTTTTTCTTTGATTTAAATTTAAAATGTAATAAATGGTTAGAAATCTTTAAAACAAAACATTTTTGAAATATTGTGCTGGTAGCTTATATTTTTATAGAAAAAACATCTTTTGCCTCAATTTTTGAGTAGATGGCGGCTGAAATTTTAAAGGAAAAAAAAATCATATCGAGCGTGTCAAGTAATAACCCTGCATTTAAAAAATAAAAAGTTTTTGTATCTCCCTTGATTCCTGGAATTGCTTTCCTTGATTGAAATTGAAAATTAGTATTTTCGAAATACAGTAAAACCTCCTTAAGACGATTATCGTCGGTTCCGTGAAAAAGAGGTCGCTCAGAGAGGTGGTCTCCGAATGGAGCTAAATTTAGCATTGGGTCTATGGAGGGGGGAAGGAAATCCATTTTCAGAATTGATGGTTGTTAAGAGAGATGGTCGCAGAATAGAGGTGATCGTTACGAAAGATTTTTCTGTATATAATTGAAAATTATTTCCGAGTTGTTTTGTATTTATGGAAAATGCATATTCGGCAATTTTCACGATGACCGCAATTCCCCAAAAACCATAAAAAACATCAACAACTGGGTTGCGTTTTTCATGTAAAAACCCGGGTATTTGCCAACCCTGTTTGCCCTGCATCCAAGTTAAGTCTATATGAATCCATTATTTAATAACTCATTAAATAATTTGAATAGTTAGAAAATACATTACTTTTAAAAACGTTTGCTCAATTACATTTCTTATATTGGAGCACCTGCAGGAAGCTTCAGGTTTTGACAATGACATCACTTTCTTTTGTAATTATTAATGGTTCTTTTGACTCACATACAACCCTAATTTCGCCAAAAAAAATAACGCCAATTCTTTTTGATGATAATTATTTTGATCTTAGAACCCAGCCACAATCACCTGCTCAGCCAATCAGATCGCTTAAATCGGTCATAATGCTAAAAGTGTTATGGAAATTCAAATCTCGCCGCCGGGCTGAGACGACTCTGCTGCCTCCTCCCGTACTGTACGTACGTATGTATGAAATGTGGACGACCTAGCTCGCGGAGCTAATGCTGTATCACGATCACGCTATGTTAACCCATTTATGCCGAACGGGTCGTTTTCGACCCAAGCACAAAATATGTTCGCACTGCTCACTGTAGTCCGGGGTTTGGTTCCCTAGGCCATAAGAGGTTCGGATTCCTCGGAAAATAGTAGGTCCCGGCGCAGCATGACCACTGTAGTCTTTGAGCCGTAAAACCACAAAACAAACAAACAAACAAAATATGATTTTTGAGAAATACAGATGACAGTACAAGTCCAGTTGGGACATAAATCAACCCTCAACAGTTCAGTGAAGTTAACCATCTGATGTTTACTTCACTTCCAACGAATTTTCGAGAGTGATAGAGTCGCAAATGTAACATGTCGGCGTCGTGGATTTCTATTCACAATCGGAGACAAGTATTATTTCAAAATAGTATTATTTTCTTAAAATATCATATAATATTATTTTATTAGACTTCATAAATGAGTTTTAAGTCATTAGTGTTTACGGCAAACTTCAGCAAGTTAAAATATTCATGCGTAGTGCTAATGTGGGTGGTAAACGATCCGTTGGGCGCAAGCCCTTAGTGGTATTACCGCGTAGGGATAAAACTGTATTCTGCTAATGTCACAAGATGTTTAATCGGCAAACTTGCGCTGTTATGTGTCTTAAAACTTTTTTAACTGTAATTTTGGCTGAAATATGAAAATTATATTTAATTAGTTTAAATTGGGATAAATTTATAGTTTTAACATTTTGTTTTTTGTTCATAACAGCATTATTTACGTGTTGTGGACAAAATGCGGTCTGCTGTTTCAGAAGTAAATTTGAAACATCCAACAAAGCACTTCTGTTTGAATAAATTTATTGATTTCCGGTTTATAAATTAATTTTACTTTATACACATATATTGAAATATATTTAGACTATATTTTTTCTCCTCAAAGAAATAAACTTTCCACTGCTGAATTTCTGGAGATGATAGAAGAGGCAGACAGTATTGATGGAGCCTCAGCAGATATATTTATTTGTCTAACGAACGACATTGGTGCAAATAACGATGAAAATTCAGGAGGCAAGGAAAGCAATAATCCTGATGTCCTTTTTGGAAGACAGCTAAATGTACACACTGAGATTGTAATACCTGGTGCTGAGTAAATAGAAGATGATGATTTGCATGACATGTATCTCCCGTCAGCAAAGAAAATCAGAAAACAATGAAATAAAAGAGATACACTTTCTCAAAAAAAGTCGATAAAGGACGATATAACACTTTCGACTACATCAAGTAATATGCAACCTATTTCTCCACCCTCTGTGTCTAATGACATCCATCCTTTAGATTTCTTAAAAGTGTTTTCGAATGAAGAAATTATTGTCAAGACTAAGTTTTCCTTCAAAGTATGCTATACAGAAAAATTGTCCTTCCTTCCTCTTTTCTCTTGATATGTACATCTTTATCTCAGTGCTATTCCTTAGTGGATATGTTTCACTTTCACATAGACGTATATTTTAGGAAAATTTGAACTATGTTCATAATGAATTGGTTTCGAATTCTATCCGACAGAATCGTTTTGAAGAAATTATTAGATATCTGCATGTCTGTGATAATGAAAAGCTTCCATCTAGCGATAAGATGGTTAAATTCGTCCATTTCTACAAGATCCAAATAAATTGTTCTTGGAAAAGTCTCCTCGAGAATAGACTATACTTTTGGATTTAAAACTTTAGTGGCTGCACAACAAAAAGGCCGTTCCAGAGAAAAGCTACTCGTGCTTTACTTCAAATCTATGACATAGCACTAAAAGCCACGGGTCCCATGAAAATAAAACACCATGGCGCAGCTCATACAAATCACGGTGGGCATTAATTACGTCAGAAAATCCAAGGTGCATATGTGATGTATGTAAAAGTAAAACCATAAAAGCCTGCCAAAAATGTAATATTCCTTTGCGTGACAATTGCTTTGAAGAATCTCATGAATAAATGTAAAAAAATTGTAATACAGGTTTCACAAACTTTTGATCATATGTTTTGTATTATTATTTATATCATAATTTACAGTATAAAATCATTCCAAAATATTTTCCTACTTATTTTATGTTGACATAATTGTCAATACATAATTTTCTAACTTTCGTGCATTGAGAAGGGCTCGTGCCCAAAGGGTCGTTTACGACCCATGCCAGATTTCTATGTTAAATTAATGGGATTCGTAAAAAAACTGATATTTGCCATAACTTTGATCCAAATATGTTAAATATGGCAATTAATTTGAATTTGCAGAAAAAAAAAGTTTCTGTCATAAATTGGTTTAAATCGTTATTTTTCTCATCCTCAATCTATATGGACTTCTGCTGCACCTAATAAAATTCACTACCTCATGGGAAGGACGAGGGGTAGTGAAAATGCGCTGTGAAAATAGATATCTCTGAGTACAAAATACGTTAAATATCAAAAACAATTTCCGATGCAGCTTTATGATTGATCTTGGAGGAATAATTATCGAGAAATATAATTCAACACAATAAATTTCTTTCACCAAATCAATAGCACGTTGCTACTGAATTGAAAACAATGTAATTAATATATTTCTGTATCAGCGCCGCATTCTCCAAAAGTTACGTTTGTTTGTTTGGATTTTTATGGCGCAAGAGCAACTTTCCTGTACTGCGCTAAACATTAAATACATATAATAGTTTCTGCCGTGGGCCAATAGCGACGCGTTTACTTAGCGTGTCGTTATGCCGGGTTGGATTCCCAGTAGTAGAAAAAATAGCGTATCGACCAACTGCTAGCTCTACTCTGATAGTGATTATTCTAGGTCATAAGACAGTGTTTCTCAACCTTTTTACACTTACGAAACTCTTGTCATAATAGTCACGTTCGCGCAAACTCTTACATAGAAACTATTGTATCATTACCATGTATTATTAATAATATCTCTTCCTGTGTTGTTGCTAAACTTACGGCGGTAAAACAATATATATATATATTTATAGCTAGATTACCAAAAATAAATATTACTATAAAACTATCATTCATTAGTATTTCTTGCGGAACCTTGAAGCTCCAAGGAATCTCAAATAAAAAACGTTATCATGGGAAATCCAGATTCTTCGGAAAAATGTAAATCCCAGTCTTGTGAATCTTGCTGCCCTTGCGCCCTAAAACTCACAAACAAACATATCTTTGGTTGGATGGTTGTATTTTAATTATTATATTAAAACTACTATTCATTAGCATTTCTTGCGGAACCCTAAAGTTCCTAAGAACTTCGGATAAAAAACGTTGTCATAAGAGATCCGGATTCCTCGGAAAAATATAAATCCCGGTCCAGCATGCCCTTGCGCCCTAAAACTCACAAAAAACACATCGTTGGTTGTATTTTTATGGAGCAAGGACAGCAAAGTCATTCTAGGCCAAACAATGTTAAACAAACGTATCACAATACGTACTTGTGTTCAATATCATTGGTGCACTAAACGTACCAGACAACGGCACGTAAAAACTAACTCGAAAAAGAAAAGTGTTGTTGGCATATTTCTTATACTGGTGACCCTGAACACCCTTTATTTTCAGTTCGTTGGCTTAGCTAAGGGTGGCTTAGCCCTCCTAAGGAAAACTTTTGCCCCTCCTAATATCTCGACATTAATTATGCCAATATTTTCGTATCAGTCTTACACTGATTTTTTACCAGGTATGCTTTTCAAACTAAAAATTAGCAGATTAAGATTTTACCTCCTGTATACTAAAAACGTAAGAACGAAGAGTGGTATATAAATAAGCTTGCTTATTGTTCAAAATAGTGTTTACAAAATTTTATGAAATTAGCCAACCATTAGAATACAACTTAGAAAACTGCCAAGTATGTAAACCTTATGCTTAATGTGACATGACAGAACGTAGCACGCATGATGTCACAGAATTTTTCACGAAATTTTCGGTGTGCACAAATAAATCAAGATTTTTTTAAACCAATCGAAAATTAAAATTTCTGTTCATGGAGTCCTAATCAGAACCGCAGAGTGTATAAGCAGCGTCTTCGTGCGAACTTGGATTTCAGCGACCCCATGCAATTAAATTTGCAAATTAAATGAAATTAATTTCAAGAAATTTTTATTTCTTTAATATGCAAATACAATATATACATTGCATCCTAAATTCGAGCCTCCGTACCATTCATTTAGTCATAGTATGTCAAGAAAACGGTGCTAATTTGTTGCTTACTGTTTATTTTTTATAGCCTTACTCTTTAAGTCGTGCAATTTTTTCAGCGAAGTTTAAATTCATGAATTGTATAAAAATTTGTTATCATTTATCGTCTTAATGGATTTAATTATTTATGCATTTAATAATTGAACTGAATACATTATATAAAAATGTACTATTTGTCGCCTGGAAATGGCGCCCCTCCCGATCAGGCGCCTTTGTGCGGGACGCAGTCTGCACACCTGCCCGCGGCAGCACTGGAATTTTCATGTACAAAGATTGTTTTCAAAAAATGCGAGAGTACGGTTTCATTCTGATTCCTAATGATTTAATTGTCATTGGTACAAAATGTATTGAGTTCCCGGCATTATTTGATTAAAATCATTTCAGGAAAATTTTTTCTAGTTACAATGATTTGAGGGTAGTTTGACTTTTACTGTATTTAAGGAAAATAATAATTTCATAAATTATATTAATTATAATTTGGAAAAACGAGAAAAATATGTATTATTGAATAAGCTGTTATTTTCAATTTCATTCAAATAAAACATTTCATATCTTGAAATTGAGTTTGGCTTTCCTCAGATAACTTGGGTTATGCTATGGAAATACAAATCAGATAAATATACATGTCAATTACAATTGGTCAATTTATACATGTCAATAATTTTTACAAACATATTCGATAGCAATTCAAACTTACTTCAAAGTATTACTGTAAATTTTAAACTCAGGATTCTTTTTAATTTTTTAATTTCCCTAAAATATTAATCTTGATAAATAGAAATGTTTTCTATGTTAATAGAAATGTTTTTAAATGAATATGTTTTCTATGAAAAAATCAGATAATAAATCGTTTGTTAACTACTTTTATGGAACTTTTTTGGCATCAATAATTGGTATTTGGCGAAGAATGACATCGTAACGGGTTACCATACTAAAATGACTGATTATCTGACGTAAAGTTTATCACATTAGCGGAAAAAGAAAAATACCCATGCGTGTTGGCTTTCAAAGTGAAATGAACGGTCTAAAACTTCTATACCACGTTTTTATAGAAACAAGGTTTCTTCAATTCGTTTCAAATTAACCATATAAGACGTTAACAAATGAAAACAGAATGATCAGTTGTTGGACTTCAAATGTCAATAGCTCCAAAAGTATTAATCTGGCAACAGTTTGAGTAACAATTTCTTATATCAAAATTCTTCAAGAAATCTCTTATATACTTTTATTTCCGAGTGTTACTGGACGTGATTTTATATATATAAAATATTAAATACCTATAATTAATAAACAAAATTTTATATTATATGGGAAAAATTAACTAATTATTAAACTAAGATAACTGAAACGCAAAATTATTATTTACTATGAACTAAAAAGAGATTTACAATTATAAACGAATTAAGCCCAATTTCCAAATTTTGCATAATAAAGAAATTAAAATTCACAATAAATCTATAAATAAGTGCAAAAAAAGCAATTTTAAAATTATGTATAGCTTAGCAACAAATTATACAGGCAAAAAGCCGGTTTACACAACTGAATACCCATTATGTAAAACTAAAAAAAAAAAACAAGTTGCACAGCTTTGTACCCAATTTTCTGTTAACCAATGCCAACTTAAATTAATTAACGCATAACTTGAACCAATAATAATAAAGCATTATTAAATTTCAAAAGGTAATAAAACTATTACTTTTAAAACCAATGAGTGGCAACAAAAACAAATTTACCTAACCAAAGTAAGCCATTTTAAAACAAACCACTAACGTCCCAATATGCTATACAATAATACATTATTTTATACAATAATATATTATGCTACAAAACACTATATTTAAAAAATACAATAGTAAGAGATATCATGAATCAATATAATACCACAACTATTGCAGCTAACAAGAATAAATAACACTTTTACTAATGACAAATGCAGAAAACTATATATGATCAGGAATAAAGCATTAATAATTGTAGTAATAGAATATGCATAGTATAAAATTTACACTAGTGTTACAAGTGCGAAAATAACAAACATAGAATTTAATAGCTTCAATAAAGTTTTGTGTAGGACTATTAAATATATACGTTCGCTAGATTTTAAGTTATAACAAAATGCTCCTTTACTGAAATATGCGTGACCTATACTGGCCTAATGGTTTTGGATGCGTTGACTGGTTGTGATGGAAGGAACCATTAATTTTGCTGCCTTCAAAATATTCTTTTGATCGCACGAGTAGTTTGCATGCAAAAAATCATTATCTGGATCATTTTTTTATGAAATAGGGGAAAAATAAATGAGGAGGAATATTTCTAAAATGCTAAAAGAAGTAAAATGCGGCAAAAGGTGAATTTTTCGTCAACAAATTTCGGTTGCAAAATTACTGTGGACGAAAATTTCGTATCTTTTTCTTTGTTTTCTGGTTACATTGAAAATTATATACTGTAATATATACCCGTAAATATGCGTCGGGTATTTGGGAAACAAATTTCGAATACTCGATCTAAATGTTTTCGTATAACACACATTTCCTTTAAAGGCGATAGATCATTTCTCTAAGAGTTTTATGTTATCGTTTATTTATGGAGCATACACGATATTTGTGAGGTGTCGACATACAAGTGCATCCGGTTATAAAAATATTAGAACGCAGCTTGTTATTCATACCGCTGTGATCAAATTATCAAACCAAAAGGATCGTTATGTTTGAAATTGTGTCTATCACAAATAAATGGGCATCTTATTTGCATAAAGGACGGTTTTCATGATTAGTTAATATTATTCCAAAATTTCAAATAGTAGCACCTACTTTTTATGTGATCAAAAATGTATCATATCATAATTAAGCTGCATATTAATTGTTAGGCAATTCGGACAACGATCACCGAAGACATTACGGCAAAACCATTCAGGAGATGTCTTAGTACTGAAGATTGTAAATTAAAGGTCACGCGCAGAATGATTTATGGTATTTGCTAATCTGTCCTCAAATTTCCATTTTTTTACTCTTGAGACTTATTTTCATTACAAGTGATGGAATTTTAAAGGATATTCCAAAAATGTCTGGATTGATATATTAATTCGAATGATTAAATGATTGGCACAGTCCTCAAATGGAGATTTTAAGATGGGCCCCCGATGTGAGACAAAATGGTGAAGTCTTGAATAAAGGTCTGTATCTCAGTAGCTACTGAAAGAAATGAATTATAATTTTGCACACCTATATTTGAGACATTGTAAGGAGACTGTGGTGGAAAATGATAAACGTTTCAATTTATAACTTTTCAAAATATGAATAAAACAATAATAATAATTAGAAAATATTAATAATAAAAATGTTAAATATTTTGTTTGAGTTATTTACTTGTTTATTGTAACACCAGAGTTTCTTCAATCGGCTCATTATTTTGGAAAATATAAAGGAAAGGACCGGAAGACTCATTTAACATTAAGAGCACTGAACTTCTCATAACTAATTATTGGTCTAAAGAAAATAAATAAATTTTATATAACTTTCAGCTACTTTGATTCAGAGAATCAAAATCTATACTGAAAAGCGAGTATTGCCTTTTAATAAAATAGAGTTAAAGCAATTTTTTATAAAGACAGTCCTTGATGCAAATGAGAGATGCACATTACTTTCTAGCAGACGTAATTATAAATCTAATGATACGTTTGGTTTGACAATTATCACAAAAGCTTGAACAATGAAAGCTGCTCCGATACTTTTATAACTGACTATACATTGCTTCTGCCCCCAGGTTTCGTTGTAGTAGGAAGTCGAGTAAATTCACAAGAACGATGAACGTATTTAGTTTTCGATAAAATCCTTTACGACTTTTAAATTATATTTTCCTTCCACTGTAACTGAAAATCCCTCGACGTAAAATATATCTCATATTCCTCATATATTCCCCTTGCTATTTCTTATTTTAAAATTTCTTTCACAGATAAGTTAACTTCGGATTTGCTGACTTCTCCTGTCTGATGTAAAAGTCATCACAGTCGTATATTGTTAAAATCAAAATAATGTTAGGCCGTTCAAAAGTTTACTGAGTAAAGGATATATGTGCATTTTTCTAAAACTTATTTTAATCAGGGATATATGGAGAGGATTCTAAGATAGTGACGTATGATGAATTAATAATCAAAATTGAAAAATATATTAATAACAGGAGACAGGATTTGAACATTTTGAATATAATTGATTGCATACTATTTTCGATGGGCGCGTTTTCTGTAATTTTTAAATGTAATTTCGTGCATGCTAATATCGTACTAATTTCCTATTTGTGGAGCATTAATAATCGCCTTTGTGTTCGTGAACTTCCATTTGTGCTGAGGCAAATTAAAATGTATTTTGAATTCGGATGCGATATGGGATTAAATAAATGATTTCATTAAATTAAATAGAAATTAATATTAAAAAATAGTCTCCACTTTCGTCAAAGTTGGTTTTCAAAAAAGTTTGACGAAACATTTAGCATAAGCATGTGCGTCCATATGGGGGGCAGAAGGAAGCTTAAGCCCCCCTCTAGCCGTTTAAAAATTTTATTTGCCCGAACCTGCTATGCATTTACTTTCAAAAGTTTTACAGTCACATTTTAAAATAAGGTACTTTTTAGCTCATTACTAATTGTCAAGCAGTATCAATTATTTTTGTAGCGTTTTGGTATCTTGTACATTCACTAAAATTCTCGACAGCTTTGAGAAGGAGGTAATAATTTTTCTCAGCCCCCAGAAATACTCATTAATTTTTATCAGCCACCCCCTAAAAGTATTCGTATGAGCGCCCATGGGCATAAGCATGGCTGAAAAATTAATTAAAAGAAAGTGATGTGATAGCTTTTATCGTGTGAAACAAGTAAAAAAGTTTTAAAGGTTAAAAACATCCACTCAACATATCAATACACTTAATTACACTTAGTCAATGAAATTACGTTCCATAATATATAATCAAATTTAATATATATATATATATATATATATATATATATATATATATATATATATATATGGATAGTAAACTCATAAATGTAAAGGGTTTTATTTATTTAATAACCTTCCGGATAATAACTATAATTAAATATACGGGCAGATACTATAAACTTTATGACTAAAAAGTCATAATTGGAAGGATAAATTAGGAATATATCTTAAATGAATAATATTGATGGAAGAATGAATACCCAATGAGCATTTTCCTTTTTCCAGATAAATGGGACTTTTAACTTAGGACTCGAGCAAGTAAATACAAGCTCATTACTAACGTCGTGAAAATAAAAACTGGTACATTACTAATTCACTTAAACAAATAATGGTACATTATTAAATCACGTAAAAAACCCAAGCTTCAAAATAGTATGAATGTTTCAATATATTATTTCTTAACAGTATAAAATGTAGAAAAAAAGTTCCACTAAAGATGTCAATATTCAAAATTAGTAGACAGATGGAAAAATTAATATTTGCCCAGTAAGTTATATACATTTTTAAAACTATTTTTCGAAACAAGTCTTCATTTTTATTGATTGTTCAAAACAAACATGAAATTTTTATCTTATTGAATGAAATGCAGTTTTAAAAACAAAATCTAGTCGCATAGTCAATGCTTAAAGAGAGAATGATATCTAAAAAGAAAAATATTTTACGGTTCATTCACTACCAAACGTATTTTATTTCACATTCTAGAAATCTCGGATGGAAGTACAATCACAAACAAAACTTAAACGCAACGAATAGGAAGGAAGGAAAGGGTGGCTTTCAAAACCCACTTTACTTTTCAAAAATCATAGTAAATATAATATCGGTTAGAGGCAGATCAGTCAACGAAAAATATTTTTTCACTGTTAAATTCAATTTTGAACCACATATTGAGATAAATGCGATTCTGATTACTTTGAAATCAGTAAAAATGAAGATATATTCTATCCAAATTTGCTTTGGAAAGAAGGGAAATATTTCTTCCAAGTGGCAGTGTGATTTGGCAAGTGTTTATTTTGAAATAAATCGGGAATTGTTTATGTGATATATCTTTATTTTGAAACGTATGCAAAAAGTCTGGAATTTGAGTCAACGGGTAAGGAGACAAATAGTGAATGGAAAAATGGACGGCAATATTGGCGTCGTTAAAATGTGTGTAAACTGGTCTTAGAAAATAAATCTTTCATTACGTTCAAGAAACAGAAGAACTTAAGTCGAGCGTAAGAAAATTCTCGTTAAATTTTTGCTCTTTATTTATTATAACTTACTAACAAATGCATAAATTAAATTATATTTTATTTCCTTGAATCCATATTACTCCATAATCCTCGAGTGTAATAATGTCAAGAAATCATTCGCATAATAAATACGTTTTGGCGATTGTCGACATTTCTATCTCGTGACCATCGTAAATATTGTACGAGCCAGTATTTACTTTATTATTACTAAGAGAATACATTACTTGATGATTTTATTTCCAGTATATCTTTTTTTTTGGTCTATATTGTTTCTTATTTACTAATTTAACGGAAACGCATATTAAATAAATCTTGTTAGTTATCTCTCAACTATCCTGGGTTTAATTCTACACACACACACACACAGATCCAATTCAGTACCTATCATTTTGGTCAGAAGTACTTTTGTGATAAGCGCTGCGTTATTTTTGGAGATTTGACCAAATTTTGCAAAAGATTGTCCAACACAAGGCGCTAATTAATATATTTAATCATTTTTTAATATTAAATAATTTTATTTGGATTTTATTAATATTGTTTGATTATTAATTTTTTAAATGTGTCATCGATATTCTATTTATAAGCAGCGAATGCAAAAATTCTTTGCTTTTATTGTTTTCATTTCGAAATAGACAAGATTTAATGCCATCATTTTAACATAATATAAATTAATAATTAAAAACTAATAATAACTGTCTTTCTTATATAAATATCTTAGAAATTTTTATATCGTTTTTCTTGTACACTATTTTCGTAAATTTTCAAAATTAATTTAATTGGGCATTTTTATTTTTAAACGTCAATCACGTGCAGCGAGAGTTTTATCGGAGTCCAAAAGGAATTAATATTTTCCTGAATATTATATTTACCGTTTGTGATTATATATGCAAAATTAAGCACCGTTTAAATTTTAAAAAGTTTATATTACCTGATGTAAAAGAAAAAGTAAGTTTTATATTTCGAATAAGCATAAACTTGGTCGCACACTTTGTCATAAATACTTCTCTACATAAACATTTGGATTTGTTATGCCATCTAGGTGGAGCAGGTACACAGGCAACATATAATTAATATATTGTTTTGTATTGTGAGCTATACTTACAATATGTTAACATTGGGCCCAACTGCGTTTGAATGAAATATAATTGTGATGGTATGAAAACTGGTGATTTATATGTGCCAGAAGGACAATGGAGAAATCATTGCTTACTGCAACCGGAGTTTCAGGGCAAATACTTGCATGAACATTGTAGCTTTCATGCATACGTAAACGGCTGTTAATATTTTGGCACTCACATGTAGTAAAAAATCTTTATTCTTTATTTTAGCAGACCCTAAGAAGACTTCATTATATAGGGTGGCCACGGGTTTGAAAAGTCATAACTTGTTCGTTTCAATCTTTTTTATGTTCTTCTTTTGTAAGTTATAGAGCATTCCTTAGAGATTAAAATTGCTAGGTTTGATATACAGCAACGAATAAAACTTAGTTTTTCTGTTCTAGTAAAAGATCAATTATTAGGACTCGGAGAACATATCGACAACATTCTGTCAGAATTATTTTGTTTGAGTCGGATTTTTGAGATTCATATATTTATGTAAACCTTTCTTTCAAGTAGCCCCACATAAAGAAGTCCGGTGCCATCAAATCAGATGAAAACTCTGACAGTCAAATGTTGCCTGCATTTTATTTGAGTCTGAATAACTGAAAACTCAATGAGTTTTACTCGTTGTTAGACATCATGCCTAGCAATTTGAATCTCCAATGGATACTTTATAACCTACAAAAAAAGCAAATAAAAAGAAAAAGACTGAAAATGAACAAATTATGACTTTTTCAAACCCTCCAGTTTTTCAGTGGCCACCCTATAGTAGATCTAGGGGAAAATATTCCGATAATGAGTCTCATATTTTTAGATGTAAAATAAGCTAATGGCATATTATATATTTGGCTCAAACGTCACATAGTTCTTGAGAATAGATGCCCAGGAGTTTTTGATGATTGGTTGGCGCCATTTTTATGGAGCAGGGACAGCGGGTGTTCTTTGGCGCCAAAAATGGCGAGACCGTACGTATGATTTTAAAATGAAAACAAATTAACCTCGTACAAAAGATATTTTTTCTCGAAAATAATGTAAAATGAATTATATATAGTAGTTACGATGATGTACATTATTGTGGAATGCCTATAAGCTCTTAATAACTGTTACTGAACATCTAAATAACTAATATACTCGGGACTGATTACCTACATCTTTCCGTACAAGTCGTGAATACTAATGTCAACTGTAAATTTCACCTTGATTAATAACCTTGTCATTGTGCTCAGTAAGGTTCCCACTAATTCAAGAAATATTGCCTTCAAATTAACTGTAGGACAATACTGTATTATATGCATATTTTATGATGGACACGGTGATTCTTCATGCTACCCTCAGCTACACATTAACATAAGCTGTCAAGCATACTCTCGCGGACATGATTTACACTAATGCAGGAGTAGCTTAGATATATGGCAGAATTGTGTATGCCAATTATACAGGCTATATCGCGGGCAAAAGAGTTGTAAATGCAGCCCTAATATTGTTTAACCCGGTTTGGTCCTCAACGATGCCCCTCGCGGGAGAAAAGGGACTTACCAACTCACACTGCCGTGCAAGGGCTGATTCCTTAGCCCTTAAGAGGTCCGGATTCCTCGGAAAAATGTAGGTCCTGGCATATCATGCCCTTGTTTGCCCTTGCGTAATAAAACACAGGCAAATTTGACGACGCATAACAGAATATGCGGGAGGAGAACGGTTAAAAAATTCTGTTTTATATACTATATGTGTTTATTTTGCACGGTTTTGAAAATTCAAATTACTCAATGTAATATTTGTACAAGGAAATTTTTCAAATAATAAACGGTATAATTTGTTGAAAATTACAATGAAACTCGCTCTAAAAATGGAGTGAAATAATAAATTTTTAAGAAAATGTCAATAAATTGTGAATCTGGGAGTTCCGCAGTGTGTGAAATTATAACTCTAAAAAAGCCTTGATGAGATTAAAGCTTCCATTTTAAAATTCTTGCTGAGGATCTAAAAACTTTCCAACTTCTTACTTTTCCTCACATAATTCTTTAAAAGCTTTCGAATGATATACATGCAAGATTTTCTTTGAGATTAGAGCTTAATGCGTTTGGATAAAAATGTGTTCTTAACAGTAAGCTTCTAGACTTTCCGATACCACATATCTTCAGTCCTAAATGCCTTCTTAAAATGGAAATACTGTAGTATTGTCGATCTAACTATACGGATAAAAATTTAAGCCCATTAGTTGGTTTCATGTCTTTTTGATAGTTTTTAGAATACCATATTTTCCATCAAAAACCGGTCTTTCTGTAATACTCCCCCAATGGAATATATTCGTTTTTCACCTGATGTAAAATTTTATTATCAGTCCCTTAAAATAAAACTATCTAAAAAAACTAACTAAAGAACTAACTAAATAGTCCCTTATAATAAAACTAAAAAAAAAATTCAAATTATTTCACAGCTTGGCTACAATCAAGATTTATTGAGAGAAAGATGCTCTCTATTCCTCTGGCATAAAAAAAATAATTAACGATTTAATTTCCTGTTATTTTCGACTTCATATTCGTTTAATTTTAATGGCGTTTAATTTTAATGGAGCTTAATTTCAATGGCGTTTAATTTTAATGATGTTCAATTTAAATGGCGCTTAAATTTTATGTATGGTAGAATTTAGATTGAATTTTTATATGCAGAAAGGATAAGCTTTGGAATAAAACAAAGCGCGCTAAACATTCGAGCTGTCTCGCTATTCGAAAATAATTATTCGTAATCATTTTGAGATATATATAGTCCGTTCACGGAAAATTGACCAATGGTACCCTTAGAATTCACGGGAGCTGACGTCACAAACGGGTTGGTTCATTACAGCAGAGGGGAGGGCGTCATTTCATAACTGGTTTTTCGCGCAACAAACGTGCGCCAAAAACTAGTTATTAAATGATGCCCTCCCTTCTACTGCAATGAACCAACTTATTTGTGACGTCAACTCCCGTGAATTAGAACAGTACCGTTGGTCAATTTTCCGCGAACTGACTATATTTGTTTAATCTTCGCAAACTAATATAATTTACAATATATATTGACAATTTTTTCTATGAAAATAAAAAAAACAGGTAAAATGTTGTGTTTAAAAAAAAATCTAGGTAATGCTGTCGGTAATCTGGCTGACTCAAACTCACTGGCTAAATTTTATTCAAGCATTACATTTAACCAGTTTATGCTCCTACAACAAAATATTCGACTATCTTCGGCTGGTTAAACAACCAATAGACCATCCTAAAAACACCAGGCATGGAAGAGATTACTTATACTTGCAAAAAGGGCCTTATAGGATAGACAAGTCAATCAATGTTTTCATGGAAACGTTGTCTTGAAAGCCTCTTAAAAATAAATAGACAACTAAATCCACAGTAACGTATCCACGGAATTCAGAACGATCAGATCATCTTATTTGACGAAACAAAAGATTTAGTTAAAGTTTTGGTTTAGTGGCCATGAATCTACAGAGAAGTGATGAAATTATGAAAACAATCCAACGTTTTCAATAGAAACGACACCAAAATTATACTGTCCTCTGGTTACCCTTTTTAAAAAATTTGGAAACGCCAGCAATGATTTCCTTACATTTCATTGCTTTGTTTCGGAGTTTCCAATGGCTCGTTTTGTGTTAGTGTTGGTGGGAAAATGAGAACACTTAGCAAATTTCTGAAATACTTGCACCGCAAGCAAATAGGATGGATATGTGATAAGTTATCATTGGATCACCAATAAAAAATCTTCTAAGGAATAAAATATATAAGAATAAATTTATCCAACCTAATTACAATTTGGTGATAGATATTCTGCTATATGAAAACCTTGATGTTACATAGATATTCTGCTATATGAAAACCTTGATGTTACATAGATATTCTTTACTCTGAAGTTACAGATGTTAACTGGCAATTAGTTTAGAAACGGTGGAGGGCAGAAAGCTATAGCTTGGTGCATGGCTCTCCTACAGATAGATAACGTATTATATAAATCATTTTTTACAGGTTTGTTGCGCGGATACTTTTAGCTGTATATTTATTAATTTGATGATAAAAAGAACTTATGATTAGAAATTAGTACGTACTTAGGGTTAACAGTTTTTTTAAATTATAATGTAAATGAAAACAAAAACCCAGAGGCTGTGAGAAGCATTCTTAGATTTCCCAAGTTTTTTAAAGAACGTTGTTGACTTCGCTTTTGTCAAAGATCCGAGACCACAGCGCCTGCGTTAAAGGATGACTCACCACCCGACGGGTGTAATCGTGAAAAGAAAAATGAAGATGATGCGTACAGATGAATCAGAACGTCAAATTTTTAACAATGTTGAATCTTTTAATGTTTTACAGTTCTCACCCTGAAATACAAAATTAGAAGCTAATCATTTTATAACACGTCTCAAGAAATGCAGAACACGTAATTTCCTTTTTCTAACAAAAGGAAGAGCGTACATACATTAAAATGGGAAGAATTGTGAAAAGTCTGGAATATTTGTTTAAAATTGTGCCCTAAAATTACAAAGCAACTTTTATGCACATTGCTAAAAATGAAATAAAAAATGGGTAAATAGAAAAACATATTAAGACTGTTTAATTTATGTTTGACGTAAGGGCGTTAGCAGCAAGAATAAAATTCGGTTTCATTTAGAAATGTTTCACATTAAGATTTTATTAAGGAAACTGATACTCACTAGCCATGGAAGGAGGCAAAATCCTTAGTGTCAACGAAAAGCAGTTCATTCTTCAAATGTACAAGATGGCAAGTTCCATTCGTTGTTCAAGTCATGTGGTGGAAAATTACCCTAACTCAAATGGAATATATGGACAAAGAAAATCCACAAGACGCTTTTCTGCATTTACACGACGACAGAAAGCCCAGACATATGAGCAACTGCGTATCAGTATCCGAAAAGCAGCAAACGCTCCCGATATCGTAGGGTCGAAATTCCCCATTCAGCGTAATATTACATCCACCAGTTTATTCGACATAAAATATGCAAGCTTGACAGCCATCGCTTGGTTGAGTGGTTAAATTTAGTATAGCTCAACGATAGCCAAGGTCCTTCTGTGATAAACCGGGCCGTTGACAGCTATTGAACTTAAAAACGCCTATGAACTTAAAAGCTATTGAAATTACTGCGCATAAGGTAAATCGACTTCGATGGGCCCAATATAACATGCGATGAACAGAAATATGGGTGAATGATCACATGAATAGTAAGAAGTGAGACACAAAAATTTAATTTGAAGGGTTCAGATGTGTATAAATGCTATTGGCCTGAATTTTGGAATGGTGTAATATTTCCGAAACGACAGCAGGAAGAGGGTCAATTCTCATTATGCGCTGGTTTTAGTGACCATGGTAAAACATTGTTTACCTTCCTGAGTGTACGGTGGAATACCAAGACGTATCAGGGTCAAACAACAATGTCAATCAATCAACGTTTATTGGCGTAGTGATACCAACGCCGATGGTATGGCGTGATTAGATGGTGAAACGTTCGAAAGAAAATAAATATTTCTGCCTTCGGTGGGACCTGAACCCACGACCTTCCATTCAGTGGGTAGAGTCTCCGCCCGGCAAGTGGAAGGTCGTGGGTATACTTTTTTAGTAATATAGTTATACTTTCTATAGTTATACTTTCATAACTGGTTTTTCGCGCGCAAAAAAACAGTTATGAAAGTCGTCCTTCCCTCTACTGCAATGAAACAACCCATCCGTTACTTCAGCTCCCTTCAATTCGGGACTAGTGAACAACGGGACTAGTGAACAACTTTCTGCGAGCGAACCGTAGACTTTTAGGATTATTTTCATTTCATTGCATGTTTAATGATCCTCTGTAGAACGCAGATCATTGCATGTTAAAGTAATACAAAAACAGATATAAAACAATAAGATAAGATGACAACGGATTTACAATTAAAACACATTTATTCTAGATCTAGCACATAGTTACTAGTATTTCCTAATTTAACCTTGACTCTCGCTGCTAAACCTTCTCCCCAGCTTACTTCCTTCCGAGAAATTGCCCCACCTTAACATGGCATTTCGATCTGATTATATATTAGTATCTAGTTTTGCATGACAAATGACGGAAGACAATCAAAGGGACTTACGGCTTGCGGAAATGTGTGTCGTCCAGGCTAGTCCGAAACATACCACCAGACTGTCGGCGTAGGGAGGATGATTGTAGAAGAAGGCTGACGTTCGTAGTCAGATGCAGACACTCTTACAACAAATAATAGTTATAATTATACCAACAATTATAGCATTAAAACTTATGTCGACGGATTATGAGAAGACAGCGGATGCCACGGATCCAAATCTGTGATCGGATCATCCTCATCCGCGAAAAACACTGATAGCTTCTTTTTCACAAGACACTCAGAGGGCGACCGCTCTCGCTCACGGCGATGTTCCAACTCCAACTCTAGCTCAACCAGAGAGAGCATCTCTCCCGGCAATTGCAAGGTACCGACTCCCTCTTTGTCCTCAAGAACATTCTGAAGAAAGCTTTGTCTTTCCGACCATTTCCAGAACCATCTAATGGCCCTTTTTGGGTGGTCGCTCGTTATGTATTCAGCTGCGAAATCCTCTCTCCTTTCTTATGGCCGGACGCCGTTTTTCAGCATTCTTTGTGTCATGATCATTCCGCGGCAAAACCTTGGATGTGTATTCCCCATGGGTTACGTATGGCCGAGACCGCCGTTAGAGTGTTGCCGAGGTCAAATCTCTTCGTGGGTAGCCAAAATGGTAGTTCGTCTTTGTCTACATATTTCATCGAATCATGTAGAATTAAAAGTGTTATAGAACCGTAGTTCGCGGTGATCATAACATATGCGTGCGCATATGTTTTTACAGATAATATATCGTACCATTCCTTAAACATATAATAAACTGTAAAACCTCTACGTTTCTATTTCTCTTTCTCTGTGCACAATTTCTTTGCAGTATCGCCTCTGTTATTTTGGAACAGTCTTTATAACCATGATCCAATTTATATAAATTGCATTGAATAGAGTTTGTACCTAAAAAAAGAAACGATGCGACTGACGTAATACAAGCTTTGTTTAAAACCCCATACAGACAGAACAAGTAAGGTTATCATCTGAGTTTGGAATTTTTTATTTTAAAAGTACCTTAACAAATTCCTTTATTCTCTTTAGCCAAGTTTTTTCATGTGGGTCATCAGATAATCGGATTAGACTTAACAGCTCAAATTTGAGTTGGCTCGGCGTCATTTGGGGTAATCCCATCATCCCCTCAGTAAACTGCATCAGCTTAAATCAATGTCCTCATCTTAGGTAATTTGCGGCAATAAGTGGTTAAGATCTCTGGCTATTTGATCTTTTTTTCTTTAATTTACACTGAATTGTTTATACGAAAATCAATTTGCTAAAAATATATGTTTCATAAAATACATGATTGTTTTATACAAACACTGTTTCTACAGTACTGTTTTATTAAAACCTTTAGTACATTAAACAGTCTTTTTCACGCTACTTTGAATGGCAAATTTCTGTGGCTCTTCTATTTCCTTTTCATTTTATATAATTACTCGACAATTTCTAAACAAAAGGACAGACAATGTCATTTCACTGCTTTTTTAAATACAATATCTAATATTTGCGTGCTGATGATAAATTCTTCGAAATTTTATATTAAATAAAAGCAGTATTTGTTTTAGAATTAAATATGAACAATAAAAATACTTTCAATTTTCAAAAGTCAACATTAATATCGAAGCAAAAAATTCAGTTTATTTAATTTTGCCTAAACAAAAGAAAGTAAATTATTGCAAGTGCATAAAATATTTCCTTCCGAGACTGATAAATTTATTTGCTTTCCTTACCTAACCACCTTTCCTTTAAAAACTAAACTTTTTAAACTTTTTAAACTAAATGTATTCTAAAAATACAGTTCCGAAATAAAATGTTGCGAAAGTTAAGCTGTTTTTAAGTATGTTAAGCCTTGAGTTTTAACAATACCCGTTTGATTTTATTAAAGCATAATTAAGGTTTGTATATTGACTGTATTTAGAATTCTGAACATAAACTGGAACTAAACACTATCATTATATGAAAGAAACTGCAATAAATATAATATACACGCAAACAGATTGATATAAATTTATTTTTCCTTTCATGTTTTTATATTATGAGCCAAGTATTCGATTTAAGCTACTCATGTAGGGCATTTAGGCTAGTTATTTTCAACCTTTTTAGCTCCACGATCCCCGAAAAGTAAAAAAAAATATAATGAATATTTCGCGATCCCCAACCCAAACTCAGTGAAATCTAGTTTAAACTATTTGGCTGCATTGATAGCAACGGTTATGAACATACATGTGTAAAGTGAACAAACATGAGGAATTTACAGGATCCATCTTCGTGTATACGTGTTCCTTCTAATTTGTTACGCTTGTGTAATATTCGCTGTGAAAGCGACATGTTCGAACATGCTTATGGATACGTTTGAACACGTCGTGCTCTCACCAGTATAAAAGAGGCGTAAGGAAATGCAGAACGCCAGTTTAGTTTTGAAAATATCAATCCACTTCGCTATGTCTTACCTTTGTGAAAAGGGTTTTTCACCTGTGGTTACGCTAAAATCTAAATATCGGAATTATCTTATATCATTTGAAAGCGATTTACTTTGGAATGTTTTTAATATAGATCCACGCATGGAGAATTTTTTAATAGCATATAAAAGCAAGCATCTCATTATTTTCTATACGTGTGTGTTCATAACTGCAAGTGAAATATTTATGATAAATCTGTTTTTTCCTCATAAAATTATTCCATTATTGTTTACGTGTAAAGTTGTTTCCCGACACACTTTCATAGCACCGTACCATGTTGAGAAACGCTGCTCTAGGCTAATTACCCCTTGTTAAATGTTTGCTTGTGTTAACGAACAGTGCTTAAATACAAAATCAATGTAATGTTTCTATTAAACATACTTCTAGTCCGTACGGAATATTAACGGTAGTTTGTTTACTATGTGTTTTAAATGGTTTTCAACAATATATTATCAGAGATATACATCACCAATGTGTTATGAAATAATTAGTAGTCATTTTAATAACAATTGTATGCATGAGATGTTTTGCAATATTCGTGAAAATGCATATTTACGAATATTGTACAAAAATGTCAGATCAAAATAAGGATAGTCTGTAAATTTAACGACAATTGTATTAACATGACTTGAAAATGACAAGTGTATTTTACAGTGAGAGTTATCATTTTAAAATATATTTACCATATGTTGGATGGGTATTTTTTGTCTTCCAGATTCTCCAATTTGTAAAGCGGGCCAAAAAATACTTTACGGAGCAACCAGGCACGAAGAAGTGCAAGTTGTCTGCGAAGTTGAAGCCGATCCAACGGACGTTTCGTTTCGATGGAGTTTCAACAAGTCAGGCGAAAACGTCGAAGATGTTGCTTTCGTCAGCGATGGTACGAAAAGCACTGCAACAGTGACAGCCAAAACCGAATATGATTATGGAACTTTGACGTGCTGGGGAACAAATAGCGTTGGGCCACAAAAGGAACCATGTGTCTACACGGTTATTACAGCAGGTGAGCATTGTGCTTCATTCCATGCTATATAATACGTTTAATAATTTTCATTATCCAGTTTTTGTTATTATAAATCATTTCAAACTGCACAAAAAATTTAAGAATATATTTTAGTCTCTATCTTACATGTCAAAATTCATTGCAAAATTTCTAAACATCGCTATGAAATCTGCAATTCCCTCATATTATCCACATTATCAAATATTATAAACTTGTTCATACTTGCTGCAGTGACGAATTAAAAAGACCTACTAAAAGTTGTAATTTGTTTTCTAATGCTGTACTTTACTTAAATAAGGATTCTTGCTTAGTATCAGTTTTTTTTTGTATTATATTTCGTATTATATTTTACTTGCATTTAACATATCTTTTATAATGTAATTAAAAATACTTTGCTATAAAATATTAGAATTGCTTTTTTCCGAGGATAAAGCTTTTGTCACCTATTTTAGGGCTACGCCCAAATCTCGAGTGAAGTTCACTAAACAAGATATATATGCGAGCGCTCAAAATTTGCAAGTGTAAAACAAACCAAAATTTTATTTATTAAAACATAAATTTCAAGAGTTACCTATGAGCAGATGTAAGCGTGTTTTCTATGAGTGTACCTATTTGATAAATGAGCTGTTTTTCACTCTCTGCCCTAGATGATGTATTATGTCTGTACTCTTTCAGAAAGATGCCACCTAAGAGACATTTATATTTGCTCAGCATCTGTAGCCGCTATACAAAATAAGTGGGCCCGAGATTATAATCGAATTCAACAATTTATAATACCTGTATTAATATTAAAGTAGTTTCTATACAACACATATCCTGTTTTTCCGTGTATTGGGAGAATATATGCATATATGGGACAAAAAATTTCGTGTTAATACGGAAGATTAATATTTTATTACCCGACCGGTATTTTCACAATAGGTTTTAAAATAATATATAATTCCCATATATATTTAGCATAATTTAGTAAATGAATCATTTACATTAATATATTATGACAGTAGGTATTAGAAAAATTATTGCACAAAACAATTTTAGTAGACATAAAATGTTAATGGATAAAACAAACCATAAATTTTTATGTATAAGATTAATATACTCTATATATGAAACATATTATTTTGTTTCCTATAATATATTATGGAGTTGCTATTATTGTATGATTTTATATACCATATCATGTTTTACTCTCACAAATGCAATATATACATCTTATATATAGATACATGTTTTATATACAACTAACGTAAATTTAATCGTTGTTCTCATTTTGTTGTCGCTTTTTCTCGTTTCTTATTGCGTTTTGGAACATAATGCTCTATACTGCGTGTATTTTAATATAAGCAGTAAATACTTTAAAAGCATAAGGCACCAAATTAAATTTTTCGCATAGCACTAGATCATGTATTATTTGCGTATTACAAAAGTTATGGAAAGCAGTTTAACAAATTAAACGATGTACTATATGCTGAGGTCGTCTAAGAGATTATGAGCTTAAAATTTTTATTACAAACGTATCCTGAATTAAAAACTGAAAAAAATATTTTTATATTTTCTTTTGATCATATAAAACTACTTTAAATATCCACAGCGCTGTCATTTTCAATCAAGAAAATTTAAATTCATTTGAAATAACATATAATTTTGCTGTTGTTGTTGGAAAAACAGTTGAAATGATCTCAAACCATTTTGTGGGTTCCTTGTGGAATAATTCAGGTGAGTTTTTATTAAATGCTGACCGGAATCCATGTACAATGAACCATGAGAAAGTGTGTCATTTATAATTATACTATACATTATTATGAGTGTGACAGAGCCTATAATTAATAAGAATGCCAAAGCTTCACAGCATTAGCGACGTTCAAAATGGCTTCTGATCGGCTCCCCTTGAAAAGTAGTGCAGTAATGCCATCACTCGCAGATACCGCAGCATTCATCAGTTTCACTTTGGTAAGTTACGAATTTTGATACTACTTTTTTATTTTGTTATTAAAGACTGGATGATCGTCTATACATTAGGATACGACATTCAACAGGTAAGCTACGTTTTCGTTTTACTTTAGCTTCTTGCAAACCTGATTCAAAATCGTTTATAATAGGCCGAACGATGCACGCGAGTATAATAAGCGGGACGCTTAATTGTAAAATGGATCACAACATATCGCAATCTTGTCTACAATATCAAGTTCCTTCGTTTGGATAATAATGGAAAAAAGTCGGAGTATAGAATTTATGTTCGGCTAAAATAATTTCCATTTAAATTCTCAATCAACATTTAAATTTTGATTAAAATACTTAGCGTGGCAAACAGAATGATTACGACAGCAAGTCAATACGTAAGGGTAATAGATATGCAAAATATTTAAATGAAAAAGGTGGTAAGAGTATCAAACATAGGAAATAAAAAACCTTAAGTTTTAAAAGTTCTAGTACACAGATATTCATTTGTTTATGCAGCTTTTCTCTAAAATTGCCTATCGTAATTCCAGCACATTTCTAAATAACTGTAATATATATACAAATATATAATGGTATGAAAGATGCTAAATAATTATAAGAGAAGATGAATGATTGCAAAAGATAAGTAATTGTTAAAAAAAGGAGAACGCATGCGCATTTTAATAATAGAAAGTAGATAAAAATTTATACGTATACCTTCCAAAAATCGATAAAAACGAGAAAATTTTTGCTGTGACGCGTCTGTAACTACAAGCATACATTGTCAATATCATTCTTGCCATTGCGAAATACGAAGTAATGGTTTTGATCACGTCAATGTGTAATAACGTATTGGTAATAGCTTTTATGTAAATATACCTAGAGAAGAATTAAAGATCAGCTTGAAAATGAAATGACTTCCTCATATTAGTGAATTAGCACATGTGTGCAACTGCGTTTAGTGCTTTGGCTAACTGAAATCTATTTCAGAAATTAGGTATTCCCAGCAGTTTCTGAACTTTAGCCTTCTGAAGTTTTTTGATTTTTATACTGAGGAAGAAGTAATATATTTCACAACGTAACTATGTACGTCAGGGGAAATTATAAGACATCTCTCATTAGTCAATAAACCAAATGTAAATTACATAATAAATGCAAATATAAATGATATATCAAAATGTAAATGTAAATTACATATCAAAATGCAAATATAAATTATATATCAAAATATAAATGTAAATTACATATCAAAATGTAAATGTAAATTATAGATCAAATTGTCAATGTAAATTATATATAAAATTGTAAAGGTAAATTATATATAAAATTGTAAATGTAAATTATATATAAAATTGTAATTATATATTTAACATGCTGTCTTTTGACTTCTGTAACGTCGCTTCTATTACAGCGCATTAGTTACTTTTCCCTTAGTACCCCTCTTCCTGGGAGAGTTTAACCTTTAGCACCGTCTCATATGACTTGAAAATCTTGTCAATTTTATCTTCTGAGGCTACCTACTCACAAATGCTCTTTTATAAATTTCTATTTCTTCAAATAATGTCTTAATTTTAAAGGAAGTTTGAAATTATGCAGCACCTTTCAAATAACTATTACTAACGTGAAAAAGAGTGATTTTTTAACCGTAGTTTACACAAATCATAACCAAGGGTGTGTATTAAAGACAAACTAAGCTAAAAAATTAGCAATTGCTTTATGTATCTAACTAATAATTCACGGCATATTTAGATATCCCTTTAATGGCTTTATAAGGTAGCTATTTAAAAATTATATGATTAAAATAGCTTTTAGAATAATCATGTGTTCCGGCATTAAAAAGCAAATTGTGCTTTAATGTCCAGTAGGAGGTGGCCCCAACCCCCTTGTGTTGAAACTTTCCCCATTGGGCTAACACGAAATCTACAAATTTCGCTGATAGAACACACATTGCTTTACATTCTACAATTTTCGTTATTTGCCTACGATCTTAGTAGCGTGAGCAAAATCCAGGAGAGTAAAGGTCGATTTTGAAATTTGCGGACACGTCGTTGGTGCTGTGGGCGTCGTACTGTAAACGTTGTTATTTTTTTCTCAACGAGACCTTCAAAAGAAGGTATTACTCGATGGGGTTGCCATTTGAAATTTTGGAGTTGGCCCCCGTGGGGCGCCCCCTGGTGCTGAGGGTGAGTCGCGACACAGAACAAAAATTATTTCCTTTTCAACAAGCAACTTTCCCAAAACGACGTTTATCTGCCTGAACCCACTAAAAAATTAACAGTGGGGGGACTGACTTTTGAATCACCCTGTGTAATTGTATAAATGCAACATTACTGTTTTTAATGGAAAGTTTCATCAAATTCGTATTGTATTCGAATTGAAACTGGTACAAAGTTATCTCATGAACTATTTTAGTCGCATATTCAACTACGAGCTATTGATTTAAAAACATTGAGCCACCACATTTATATTACATACTTCATTATTATTTGAATTAAGCAAATAGTTTTAATGGGTGTTTTCATTTACAATGGTGGAAATCAGCGATGTAGATTAATTAACATTTAATTTGAATGGGTCTAATAAGGGAAGGGCCCGAGCTGGACGACGCCAATTTTAATGGGAGTGGTCTCATTTGAAAGCTCTCAAAAAATTGTTAGACACGTATTGGAGCGTTTTTCAGCATACGCCTTAATACAGATGTCAGGGGCCAAAGAAGGGCAAAATTTGGGGCATTTTTGAAGATTTCAAACAGCTTTTATCTCGGTTAAAATTTAGAGCTAAAAATTAAGTTTTGATGCATTGTATGCATCTTTCAAATATATCGAATACTTGTTTTAGGATTTATCGGATAAAACATTATTAAATGTTATTTTGTAATTTTGGATATCGCCTCTATTACTGCTATTTATCGAAAGACTTCTTGGCAGTTTGGTGAAATCAATGGCGATCTTTCTAGAAAGCTGGCTGTTTGCGTTTGTATTATTGAATATGCATGAAACATATAAAAGGAGGTTGAAATATAAATTCACACATTAAGGATACAAATTAATGATCGAAGATCTTATTCTTCGTTTGAAATATCGTGCATTTATTGTTCATTACCACTTAATTAATACCTTTTGATACGAAGAGTAAATCTTCGTTCAATAATTTGCATTCGTAATACCCCAAAAACTACCTTGCATCAGAACAGCGGACCACTCAGAATTCTCCGAAGAGGGAGGGAGGGAGGAGGGCAGTGGCACACAGAATTTTTTCAAAGGTGTATGTATGTGTGGGGGTGTTAACACAGAGAAATTTTTTCAACTGTCATATTAATTAGGAAGGCGTTTGTATTCTGTTCATTTTTTTTTTTTTTTTCAAGAGCAATATCAAAATAATTTTTCCGTTTGGTCAGCCCAAGCCCTGGCCCTTAGATTCTGGGCCCCATCCCTCTTCCCCCCCCCGGTGGGTGCGTCACTGCGTTAGAGTGTACTACTTTCTTCATCATGTATCGCTCGGGGTTTTTTTGGAATAGTAAAAGGAGTATTGCATTATTCTACAGAAATAATTTTCATTTTTTTTCGTGTTGTTATAGGATGAGCATGTTGTGTATGAGTAATGTATATGTGTGTTTGAACGATATGAACTACGTTTATACGTTTTATTCAGATTGATATTAAGTTACAGAAAACTTGTGTAGGAAATTATAACGTCTTGACAATTATTATGACTTTAGTTGCAAAGAACGTTAGCGAAAGTGAATATTTGTTACTTACAAAAACAAAAACAGATTTCTCAAAAATATAAAAAAAAATCGGATAATTTTTTATTCTGATCAAATAATACATGTTAAATTTTACTGCAAGAATATGCAGAAAAAATGCAAATGTTAGTCACTGAGTTTTCCGTAAAATGTAACTCTACTCTTACAGGTTCAGGTTAGATAATAGTAAGAGCACGCCGGTTTCAACATCTTTCTGGAAATATCGCCAATGATTTCGCCGAATTGCTAATAAGTCTTTTAATGGATATCAATAATAGAGGCGATGTTCAGAATTGAAAAATTAGATTCAATAATGTTTTATCCGAAAAATCCTGAAACATTTATTCGATACATTTGAAAGATGCATACAATGGATCAAAACTTAATTTTTAGCTCTAAATTTTAACCGAGATAAAGCCGTTTGAAATCTTTGAAAATGCCTCTAATTTTGCACTTTTTTGACTCCTGGCATCTATATTACGGCCCATGCTGAAAAACGCTCGAATGCGTGTCTAACAATTTTTGAGAGCTTTCAAATGAGAGAACTCTCATTAAAATCGGCGTCGTCCAGCTCGGGCCCTTCCCTTGTTGGACGGATTAAGTAATTTCTTGCTTAACGTTTCATCCGGTAAAGTACAAACCTGAAGTGTCACATTATAAACTGAACAGACAGAGATTGCCTCAAGGATCTATCTTAAACCCAGTTTTCTTTAACATAATGCTCAGTGATGTTATACACAGGATAATGGAGAATATTCCAGTTGTGTAGGCGTTACTATTTGCAAATGATCTAGTGATGTGTTTAATAGGTTGAAATATTCCAGCCTTGGGCTCTGCTTTAAATGAACCACTCAGAATCCTATTAAATTAGACCAAAGAAAATGAAATGATTGTGAATGCTGAAAAAGTAGCTTATCAGTTATGTACCTTGAGTACCAAACACCATATACTTAATTTATCATACGGGTTAAATCCACCAGTTAGATACAACTGTGTTACCTACTTGGGTGTAGTAATGGATCGAAGATTAAATTGGAGCAAACAGGTTAAAAAGGCTATAGAGGGAGGTAATACAGAAGTAAATTAATAAGGCGACTGGCAGATACTAATTGGAGTGCATCTCAATATATCCCTTGTACCACTTATAAGAACTATGCAAGACCTACAATTGAATATAGCTATGTACTCCTTACAACTTTCACTTAAACTATTAAGAAGAAATCAGACATTTCCTAAAACCATGCTCCAAGACCCATCGCCGGAGCTGCAAAATCAAAACCAATAGAGGCGATGGAATTAGGAAGTGGATTGAAACCTCTGAACGATGGAAGAAACCTAGCAGCTTTGACTCTTTAGCGAAAAGCCTTTAAGATGATATGATTACTGTCCAAACTACAGACCAGCAAAGTCAAGATTGAAATCCCAAGAAACTTTCCTGTCCAAAACCCATGAACTACTGAATAAATTCAACTTCCCGGATATGAATATGCAATCACTTCTATGTAACCATGACCCCACAAAAGATTTCAAACCCAATAAACTTAACGGAAACAAGACTCCATTTAATAACTCCTATAAATAAATCTAATTCTACAGAAGCCGATTTGAGAGCATCATCCCTTGAAACTATCTTTGATAGATATCCAACCGATTCTTGTTTGCATATCCATACTAATGGCTTTGCCGAAGACGCTACAAGAAATGCTGCATCTGGAGTTTATTCCAAATACTTTTCCTTATTTTGTGCAGTGGGGAATCTACTGTGACAACTTTGATGGAGAAGTCTTTTGATAGATATCAATAATAGAGGCGATGTTCAGAATTGCAAAATTATATTTAATAATGTTTTATCCAAAAAATCCTGAAACAAATATTCGATATATTTGAAAAATGCATACAATGCATCAAAACTTAATTTTTAGCTCTAAATTTTAACCGAGATACAGCCGTTTGAAATCTTCGAAAATTCCCCTAATTTTGCCATTCTTTGGCCCCTGCCAACTATATTAAGGCCCATGCTGAAAAATGCTCGAATACGTGTTTAACAATTTTTTCAGAGCTTTCAAATGAGACTACTCCCATTAAAAATCGCCGTTTTCCAGGTCGGGCCCTTCCCTTGTGAGGCGTGAAATGTTCACCATGATTTTTTTCCAATTCGAAATATAAATCTTCAACTCATCTTTAGAGAGGAAAAGCATCTCATACTTAATGTTAAAACTAATTAATAAGTCTTTACTATAAATCAAAATTTTAAACTAAATAATTTTAATATCTAGTATTTGTGAGTTTTTGTTTATGTGGAGCTCAAAAATATATTGAAAAATATTACTACTTCTTTATTTTAAGAACTTGCATGAAATTATATATATATATGTATATATATATATATAGCAGAAATAGAGACCTTCTGGAAGACACTATGGTCCAATGAAGTACAGCACAAAAGCGCCCCCTGGATTCAGCAAGAAATGGAGGCTACGAGAGGAATAGAGGAGATGGAGTACACGGGCATCACGATAGAGGAACTCCAGCAGGTAATCCAACGTACGCACAACTGGAAAGCACCCGGTATTGACGGCATACACAACTTCTGGTACAAGAAATTTACCAGCGCCCATGGCCCATTAGCCAAGGAACTTACGGCGATAATTGAAGACCCCAGCAAAATGCCTGAATTCCTCTGCAAGGGAATAACTTACCTCCTACCGAAGGACCAGGATACCAGTAACCCAGCGAAATACCGACCCATTACGTGCCTTAACACCCTGTACAAGATACTCACGGGGTGCATCTCTGAAAAAATAAGCCGGCACAGCGAAAGCAACAACTTAATGACGGAAGAACAAAAGGGATGCCAGAAAGGGACTCTGGGATGTAAAGAGCAGCTTACCATCGACTCAGTTATCCTGGAACAAGCAAGAAAACAAAAGCGAAAACTCAACACCGCATACATAGACTACAAGAAGGCTTTCGACTCTGTTCCGCACTCGTGGCTCCTTGAAATACTCAGCATATACAAAGTGCATCCCTCAATCATCCGATTCCTACAGAGCAGCATGAAACAATGGAGAACCCGGTTACAGCTAAACACGCCAGACAGTAAAATAGAAACGGCCGAGATCCCCATCCGCCGCGGAATCTTTCAAGGAGACGCACTAAGCCCCCAGTGGTTCTGCTTGGCGTTAAACCCCTTGTCAAGGATGCTGAACACAAGTAAATACGGATACATGCTGAAGAAAGACAAGAGAAACCTACATAAAGTCTCCCACCTCATGTACGTAGATGACATCAAGCTATACGCGCCAACAATCACCCAACTCCGACAACTCATCAGTATAACAGAGACATTCTCCAAGGACATAGGAATGGAATTCGGCCTCGATAAGTGCAAAATACAGAAGAATAGCAAAGAAGATTTACCAGGCATCGAACTCGAAGACGGGAGACTACTGAAGACCTTGGACGAGGGCGAAACCTACAAATACCTAGGGATAATGCAAAAACGGCAGCAGGAGCACAAGAAAGTCAAAGTCCAGCTCACGCAAGCATTCCAAGAAAGACTTAGAAGCATTGTGAAGACGAAACTGAGCGGGAAGAACACCACGCAAGCAATTAACGCATATGCGGTACCAGTGCTCACCTACTCCTTCGGGATCATCAAATGGTCCAACACTGAACTAGAACAACTCCAGCGGAAAATGAGAACCATCCAGAGAAGAGCCGGACAACTACACCCTGCAACGGCAATTGAACGGCAAACACTACCCCGGGAAGAAGGAGGACGCGGACAAGCGGACCTCAAAGACTTACATGACAAGCAGATCCAGAGCATGAGGCAATACTTCCAGTTGAAGAGTCCCCGATCGCCACTCATCCAAGCCATAATACAAGCAGATGCAAATTACACGCCACTAAACCTGTGTAGTACCGAAGAGCGTGTCCTCGAAACAGCCAACGAACAGAAACTGAGAACTTGGGCCGGAAAACCATTACATGGCAGGCACTACAATGACCTGCAACAACCACACGTTGACAAAAAGGCATCAAATTCTTGGCTGGCCAAAGGCACTCTCCAGCCAGAGACAGAAGGATTCATGCTAGCCATCCAAGACCAAGTGATCGCAACAAGGAACAATCAGAAATTCATCCAGAGAAAAGACATAGAAAGCGACAAATGCAGACACTGTCATGCGGCATCGGAGACAATCCAACACGTGATGGCAGGATGCAAGATCCTTGCGCAGTCAGACTACAAACATAGACACGATCAAGTAGCGAAAATAGTCCACCAGAAATTGGCAGCGAATGCTGGCTTTCTGACAGAAAAATGCCCGTACTACAAATATGAGCCAGAGACCGTGCATGAGAACGAAACACACAAGCTTTACTGGGATAGAGCAATCATAACAGACAAGACAGTCCCACATAACCGTCCTGACATAACCCTCGT
>QLNU02015360.1:234378116-234395573 GCA_006491805.2 Dysdera silvatica
TATACTATAATTTTTTCTCGCTTTTTTCCAAATTATAGTTAATATAAAAAAGAAATTATTATTATTATTTTTGCAATAAAATCAAAGTCAAATCACACTCAAAGTCGTGGTAACAATATAAAATTTAACTTTAATCTGGGCCTAATACATGAATTTATGCATAATCAATTTCAACTAGACAGTTTCCTGTATCGACATTATTTGATCAATATCGCTATATACTGTAATATATACTTATACCAGTGTTACAGGCCAACCTGTATAGTGTTTTCCAAAATACATTCAAGGTCAAATTATTTCGGATTTTAGATACCAAATATCATATTAAATTATCCGACACTATTTTATAAATGTATTCGTAGGTTTATTAAATCGTCATCATCAATTTTATTCACAAAAATGGTTCTGTCATCACTAGGGTTCAGAACCATCTCAAATACTAAGCATCACTTTAAATTCAGAATTATCTTAAGTCATAAAAAACAATTTAAATTCATAACTGTCTAAAATCATAAACGTCAATTTAAATTCGGAACTATCTAAAATCATAAGCATCAATTTAAATTCAGAACAACCCTAAATCATAAGCATCTGTTTTTATTACAAAAATAATTTGTTAGTTGCTATAAATAATAATGATCAGTTTATCGCTATATGTTCCTGTTTATGAAGGCTTTTGTTTCTACCAAATAATAATAAGGTAATGGCTAATTTTATACGTTCTTATAAAATTTTAGTGCTTTATATCCTTTAGACACAAGTCCTCAATTTAATAAGTATCATTTGATTTTAGATTTTTTAATATTTGCTCTCCAGTTATCCACGAATGACAGTGTTTAATTAAACTCTTATACTGTCGTCAGTAGATTACTATAAATCTAACTGCAAGCCAAAGTTGATAAGAATTATATGAGCCTTATTTGAAATTGTTTTTAAAAAGTTTATACATGTACGCCATCTAATATGAAATGCAAGTTACCATACAATCAACTTTATATAGAATTTTGTATTAGAATTATGGCATCGACTTGGTGATTGATCTGCCATGTGGACTAACCCTGCGTGCATGGAAGGTTTCGCATATTATAGAAAAATTAAAATAAATTCAGCTGTAATACCACTTATACTTGGACCACAATTTACTCAACTGCAATCTACTCCAGTAGAAATTGACTGTGTTTTTCCAATAATCTTCAACTAGAAATTCCTTTTCCGGAAGCTGAGCTTTATCATTAAATTAAGTTCCTAAAGTCATTTATGTCAAACCCGTAAAGTCATTGTATCCATTCCCGGCTTCCACCCAAATCTAAGGAGCTTTAATTTACATCAAAGACTTGAAACAATAAGAATAAGCCCAATTTTTAAGGTATTTTTTCTTAACGAGAAATCTTTCTAGAGAAATTCTCGTAATCTTTGGTTAATGCTATTTGCTGTGGAAGTAAATGCCGACGGTACAAATTGGGTATTAAAATGCAGTTGCAATTTTTTACTAGTTAGCATTGTTTTGTTGACTTTAAATATCTTTATTTAATGACGCACAATGGAGTTTTTCCACAGTGAATTTGTTGGGATATGCTGAGTTTTAGCTGTAACGAATAATTTTTGGGCAATATTTACAATTCTTGGCTTATTTGTTTTAAGAGCTTTTAAATACTAAAAGTTGATAGGGCTTTTCTTAAAAAGGGAAAGCTACGCGGGAATGTCTTTTACATATTGAGAGAAAGTGAGTTAGAACATCGTTTAGTAATCGGTATGCTACACTAAGCAGCCAATTAAATTGAAATTGAGTTTAGAAATAAGTTTAAAATTAAAGGTATCGTGAAATTATGTTAACAGATCTAAGTTACACATGACAAAAATAATCAATGCTGATTCCTCTATGAATATTTTGTCTCTTTTTTGTTTTATTAAGTATCCCTTTTTTTAATAATAATAATTCTAAAATTCTGAAACCTTACTCTAATTATTTAAAAATGAACTTTAAAAGACTCGATAAATTTTCTTTATGACAGAGCTTTGCTACATTTCGTGTTTTGGACGTGCAATTCGTTTTAGCAAAAAGTTAACACAAAAAAATTGCGAAACATCATGAATATGGACTTACTTATTAACAACTTTTTGTTAACAGAACAATGTGAACTAGAGATGCGATCGATTTTTCAGAATTAACGAATGAATTTCTAAAGTTCTTCTCGATGGCGTGACGCACGAATATGGTAGATGCAAAAAATGAACTTTCCAGAAAACAAAATTTAAAAATTTGCGTATGTAGATCAAATTATTTAATACAGTGAATCTCAACCTTTTTAGTTCCACGGCCCACGAAAATTAAAAAATATATAATGGAAGTTTCGCGACGCCCAACCCCAGCCCAATGAAACCTAGTTTAAACTATTTAGTTGCGTTGATAGCAACGGGTATTAACATGCCTGTATGAAGTATACAGTTATGAGCAATTTGCAGGTAGGTTTCATCTTGATGTATACATGCTCCTTGTACTTTAGTCTGCTTGTATAATACGTGCCGTGAGAGCGAGATGGTCGAACATGCACATGGATACGTTTCAACACGTCGTGCTCTCACCAGTATAAAAGAGATGTAAAGGATTGCAGAACATCAATTTAGTTTCGCATGAGAAGCATGCGTCTGGTGCTCTTATTTAAGTTTTTAAAAGTCTAGTTATATTGAAAATAATAATAATTGAATTATCTGCATTTTAGTGCGCGGTCAAACGGTGTAACTGTTGTTTTTTTCAATTATATTCTTATGTAAAATGGATAAATTTGTAAAAAAATGTCTTACCTCTGTGAAAAGGGTTTTTCGTCTATGGTTGCGCTGAAAAGTAAATATCGGAATCGTCTTTTATCCGTTAAAAATAATTTGCGTTTGGATGTTTCTAGCATATACCCACGAATTGAGAAACTTTTAAATGAAAAACAAACACAACCAGCTCATTAATTTATTTTCTTTACAAGTGTACCTATAACTGTAAGTAAAATGTTTATAAAAATGTTTTTTCTCCTAAAATGATTTCATTATTGTTTATATGTAAACTTGTAGGTTAATTTCGCTACCCCTTTTCATAGCAAGGCGACACTCTGGGGGTCGCGACTGCCAGGTTGAATGACTTTGATCTATTCCATATATTTACAGATGATGCTGGCAGTTTTAAATCAATATAAAGAATTATTATAAAGGCACATATTAGAGTTTTACAACAGAATGAAACTTTTTGCGTACTTTTACCCAAAATTATACTTACAACATTTGCAGACTACACTATCGTATCGATATATTGTATGTGGGTACATATTCAAATAGCCGTTTGGGTTATAGAAAGATTAATATTCATCTATAATTATTGTTTTCTGAAAGAATTTATATCTATCAAGGAATGAATCCTTGGTATAATTCTTATGTAATTATTCTTTAAAAGATCTGGAAAAATCGCCGCAACGTTCCGTCATCTAAAACTACTCTGGTTCGAAGTGCATCTGGAAATTAAAGCATAAATATGACTACATCATTGTTGTTAAATTTATAATTGTGAATCATTTATGAAAAAATTCAAAATATATTTTATTGAACTTCGTATAATTATTTTTCTCTAATACGTAATATTTACTATAATAAAATTAAAATTTGATTAGAAATACAAGTCGAAAGGAATTATATTTTTGTGTTTTAATTGTTCGCCTAAGCGAACAGGAAAGGTTTCACGAATATTTGATTTTATTTTCAAAGTATATTTAGCTTACAACATGTGAAAAACCTCCTTCTGATAGAAAGAGGCCTTTATATGTAAAAAAGAAACGTTCGACTACCAGAAAAAGATTTATATGTGGGAAAAAATGCTTCACGATGAAAAGGAAAAGGTTTACTCACATAAAGATAGCCTACTATGGGAAATAAAGCATCCGTTTGGAAAAAATATTACACAATTGAAAATATTTGTAACGACGTATATAATACCATTTACCTAATTGCATACGGATTCAAATTAAAAAGGCACATGTTTTCACCCCGAAACGAAGTTCAGTTTCGATATCTGGATACAATTTGAAAGCAAACTTTATATAAAAATCAATAATTATTTACTCAGCGCACAATACCTACAAAATGATCAATGAAACAAGTTAGTAAGAAATTTGCAAGTACTATTTTAATATTATTATTATCATGAATAGTAATTTAAGGGAGAAATATTATGCGCGATACACAGATATATGGTTATGTAGATGACACAAAATTGGTTATGTCGATGACACAAAATCGGTTATGTAGATGACACAAAATTGGTTATGTAGATGACACAAAATTGGTTATGTGGATGACACAAAATTGGTTATGTAGACACAAAAGTCGATGATATGATTATGTAGACACAAAAGTCGTTAGCTCGGGCATCTGTATATGTGTGGCTTTCTGAGGTGACATAGTATTGAAGGCTGAAAATTGTTTTTACTACATTTATTTTTTTACCCACAATTTAACTACAAATTTGTTATACACTTTTAAATAATTGCATAACTCAGTAGACCAACATCATAAATTGCGGCTTGGAAAGTGGCCCCAGAAAAAGCCGCTATTAAGATAGTTTGACGAGTCTCGGGTCTCCCTCTGTTTTCCTACATGGGTCTGGGCGCCTACGTTCTGTCATATGCACCAATTTTCGCCAAAGAGATGTAACACGTGTAAAAAAATTCAAATCCATACAATCACGAGCGTATCCGTCATACAATAAAAAGGGGCTCCAATTTATTACGCATTCACTATAAAACTTCGTTGAAATAAAAATTTTATTCGTTTATGTTAAGTTTTATTTCAATGTCATTTATTTTGCTTTTGATATGCTATTACTTGTGGATTGTTCAAATGTTATGCATTATAGCCAGGGCCAGATTTAGGGTACAATGTGCCCTGGGCACAACGATTTTTGGCTCCCCCTCCATTGGCGTAACTAGGGGGCTAACCCCCTAGAAAATTTCTTCTAAGCATTGAGGTATGCCGTTTAGTCCTCTAGAAAATAGGTCATCCCTCTAGACTTCGAAGCTAGTTACACCCATGACACCTCTCCTGCCGTACTAGCAGAAAGAAATAAAATTCTGTCGTTCCGCCCCCTCAAATGCAGCGGAAAATCGCGGAGGATCGTAAAGGGGCGACATTTATGATTAGCCTACCTTATGTGCATTATTATAAGATAAAATAACGATATTTTTATAAATAAATTTAGTTTATTTGACGACGATTTTTTGGATATTGGGAGAAGAGGAGGAAGGGCAGGTGCAGAACAAAATTTCAGAGTGGCCGCAAAGCTTGAAAATTTCACTTGTAAGTTTAGTTTTAAGTATTTTTTACTTGAAAATAATCATTTTTAATGTAAATTTATCATTCTCGGTAGGCAAACGACCCTTGTCTGGATCCGGCCTTGAGGGGGCAGTGCACTCCTCAAGGCCATTGTTTCACGCAATTTTTCAGAATTAGGAAAAAAGTAAAGGCGCCTTCTCAGGGAGACATCGACAGAATGAATTCTACGGTAAATAATTTGCAATTAAAAAAAAAATCCGCAGCCTCTTGCGTTATAAAAAAAAAATATTGTATAATAATTTTTAAAACTTCCCAATTACAGAAACAATGGTGCAAACTTGTGGGAATCCATGTATTTTGTTATTCCTTGAAGAGTTATTATTTGAAGAGTGTTTGACGTTTCAAAACTCAGTCTAGTGCAGTTGGAAGGATTCTAATTAAATTTGTTTATTTCCTACAAAAGCAAGTAGACTATTAACGAAGGGCAATCTTCAAAGTGTAAATCGGACCTCCAGGACAACTGGTAAAGGATTTTTACCGTGGCTTTAGAGCTTTATATTATGGCGATACATTTCGAATTATAGCCATATGCCTAAAATAAGCAAACAAATTCAAATATTATTACTAGGACCGTGTCGTTATTATCTCTATGTTTTTATGTTCCCGTTCACCTCAAATCTTGAGATATTTAGCTTATACACATATTCTCAGGAGGTTTCAGAAACGAAGTTGTAGGGTTGTATATTTTTGTTACGCTATTCTTAATGATATTATATTAAATTCTATGTTGTCGTGATCATATATAAAGTGTCTCGTAACTGTCGAAAGAAGACTAAATAGAAATTGAGCATTTAACGAAGTGTTGTTCAAAATGTCGAAAACACATATTGTTTATTAACTGCAATTTAAGTCCAACTTTTTACCATGCAGTTCACATTCTTTGACGTCTTTCAAGGTCTGTTTAAAACCGATTACAGAATATTTATGGGTACAAAATAATAGTATGGAAAATAAGCTATATCAGTTTTCGTTATTTTAATTTTGAAAGCCAACATATATGTGCAAAAATCTTTTTCAACCAATTTGGGCTTATGGGACATCTGTTCACTTGACCTGAGTGTTATAACTCATGAAAGTTTCTACCATTGTTAAACAAAATTAACTGATGGCGAAAGGTGGACTTCTGAAGTAATTTTAGTTAAATTTTAATATTCTCTCATACAGCAGCATTTACGTAATATAAATTTTTTACATTAAAGTTTAAATTGTTTTGCTTATGTCTATAAAAATGGACATTTACGCAGGATACCTATAAGATAGTAAAAATCTTCAAATATAAAATACGTTAAAAAATATAAAACATAAATTTTAAAATGCAGTCCCAGTATTAATTACATCTGAATATATTATAACAAAAATAATAAGTTCTGTAAAACGAACACTAAGCTTAGCTTCGAAGTTATAAACAATAGAAAATATAAATACATTCTGTATTTTTAAGGCACTCTAGTAGATCAAGTAGGCGTTGCAGTATTGATTTTGTACATGACGCGTTCCATGCTATTCTCATGTTAAACACATTTTTACAAATGGACGCATTTTTCAAATTGATAGAATTATATTCTTATTTGTAGAATATCAAAACGTGTACGAAGACTAACACATTGCCAAAAAATTATGCCTTTTGTAAAAATGTTTTCAAAATGATTTCTAAATTTAACCAATGTACGATAATAGGAAAATTTGCTAGTTGTCTAGTTTGTTGAAAATTTGCCAGAGAAATTGTGATAGGAAAATTTGCCGGTTGTCTGGTAACGTGGTGGATTTACTAATAGGCTAAGTAGGCTGAAGCCTAGTGGAAAATTTTCGACGAGAAGTTTGTAAAGAAGGGGCTGAATTCTTTGGTGGCCAATTGAAGTATTAATTTTGAGTTGTTATTTTCAGAGACGTAACTGGGTATTGGCAAAGGGAGAGCTGCCATCAGCGTGGCCTTAAGGGAACATCAGAAGGTGCCAAATTCAAAATGACAGCCAGGGCGTCAAATTAAGAATTTGGCAAAAGCGCCAAAATTTCTGTTATGCCTCTAGTTACGTTTGGTAACATTAGACGGCAAAATATATCAGCCTAAGGGTGGCAAAATCGTGAATCTGCTTCTAAAAGTGGTCTTGGGTTACGTAAAAATGGTAGTGTGTCTAACGTCACGATTTTAATTTTCTCACTAAATGTGAGTTTTATTGAAACAAGGCAATAAGGGACCTTTAAATCTAATGAAACAATTATTACATTTCTACTAAACGTCACTGTAGGGGGAGGGGAATGAATTATTGTTTATAAGTGGTTTTGCAAAGAAATGTGTAGTTACCTTCTGTTGCAACAGGCTTCCATTTTAAGTGGCACAAAAATATTGATTTCACGCAATCTTAAAGACAACTTTGCTAGGTTGAAATTCTTTATAGTATACCGCTATGTGGGTTTGTTTCGACAATTAAGCGATATTTTGTGTATATATAAAGTTTATTTTGTGCCAATTAGAGATCACAGAGTATAAAATTGTCTTTTTTTTTCATTTCAGGCCACATGAAAAGAGCCTGTGAAACGTAAGTAATATTTTGTCCTTTTATATTAATAAATAAAAAGGCACTATAAATAAGCGGACATTTTAAACATAAAATCATATCTTTAAATCTTGGAAAGTTTTGAAAAATAGTGCCTAGTTAATTGGAGAATTGAAAAGAACTCTTAAATAATAGCAAAATTCTTATTTCTTTAAACTCTTGAACATGCACAACAGAATCCTGTTTAGACTTCCGTTATTCAAACTGCCTTAAAATAACCTAATACATCCGCATTTTTAAGTTATTAAATGAGCTGTGTCCATTCCATTGTCGCTTCTACGAAGGATACATTTAGGATTGAAATAGACTTTAAATATGTCAACTGAACATATATACGGATTTAAAATATATTTCAACCCCAACTATATGCTCTGTGGGAGCGACAATGAAATTGACGCATCCCATTTCAAAGGGTATTGGGCAGTGTCCGGAATCCTATATGAAAGATATTGATAAGCAAAACATTCAGATTGTTTGAACTTGTTTGATTCTTTAAATTTTATGTTATTCTTATGTATGTTTCCCTTTTGTTTCACACATGTCTTTATGTGGCATGTATTCTTCACACATTAGCAAATGAAATACAAATTTCTAGTGCTACTGCAAAAAATAAGTAAATAAAATCGTTTACATATTTTCGAACTCAGCTACTTCCTCCAACTAAGTATAAAATGGAAATAAAACACAGATGCAGAAGTGCAAATAAATAAGAGTTCATATAATACGTATTACTATTAGCACTGTTATTGCCCAGTAGAGTGGACAGAACTTTGCTTGAGTGAGTCTATAAATTTTTGAGTCCGCGTTTTGCCTCTTGAAATTCCACCAGGTTGAAAAACCCTGGTCTAATAGTACGGTTTACGAAACACACGTGTTATTGTTTGCTTATAACTTACTATCTGAAACTTTTTCTTATAAATCGTCACTATTTTTCCACAGACCCGATACTTTGCTGAAAAATGGAAAAGATAGAAATCGGGAAATGTGTCTTTGTATTGCTGATGAAGATGAGAAACCACCTGGAATGACTCCAGGTACGTTGCGATGTATTAACAAATTACCTTTTAACATACACTGTGTAAAATAAATCACGTCGAGTATCACTAGAGAATCCCAGCGGACAAACTGCACCGACTATTGTGATATGTCTTTTTAAACCACTGTTACTCGCTGAGAAAAATTTTCCAGCCCTCTTAAGACGTGTAGTAGAAAAAGGACATGCATACTTATTACATGTGAGTCCTCGCAAACGTGGTGATGAAATTAAATGGTTTCAGTCGCGTAAATGTTTTCAGCAGGGAGAATATTACAGTTTGGAGCTTGTTTGAAAACTTGAACATTAGAGCAACTTTAACCCCCTTCATCATCAAGAAGCTGAGAAGTAGATTATGAGAAACGGAATATAAAAGTAGAGAAGAACATATTTATGAATTGTAGATGTAGGGATATTTCTGTTAAGGTTATAACGCTTTCATTACGAATTTTTTTAAACTTCGACAACTGATATTGAATTAGTATGTTCGTGCTCTAGCTCATTCTCCACTTTTTGCGTTTTTATTTTTCGGTATTTTCCTTGATATGAAGCGCGTCGTGAGATTGTTCTTAAATTCACTGGTTCGACCATTTTGTGTTTTAGAGATTTGCCGCTCTCTTCTAGTACATTTTTATGTTTTTGATTAAATGAACTATAACAATATCAATTCATTTTAAATTAGCACAGATTGGTTTCACTGTTATATTGAATCACAGTTACACGCACACTAAATAATAGTATTACATAATAAATAAAAGAATTGTATATTATATGTTTTCATCGCAAAAAAAGGAACACGAATTGTCGGGCTAAATTTCAGCATGTATTTGCGAAATATATACATGTTTTTCTTTTCTTTATGAGATAATACTTTGAAACAAACATACAAGAAGATCTTGAAAGGTTGCGATAATCGAATTAGTATTTGAAACCAATTCTGACCAACCCTTCTATATCTGAGCCAAATGCGCCAAATATCCATCTTGAATAGTTGGTTTTCATATAAACATTTTACATGTTTCTTGAATTACTTGACATGTGATTTTTTTTATTTTATTCCTTAATTAAATACGACAATTCTTCATAATCCTGTCGACTTCAAAATTATTTTTGCCCACATACAGTGTGATTAAAATAAAGATATAAACCTTGCATAAAAAGTGTAATTTTTTGATTTCGAATATTAATTAAAAGTTTTCGTATGATTGTAGCAGAAACATTATTCCATATTCTTCATAATGAACAAACGCCATCAATTACAATAGGTCTTGTCTGAAAGTACGTTAAGCTGCGAAAGTGGCTTCCCTGTTAGTATTACGTAAATCTATATATATATATATGTATATGGTCCTGGTAAACCATCGCAAATTTTAATTTTCCTTTATTTAATAGCTGATAACTATACTAAAAAGAATTTAATCATTACTTTCGTTAAATATAATATACTTCTCATGTAATTGGTATGTCAGTAATATAATAAATGGTTTATAAATGCAAATTTACTTACTATGATACATAGTTACCAAAGACGTTCAGGTGGAAAAAACTAACTTCTATTAATGAAATAATTACAAAATTTCTTTACATTATGTTTAAACATTTTTGTTCTTTATAATTTAACATTATACATTAGATCACATGTATGATAGCGAGAATTATATATTTTATATATTTTTTCAGAAGTTGTAGTAATGAGCGAAATCAGATCTCACAGCTGTACAAAGAACCATCTATATTGTTCTCGTGAGCGCAAATCCTCTTCTCCGTATTTAGGCGAAGCAGATAGTAAACCCAGACAACGAGGGAAAAAAAGAAATATGTTTGTAAGGACTGTCAATTACATCTTGTTCAGTCTTGTCGGCCCAACAGGGGTCAATATATCCCTTGTTGGTGAATGAAGATATTAGATGTATTTTTTGCTTTTCTTTTTTCTCCCGTCATAGATTCGTTTTCATCGTTCTCTGTCAAGGAAACCTCAGTTCTCAGCTCCGGATGTTGCACAAGAAACAGGGCAATATCAGATGAGGGTATTTCAAACTTATGGTGGTGGCAGCGGAGGAAGCAGCCCAATTGAAAGGAGAGACTCTATGTTGACCCGGCCATCTTCCATAGAATCTACTCTTCAAACCTCGGAGACAGCACTTACAGAAGAATCATGTAAGGAATATGGTGATATATATATATAGATATATATATATATATTATATATATATATATATTATATTTATTTATTGAATACAGTCTGAGAAAATTAAGATATAAAGATTTTTTAATTTTCATTTATCAGGCAAGTTATTATATAAAATTTAAACTAGTGATTAATATATGAGTACATTTTTAGTTATTGGTCCTTCGTTAATAAAAGTGATGAAAGGTAAGAAAGCATAAATCATTAATAGAAACTTTATTCTTTGAAGAAGTTCCAGATTGAGTTGCGTAGTATCGAGCGATGTATTGGCAATTTGGAACTTTAGAATATTATATAACCTTCCTCACATTAAAAGTGACAAAATGAAAACTGCGATAAAACTATTTGTTTTTAATTATAACTTACCCTATATTATGGGATATCACAAATATTAATTCAGTCAACAAACAATAAGGACAATTTATAGCTTTCATAATATATGTTTTTATAATACGGGTGGCCATAATTTAATGGGAAATATTTAGAGCTCTAGAATGAAAAGTCTATTGGGCCAAACTGAACCACATTTGGTATGCTTAATCCTGGACCATTAGATTTTGATTTAGTTCTAAAAAAAATTAACCATTCAAATGAAAAGAAACAGCTCAAAATTTTGTCACCAAAGTCAAAGCATCGCTGAAATAGCGCAACTGTTCATATTTTCACTCAAAAATAGCTATATTATGCAAATTTTAGAATGTTGATGGCAATTTGTAAATATCATAAAGCCTGAAAATTTTTGTCTTATGCACTATGCCAACTTAAAGCTATCGTGCTTTGCTGAAAAAGCACTGTTATCACAGAAGTGGTAATACTAAATCCACACATTAGAAGTTTCTGAAAATGTTATATTAAAAATCTCATGACCCCTGCAGCATGTGCACCAAATTTGGATCAGTGTGGCCGAATAGATTTTGTCTATCGGGCTCTAAAAACCCTCGTTAAATTATGGCCACCCCGTATATTTAATAAAATATTAATTGGGTGCCTAATACAGTTAGACTTCCCTTTATCACTTTAATCCCTGCAAGGATGTAATGCCTTTACAAAAGATCTTCATGTGTCTCGGTTTTCTCCGAATCTCTTTCTCTCTCCCCTCTGCCTCAATGTTTTTTTTTATCTCTTTTAAGGTATTCTTAACCGAAGTTCTCCTCATACATTCCTTAGTCTGTGTCTCTTCCTCTTTTCTTATCATTTCCAGCCTAATGTTTATTTAAAACGTTGTTCGGTCTCTTCCTGAATATATGTCTAAGCCAGAAACATTTTCGTCGTCTACATTTTTCTGACACAAGTTTCTGGCAGCAAATATTTCAAAGTTCTGTATTTGTTATATTTTTCTGATTGATTGATTGTTTGGCTTTTTTATGGCGCAAGAGCATCTGGGCTATACTGCGCCAAACATGGTAAAATCAAAGACTGTAGTAAAAACCAGTACTTTTTAAAAATTTAAAAACGTGCGTATGGTCAGCATGGTCATTTAAAATGTCAGACAGTGATGAAGAGTTAAAAGTAAGAGTGCGAGCAAGTCTATGATAGGGGCATTGAGTTAAAATATGTAAAACACTTATGGGTTCATTGCACACTTGGCAAATTGGTGCTGGTTTTCCTTCCAACAGATGTCTATGGGTGAGATGGGAATGCCCAATGCGAAGTCTAGCAAGGAGAACCTCCTCTTTCCGATTTTTACGGTAAAATCAAAGACTGTTGTTAAACCCAGTCCTTTGTAAAAATTTAAAAAGTGCGTATGGTCATTTAAAATGTCAGAGAGTGATGAAGAGTTAAAAGTAAGAGTGCGGGCAAGTCTATAATAGGGGCATTGAGTTAAAATGTGTAAAACACTCATGGGTTCATTGCACACTTGGCAAATTGGTGCTGGTTTTCCTTCCAACAGATGTCTATGGGTGAGATGGGAATGCCCAATGCGAAGTCTGGCAAGGAGAACCTCCTCTTTCCGATTTTTACGGTATGAGGAGGGCCAGTTACCAATTGTATGTTTAATATTATGCAATTTGTTATTGGTTTGATGATCCCATTCTTCTTGCCACCTTTGATTCACACAGGTCTTGATAATTGGTTTCAGGTCAGAGAAAGGAAGAAGTTGGCTAGAAGCAAGTGGTGAGTTCGTTGCCCTTGCAGCTGCATCAGCAGCCTCATTCCCTTTGATACCAATGTGAGCAGGGATCCAGCAGAATTTAATATTGGAATGATTGTGCAGGTGCTGCAGTTGTGAATGGATTTTGGATAAAATAGGATGAGGTGAATATTTAAAAGATTCCAGGGCTCTTAAAGAGCTCTGAGAATCGGTACAAATTATACAAGGAATTAAGCTATGAGTTGAAATATACGCAAGTGCCATGGAAATGGCATAAAGTTCTGCTGTGAAAATGGAGTATGATGGGGGGATTTTTTCTGCAATGGCACTGTTATTAATGACAAATGCAGAACCTACATTTGTTTCTGTTTTGGACCCATCTGTAAAAATGAAATTGGAGTCTTGAAAATGATCCCGAAATTCAGAGAATAACTGCTGGTAAAAAGCATTAGGTGTAGTGCTTTTGCTGTGGTTAACCAGATCGCAATGGATGTCCACGGCAGGTATGACCCATGGCGGGGAGAAATGAGTATGTGAAGGAGCAATACTTCGGCAATCTATACCTAATTCTCTGGTTAGTTTAACCATCCGAATACCAAATGAAGGGATGCATGAAGGGCGAGCATTAAAAAGCAAGGTTGAACGAGGTTCGAAAATGACATCCCTAAGAGGGTGAGTGGGCAGTGATTTGAGTTTCGTGTAATAGTTAAGAGACAGCTACTCTTAAGACTTTAGGAGCTACTCCCTCGACTATTTCAGTGTCTTCGTTTAATCCACTATTTCTTTCATATAGTTTTCTGTAGAATTCTTCAACTATTCCAATGTATTTATTCCCTATTTCTTTTTACAGTGCCATCCTCTCTTTTAATGCAACGGTGAACAGACAAACTACCTTTAACAACCATAAGGCTCTTGTTGTTTTCAATGGCTTTCCTTACTAACTCACAGTTGAATTTTCTTTGTCTTTTTTCATGCTTTTGTGTAGAGTTTTACAAAGTTCTACATACTCAATCCAGGGATTGGTATTTTGATTGTCCATCTTCATATCTCTTCACCTTTTCAGGAGCTGTTTCATCTTCTCAGTTAATTTATTATTGTGCTTTTATATGTTACATTACCTATTTCCGCAATAGTTTCAATTATTGTCTAAACGATGTTTCTACTTGTTTCTGAGATATCAACTTCTTCAATAAGTCCTTCCAGTGCAGTAAAGGGTTCTTTTAATTCCGACTTGAATACCTCTGTATTTTCTTTCACTTTATTTTAATCCATCCTCCTACATACTTGTTTCATAACGAACTTCTATCTTTCTAATTTAGTATTTAAGTGCCCTTTACATCTCACAATCTGATGATAACTTCCGGTATGAAATCTGTTCAGTACGCCGCAATCTTCAATAACCAATTTCTTGTTTGCCAAGACATAGTTAATTTCGCTGGTTCCTCCATTGGGGTGTTTCCATGTCCATTTTCTTTGTAGTTTCTTCTTAAAAAATGAAGTCATGATGCTAAGATTTTCAGCTTCAGTAAATTCGATGAGTTGATGGCCACATTTATTCCTTTCCCCTTATCCGTATTTACCAACCGATTCCTTTCCTTGTTTCCGTTGTCCAATTCTTGCCTTTGATGTTAAAGATGGTTCGTTGGCTTCCACATAAAAACTTAAAGCTGGTGAGGTACGGAATGCACCTGTACACAGTCTGAGACCCTGATGGCAAATAGGGCCAAGAGCTTTCAAGATGGATTGTCGAGCGGAGGCGTCAATGACAGAGCCATAATCCAGTTTGGAGCGGATGAGAGCACGATACAGACGAAGCATTGAATAACGGTCTGCTCCCCAGGATGTATGGGAGAGTACTCTGAAGATATTAAGGGCTTTATGGATTTGTTTTTAAGAGACTGAATGTGTGGCTTGAAGGTAAGTTTATGGTCAAATAACACACCAAGAAATTTTGCCTTTTGAACAACTGGAATACGATGATTTCCCAAATAGAGTTCTGGTTCTGGATGTAAGCCTCTTCTTGAACAAAAATGGACACAAACCGTCTTCTCTATTGAGAAAGTAAAGCCATTTTCATTTGTCCAGTTAGTGATGTTATTGAGGGCAATTTGCAACTGCCTTTCTAGCCTGCTCATGTCACGGGATTGACAAGAGATTTGGAGATCGTCAACGTATAGTGATGTTTGTACAGTGTGTGGGACCTTTTTGATGATGTTATTGAGCCTTAGAATGAAGAGTGTAGCACTCAAGACACTGCCCTGAGGAACACCCTGTTTTTGGTTGTAAAGATCAGAAAGAACCGATCCAAGACGAACTTGGAAAGTACGATCAGTGAGAAAATTTTGAATAAAAAATGCCATGTTTCCTTTGAGGCCACATTCCTGAAGGTCACAAAGTATTCCATGACGCCAAGTTCTATCATAGGCTTTCTCAATGTCAAAGAAAATAGAGACTAGATGTTCTCATTTGACAAATGCTTCTCGGATCCTTGTTTCAAGCAGAAGAAGGTTATCTGTAGTAGAGCGTATGCGGCGGAAGCCATTTTGAGAAGTCATTATGCAGTTATTGGATTCCAAGGAATATGAAAGACGCTGATTTACCATCCTCTCCATTAATTTGCATAGACATCTTGTTAATGCTATTGGCCGATGGTTAGTTGGATTTTTTGGGTCTTTACCTGGCTTTGGGAAAGGGATAATAATTGCTCTTCGCTAAGAATCTGGAAATCAATGTTCTATCCAGATTCTATTGTACAAGCAAAGTAGATTTTCCTTTGAGCTTTGGGACAAGTGTCTAAGCATGGAGTAATGGATGTTATCATGACCAGGAGCACTATTTCTTGAAGTTTGCAAAGCACTCATGAGTTCATACATTGTGAAAGGAGAATTATAAGGCTCATTTGTGCTGGAGTGGAATTTGAGTGGAATTTTTTCAATCCTGTTTTGAATTACGTAAAAATTTGGATCATAGGTATTATTGCTGGATGTTTGGGAGATAATTTTTCCCAGTAGGTTTGCAATATCTGGAAGATTGTTTGCAACAATCCCATTGCTATTGAGGGTGGAGGTTGGATAAGATGTATAGTTTCCATTAATTTTTTTTATTTTATTCCAAATGATTTTTGGGTTGGTGGAAGTTTTAATGCTAGAAACATACTGTTTCCAGGACTCCCTTTTTGCTTCCCATCGGATGTGTCTACATTTTGCTCTTGCTTTTTTGAACTCAATAAAATTATCGTTTGTTGAGTACCATCTAAATCTATTCCAAGCCTTTTTTTGTTCTTTATAAGCAACGCTACAATCAGAGTTCCACCATGGTTTTGGAAATTTGGGGTACTTTGTTGATGTTTTAGGTATTGCTTGATGGGCTGCTTGCATTATTGTCTGTGTAACAGATAATGTGGCTTCATTGATATTTCCTTTCAAGACCAAATTTTCTGTAAGTATGGCATTTATACAGAAACTGTCCCAGTCTGCTCTTTCAATTTTCCATCTTGGAAGTCTAGTGGTGGTACATGGAGAGTTCTGATTATCGATCAAGATGATTGAGAAGTGATCACTACCGAAAGGGTTATCCAAAACATTAAAAGAAAAATTTGGCATGATATTAGGTGAACAAATGGAGAGGTCAATCACTGAAAAGCCGCATGATGCAGGATGGCAGTATGTGTAAGAGCCATTGTTAAGACATGCCAAACTGTGACTAATTAAAAGGTTTTCTATTATTCTGCCACGAGAATTTGTATTATTACACCCCCAAAGCTGATTATGGCTATTGAAATCACCCAAGAGGAGAAAAGGAGGTGGAAGTTGTGTGATCAAAAGAGATAGTCGGTTAATATTAATGGGTTCGTTTGGTGGCAAATATATTGAGCAGGTAGTAAGGGATGCATGAGTATACATGCGAATTGCAGTAGCTTGTAGTGTTGTGTTGAGTTGGAGAGCAGAAGCAGGAATACTATTGGGGACTATGAGGGCAACCCCTCCACAAGCCCTGTCACCAACTTCATTATCTTTACGGAATATAACATGGTTACGAAGTGTGGGATCACGGTCAGGAGTTAAGAAGGTTTCTTGGAGAGCAACACAGATAGGTGAGTAAGTGTTAATAAGGTGTTTAATATCATCAATGTTAACTTGGAAACCGCGGCAATTCCATTGGAGAATGGAAGAACGCGCCATTATGGGAAGTGGATAGGACTCTTGGTCCTATTAATTTGTGT
>QLNU02015360.1:234395673-234417564 GCA_006491805.2 Dysdera silvatica
TAAAGTGATTTTTTAAAACCGCTATTCACGTTTCGAGAGTGACACAGATTTGCGACCTACTTATTTGGTTTTATAACCATCAAGGTGTTTTAATTTTATTATTTATACTGTTGTTTTAAAAAAATTTTAATCAATTTTCCGATTTTTTGCAGTTACAATGAACAGTTTCCAACAAAAATCAGCTTACGACTCACCAATGGTCGCGGCCCATTTGATGTTAAAGACACGCAGAGAGATTTTTTTTAAACTTTGTTATTTTTATTAAGCTTATTGTGATCTAATTTTTTTTAATTAAATACAAAATTTTTGCAGCTCAGAAACTTTTCATGGGCCACTAAAAATCAGTTCGCGACCCATTGGTCACGACCCACAGTTTGAAAACTAATTTAGGTCGTTATCCACTAACTGTATCCATGTATCTCCAAAGTGTAACGTTATACCCAATGGCGTATAAGGGGGGTAATGTGGATCATAACCCCCCATGGGATCTCACACCCCCAATGGGAAAAAACATTAGGTATATGGGACCCAAGCTAATTATATAGAGCCGCCCCCTTATGAATTTTCTGCGTACGCTTATGGGTATAACTATTTTAATGTCATTATTTGCATTGCACTATCAAGAGTCATAGCCAATGTGTCGCTAAATCACCAAAAAACTCGTCAAATTTAAAAATCATATATCTCGGAAACTATTATTGACAGACATAAACAAAAACAATACTTGGTATTCCGGAGTGACTATATTCTATCAGTTTCATCTGTTTTTGTTGAGGGTACGAAAATTTTATTCCAAATACAAAGCATTATATTTAACATTGATCCTTTGCTTCGACACTTTGCTTGTACAAACTTCAGGAATTGGAAGAGGAACTAGACAAGATCAAATGGGACATTGTAGGACTCAGTGAAATTAGAAGAAAAGGTGAAGAGTTGGTGGAACTGAAAAGCGGACATTTGTTTTACTATAGAGGAACGGAAACTGGAAGAACAAGTGGTGTTGGCTTCTTAATCAACAAAAGAATTAAAGACTGTCTTCTGGAAGTTGAAAGTACATCAGATCGAGCAGCGAGGCTTGTTGTTCAACTAACCCAGCGATACCAACTTCAAATAGTACAGGTATATGCACCAACATCAAGCCATACCGACGAAGAGGTTGAAGAATTTTATGAAGAAATCAAAGAGTTACACACCAAAGGGAAACAACATATCAAGCTCATCATGGGGGATTTCAATGCAAGAATTGGACAACAGGAACAAGGAGAGACATCGGTTGGTAAATACGGATATGGGGAAAGGAATGAACGTGGCGATCAACTCATCGAATTTGCAGAAGCTGAAAACCTTAGCATCATGAATTCATTTTTTAAGAAGAAACCGCAAAGAAAATGGACATGGAAACACCCAAATGGGGGAACTAGTGAAATTGACTATATCCTGGCAAACAAGAAATCAATTATTGAAGATTGCAGTGTACTGAACAGATTTAATACTGGAAGTGATCATCGAATGGTGAGATGTAAAGTGCACTTAAATACTAAATTAGAACGACAGAAGCTCATTAGGAAACAAGTAAGTAAGAGGGTGGATCTAATGAAACTGAAAGTAAATACCGAGGCATTCAAGTTGGAATTAAAAAATCGCTTTTCTGCACTGGAAGGACTTATTGATGAAAGTGATATCTCAGAAGCAAATGAAAACATTGTTAAGACAATAGTTGAAACTGCTGGGGAAATTGGTGGTGTAACCTGTAAAAAGCACAATAGCAAATTATCTGAGAAGACGAAACAGCTCATGAAAAGGCGAAGAGATATGAAGGTGGACAATCGAAATACCAGTTCCAGGATTGAGTACATAGAACTTTGTAAAACTCTGCGCAAAAGCATGAAAGAAGACATAAGAAAATTCAACTGTGAGCTAGTAAGGAAAGCCATTGAAAATAACAAGAGCCTTAGGGTTGTTAAAGGAAGTTTATCTGTTGGGAAGAAACACATCATTGCATTAAAAGGAGAGGATGGCACCGTAACAAGAAATAGGGAAGAAATACTTAGAAGAGTTGAAGAATTCTACAAAAAACTATATGAAAGTAACAGTGGATTAAACGAAGACATTGAAATAGTCGAAGGAACAGCTCCTAAAATCTTAAAAGAAGAAGTTTCATTTGCAATAAAAAATATGAAGAAAGGAAGAGCCCCTGGTGATGATGGTATTACATTAGATATCCTAAAAGAAGCTGGAGAATATGTAGAAGACATACTTGCAAAATTCTTTACCAAATGTCTTAACAGCGGTAACATACCAAACCAATGGGATTCTGCAACAGTAATTCTTTTGCATAAAAAAGGTGATAAAGAGGATTTGAAAAATTACCGACCAATTAGCTTGTTACCTGCTATTTATAAAATCTTCACAAAAGTTCTAACACATCGCCTGCAGAAAAAATTAGATGCAGCTCAACCAAGAGAACAAGCTGGATTTCGAAGTGGATTCAGTACAGTGGACCATATTCAAGTATTAAGAGAATTAATTGAAAGAACACATGAATATGAACTTCCATTGTGTGTTGCATTTATTGACTATGAGAAGGCCTTTGACTCTATAAAAACATCAGCAGTCATCAACTCTTTAAGATCAACAGACATTGAGGATGTGTACATTGACATGGTGAAACGTGTGTATAAAAATGCAAGTGCAAAATTTCGGTTACATAAAGATACCAAAACTATCAAACTTGGCAAAGGGGTGAGGCAGGGAGATACCATTTCTCCAAAACTTTTTACTTCTGCTTTACAGATGATTTTTCAGCTGATAAATTGGAATAACAAGGGAATAAAAATAAATGGTGAATATTTAAATCATCTGCGGTTTGCTGATGACATTGTTATTTTTTCAACGGACCCATTAGAACTCCAAGACATGGTACAAGAGCTCTCAACTAGAAGTGAAGAAGTTGGACTCAAGATGAACCTACAAAAAACTAAGATCATGTTCAATAATTTTGTAGAGGAAACAAAAATACAAGTTGACAACATTGAGCTAGAAATTGCTGATTCATATATTTACCTTGGCCAGCTGATTTCAATGGATGGCAACATTATGAAAGAACTCAACAGACGTATTAAACTTGGCTGGAGTGCATTTGGAAGAAACAGTTTTATCCTGAAGGGGAAATTGCCTTTGTGTCTAAAAAGAAAAGTCTTCAACCAGTGTGTATTGCCAGTCCTCTCTTATGGATCAGAGACATGGAGTCTAACAGTTGGAGCAATACGAAAGTTACAGACAACGCAAAGGAGCATGGAGAGGTGCATGCTTGGAATAACTAGGAGAGATCGAAAAAGGAACACTTGGGTGAGAGAGCAAACTAGAGTAGAGGACATCATTGTTAAAGTAAAAGGGCTGAAATGGCGATGGGCTGGGCATATTGCAAGAAGAACTGATCAACGATGGACAACAGAAATTCTGAACTGGATTCCAAGAGACCACCGAAGACCTAGAAAACGTCCTCAAACTAGATGGGTGGATGAAATAAGAAAACAGGTTGGGGTGACGTGGAAGCGAATTGCTCAGGATAGACTTGTGTGGAAAGCATTTGGAGAGACCTTCATCCAGCAGTGGATAGATAATGGTTGAATATGATGATGATGATGATCACGGTATGTATTTTTGCAGATATTGTGAATATGTTTTAATTTTATTTATGAAACACAATATGAGAAATTTGGAAGTTTTATGTATTTTTTAGAATTAAATGTATTATTCATATATGTTCGAATACTTAACTATCACTATGAGCTTTTATGAATAACGTATTTATTATTTAGTGTATATAATCAGCCATTTCTCTATAAAACTGTGTTGAAACTTCTTCATGTATAGCTTTTCAAAATTTTGAGAAAATTAGTATTGTGTTAATTAGTTTTGCATGTATTCTTTTATTCTGTTTATTTGTTTCCGCTATTCCGTGCTCGGAGTTAACGATAGACTATCGATGTTTTCTACTCCTTTCTGTCTTGGCTGACTTTATATCTTAGGCTACCTATTTTTGTGGCAAATTATAGTTCAAATTGGACGAACCTTTAAACCTTTATCAGCGTCTTCGTTTCTTACTGGTTCTTTAGCTTTTTTTATATTCTTTGAAGTATATGGTCTTTCCACATTTAAAAATATACCTCCACCGTTTAAGTCTTTATTCTCTGATCCCCTTTGTCATTCTTGTTATTTTCATTTCTTCTCCAGTATCTATAAAATAGTTTCTGTCTACAAAAAGGATACCCCAAAAGACTCACCTTTCACGGTTCTGTCAAATAAACATAATTTTTATCTAGTTTGAAGATTTTCGGGAGTTCGAACTAAATATAATTCCTATTTGCACCTTGGATACGCCCCCTGTAGCAAGTAAGATTCACATTGGTTAATAATTCATATATATCAAGGTTGTGAATGTGTGGACATTGATAAATTAGTTTCAATCTAGGGAGATCTGAATTAAAATCAATTGACTAATCTATCATTTCTTCTTTTCAGCTGGTGTTAAACATATAATGACGGGCGAAGCTTCGTGTGGAAAGTGACCTCATATGACTTATGAATGTGCTTCGTGACTTATTAACATGACTGACTGACGGACGCCATGTGAAGTGTATCGTAGGCCGAGTCAAGTCACATCGAGATCTGATCCAGATATTGCGGAATCAACTGTTGATTGGATGCGATCCCCGATCCTTGTAAACTGCCATGACGACACAACGAGCCAACGAAAGTCGAAGAAAGTAAATCACCCCTATGCGCATGTACACGGTTTTAAATCCCATAAAGGTGCGCCTATTGAATGTCGGGTAATAAAACTTTCATTGAACGTATGGTGAAGCCAATACTACTATTTATCACTTCGTAGTATCACTCTTATGAAGCCCTGATAGTTTTTACAAGCTATCACAAAACTAATTGTTTATGTGACTATATTGTCACATGATAATATCACATGATGACGATGCCAACATTTTGTGTTGAGTGTGCGTGTGACGTAACAAAATTAACCTCTTTTAACAAACTCTTCATTTAGACAGTGGCTTATATCCTTGTATGTGATAACCGCATAGAAAATCGGATGTCACTGCAGTTGTTTTCGAACGTTTTGTTGATGTTAAAAACAACAAACGTAATTCTTGTTTGACATTATTATTACAAGTGGGAAGGAAGCCATCACTGGTTAAGATATTTCATCATAAAAATAAATATCAATATAAATAATTGCTAAAAAATAATTTAATCAATGAGAAAGGTTAAATTATTTTGTGTAAAAAAGAAAAAGAAATAATAAATCTTCTTCTACAAGGCAACAGTCTCCAGATATGTTATGTTCAGCTATGTAAGCATACTTGACCTTATAAATGTTCTGAAATACCTCAGATTTCATTGAAGTGATGTTTTATGTTTTGCATTAGTGATTATGTGGGTATATGAAACTATTTGTTTTTTGCAGTAACTTTGATTGAAGCCAAATTTACGTTATTGTTGTTCACAGGTTGGTTTCTGATGAACTACATTGATATTAGTTTATGCACCAGCACTAAATATGCCAATAATTGTTATATGTGAATTAATAATAGCGAATATGTATCAGATAATCTGAATTGTTAGACAGTTTTCAAAGTTTAAGTAAATATGTTAAGGCGTGTGTATGTAGCTCGATCTATTTTAAAATGATGTTGATGAACCTGCCTTTTGAACTGCTCACAAGAAAAAAGTAAAAATGGAGGACGTCTGCGTAAGTTAACAATTAATTCCACTACTTTTCACTGACCATGTACGGAAATTTAAGAAATGATGTATACAATCTTTGTAAATTCACTGATGGTATTTATCTGCAATTAATTAATTTTACAGCGACTTCGCACTAGTTGAATACATCATAGAAGATTCAATTCTCTGCATATTGTTTTCATACAAGTAGAGGCTATCGGGCGCTTTTGACACGTTGACACTTTTTCCGAATTGACAAACTCATTATAGATCTCGCCTTTTCTATATGTATTTAAATCTTTCTCGCTTCCTTTTCCCTAAGTCCTTAAAAAAATTGCCAAATATGTTAAAACCTCCAGCAAATAAAAATGTCGATGTGACGTACCCGCTCACAAGCGCCTGCTTATATAATTTGTGGTTGCGAAAGCCTTCATTAAACTATATTGCTTTTAATCTACTGTTGCCACGAAGAAACCTTTTTTCTCCCATGGATAAGTGGCCGACAGTCCTTGTAATATCGCAGCATGAAAAGCAGGGAAGCAAATAGGATAAAAAGTGGGTAACTTCAATTCAAACCTTGATTTCTGAGGATGCAGTAGGGAAATAAACTCATTAAGGAAAGTTATTAGAAAATTGTACATGCTACTGAAGCCGAACATGGAGATCGTAAATAGTTTTCTTTTAAATTTTGAAGACATTTATGCCATGCCTATGCACACATACATATTGCTACACGCACATACCTTCTTGCACATAACCGTATATCCTAGTTTGCGCACGCAGACAAAAAATGTCTGCTTACTACTCGAGTCAAGCAAGTCTTAGGATTTTAATTTTGGAGGCATATTATTCAAATTTTAAGTGAAATAAATTCAGATAAAGAAAATTTCTCTTACACTGTAATGCTAACTTTAGATAAACGTAGTAATATATTCATAGGAATTTTGCCATCCTTCTTCCCGACTGAACTTAAGCAAATAACAGATAGCGATACTTTTTTAAGTATTCCCGAGGTATTTGACAATAGTTTCTGTTCCACTAAAATAGGGAAAGTGACCCCAATCTAACAGTTTTTTTTATATTTAATGATTATCTTTTAAAGTAAGGCATTCAGCTAGCGCATGGATTTGCAAAAGTGCATGTTATAGAAATGTTAGGCATAGTTCGCAAACAGCACGTGGTTCTGACAATTCCGTGAGAAAGGCATGTAAAATAAATATCCCTGTAAAAAGAGGGTTTGCCACGAGCAGTACAAAGTGGTTAATACATTTAACATTTGATAATACTGGTGATAAATTTTGAAATATTATTTCCAAAATTATTAAAAAGCAACGACTAGGCTAGCATGCCTAATAATTGTAACCATTCACATACAAAATGATAATTTTTCTTAAGAAGCTTGCATTCCTTTAAGGCTTGTTAATGCTTATTAGGGATATTGCAATATTTAATAATGTTAAAATGAGTAAACGCATGTAATGGGGTTTGTGATCAAAATTCAATGAACAATATGTGCAAAATTTTAAACTTAGAATGACAGTTAGGATAATGCGTCATTGCATAAGTGTTTGTTTGTTTGTTTTGTGGTTTTACGGCTCAAAGACTACAATGGTCATGCTGCGCCGGCATTGCATAAGTGAAAAGATGTGTAACGGGTATTTAATATTCCTAGGAAATGTGAGGTAAAAATATGGGCGTACGTAGGAAGTTCGTAAGGAAGGTTACGAGGTTACGGGCTTACAATGGGGGGAAGGTTATAGTGCTACAACTCCACATATTCGTACGCACATATAACAAATTTTTTAGCAATGGGAGTTATAACTCCCATCACCCCCACCCTGTGTACGACAATTGATAAGGAAAGGTATAAATTACATTTCCAAATTACTATAGCTAATGCTATTACTCTTAGAAATTTAATATACGCATAGTTCAAAACATAAGCATAAGGACTGATTTTTAAAACTTGTCAGAAAAGGTATTTTAATGCAAGTCCTGAAACAATTTAAGAAGGAAGATAATATACACGGTAAATGATATCTTGTTATTACATGGTTCCCTATTTATTGTATAACAAACGACTTTTTTGTTATATGACCTCACACAGACACGCTGTACATGTATCACGAATATCTTTTGTATTGTTCAAAGCAAAATTATTCGGAGAGCATTTACCACATTTGGAAAAAAATTTAGTTAATGGATGCAGTTGTGTCTTTTCTAAAACGAGGAAGGATTTCTAACAATGCCTAACAAGATGTAAATTATTTCCATATGAGGACAGTATTTCCAATTTTTCATCAAAGAATGTGTGATAGCTGGTGATTTTGAAAAAAAAATAATGTTCACATTTATATCTTGGTACTTATTACTCAATGTTTGGATGCTACGACGAGTGGTTTCACTGCTCAATTATGTGTAAATTCAGATTCTTGTATATATCTTTTATACGAGTGTCCAGTTCCTATATTTTCTATTGTAGGTAGTAGAGGGTTTTTTGAAATTAAAATCCTTTTTAAAAATTTTGGTTTTTTACTAACTCAAGTTACTGCTCATGGGCTGCAATAAATCAAGAGTACAATTTTTTGGTTAGTACAAATTTCAACATGGCAAACTAGTTTCATACCGCAGCGACACTCTGGCAAATCTCTTAATTTGATATTAGACTGCCTTCACGCCGTTAATTTTAACATGCTTTCTGTATTTTCATAATGGCAAAAGCTTTATACTTATTTATTTTAAGATACGATTTTTTTAAGTTGTTTCATTATTTCTAACACTTGAGCTATTTTAAACACACGAGCTGTATGCTTGTTGCATATAATACATTTCCTGTTTCCAAGACACGCGAATTTTGATCGTTAATAGTTTATTTAATAAACCCCAGCGGTTTTACGAGACACCAGTCAAAATCTATTTCCATATAAAATAAATCTCAATAAAGTTACGTGTTTTAAACATTATTGACGGAAATAATGCTAACGTTGCTTTTCCTACTATAAATATCATTGATAAAAAAAAGTAGATACGTATCATAAATAACGACAAGAGTTTTCCTTGTTAACAATTAAGTTGTGACTGAAACCTGTTTTTATGCTGAACATTTTAGTATAGCTCAAGAAGTTTAGTTTTAACTAAAAATCATTGCGAAAAAGTGATTGCATTCCTAATCCCGGACACAAACTTCTGGTCTTTAAGTAAATCGCCCGGCATTATAGCCAACTACCGCATATTGGCATCATTTTTGATGTCCACAAATTATATATGATTTCAACCAAATACATATGGAGTTAAAAGAAATAATTTTAATAAAACATAATACAGAATTCACATACCTTACTTAAAGTGTTTAGAGGTTGTGTAACTTTTAGTTAGTGGATATGACTCGCGTGGAGCAAATCCATTTGGGCAAAACACAAATGAATTTTTATTTTAAAGGCTAAGAGAGTTAGCCTAAAAGAAATTATAAATAAACTGCAGTGAAACTTCAATAAATCAAACATCAATAGGTCGAAATTTTTTATAAAACTAAATAACAAGAAATGACGAAGAAAATGCATTGTGTATGTATGCAATTATTCGAATTTTCGAAAATCCGAAGCTTTTCTACTCCCTTCGATTTTAATATATCGAAGTTTTAAAGAATATAAATCTGTGTTCGGAATCTACAAATATCGTAAAAAGGTTTTCAAAACCTCGGAAAAGTTCTGGGAAATAAAATGCATAACTACGAGGAATGGCATAGCGACGATATATTTATTGAAAGTACGAAAAATTCCAAGTTAATTCGGAGTTAAATATTTGAAGTCAACTCTGCAGGGACCTTATACATTAAAGCATGAGAAATGTATGAAAGCATCAGGAAGAAATTTTCTTTCAACCAAAAATAACCAAGTTAAAAAGGGCAAGAAAATTCAAGTATTTTATCCGGTGAATGTACTACAGTTCAATTTCTTGAGGAAAACAGTTTAAGTTTAGATGGACCTAATAGTTTTGAGTATTGCCTGTACGATTTTAGTCATCAACCCAAAGAAATATTCCATTGATAGCAAAGGGGAAGATCGTCACCTATCTCGGTGTGCATTGTGTCTTTAGTGAAACGTTTATTTCAGGTAAAATTAATACGCAAGATGAGTAGAGAATACTCACACGGTATCTTTTGTTAGTGGCATCCACATTCTTCGGTGGATTAGAGTGAAAATTTCAGCAGGATAAAGCGTCCAGCCACATTGTTAAATCAGTGAAATTATGGCTTGAAAAAAAGAATATGAAAGTTATAGAATGGCGCCAGTCTAAGAACCCAAGGTACAATTCCAAATGTTTGAGGTGAACCAATCAAAAAAATATATCGATGAGGACGATAATTCCAAAATATTTGTAACTCAAGTAGAAAAACATGTGTTGTTTGAGAAAGTTGGATTCTGCTTGCACACATATATTTACTCACACAGAAACCTCCATTTCTAAATATTGGGAACTCACAATTAAGCTAATACGATATATGCAAAAAATAAAGTAAAGCGGGTAAAAAAATTGTTTTATTATATACATTAGCCAGGCTTTCGGCTGTTCCACCGGACAGCCATCATCAGATGCAGAATAAAAATAATATCGAACATCGAATATAAACATTAAAATAAACAATCATGATATGTGAAGGAATTAAAATCAATGTGTTGTTGTAAAAACACTTAAAGACCATAGTATGATGGTAAAATGGTTGTGAAAATATAAGAATAACATGTATAATGTGTAAAAGTAAAATAGTGGTAAATAAATAGTGTTGTTGCTGAAGTCAAAGAAGGTTTTTAAATAAGTATTGCCAAGCATTGCTAATGTGGATGAGTTGTTTGGCATTAGAAATAACTGAACGTTGTATAAACATCTCTATAGCCTCTCTGAACCTTAAACTTTTCTCATCTTTTCCGGCTGGGGCTAGTAGTTTGGTATGCTGAAACAATGGGAAGACATCTTTTGTGTGTACGAACTGTACGAGGCTAGTGTTATTTATGTTAAATCTAATGTCAGCCTTGTATTCTTTTATCCTGGTGTGAAGTTGTCTGGGTGTTCTACCAATACAATGAGTGTAATTGTCGGTTGTGTTGTCGAGTATGGGTATGGTATAAACTCCTGCCTTTTCTGTAGTGTTAAGGGGGGTCCCTATCTTTTTTAAGGAAGTCCAAGATGTTGTGATTGCTTTTGTATACGAAGGCGAGGTTATGCTTTTTTGAAGTGTTTTTAATCGAGGAGAAAATAGTAGGGTAAAAAGAACAAGTGCCAATGTATTTAAATGGTTGGTAATGGATGGAAAGAGTGGAGGTGAAAATTGGTGAGGCTTCTCTGTGGACCCTATTAAAAATGTTGATGAGTCTTCGAGTAGGTATGCCAAAGTGAAGCGCTTTTGGTAAAATAATTTTGATTACTTCGTCGAACAGTTGTCTATTGCTGCATGTTGCATATTCGCTACGTACGTGTGAAAATATAGCGGCTTCTATGTGTGACTTAGGTTGTGAAGACTTGTACAACGGGAAAGATAGCGACTCAGTGGGTTTCTGAAAAACGGAAAAATGCAAGAAGGAATTAGATCTAAAGATAAGTAAGTCTAAAAACGGAATAGACTAGTTTGATCCTCTGTTTGAGTGGTGAGTTTTATAGTAGGGTAACAATTGTTGAGTTGGTCAAGTTCACTAGGTATATTAATAAGAATCCTATTATATATGAATCGTCTACATAGCTTATGCACTTGAGGTTATTTGCGTGAAGAGAGAGGATAATGTTTTCCATATTTCTTAAGACGTATTCCGCTATGTCACCAGACATTTGAGATCCCATGGGGACTCCATCGATTTGCCAGTAAGTTTTCCCATTCAATTGGAAAAAGTTGTTGTTTGTGACAAGAAGGATTGCAGAGATGACGGAGCTAACCTCTTTAGTTGTATATGTTTTGGAATCGGTTAACGCTCTTTGGATGATATCCAATTCTTGATCAACTGTTGTATTGGGGTATAAGCTATCGACGTCTAACGTCAACGTTCTGGAGTTGGTGTCGATAGGTATGTCCTCCAGTCACTTTTTTGCATGAAGAGATGATGTAATGAGACAAAGGTTACTCAGAAATTTTTTTTTAGAATTTTTGATAGTGCCTTCTCTAAGTAGAATATCGGCGCACATATTTTATAAACAAGTGGCCGGAAAAGGGGGTGGATCCAAAGGCTTGTGGGTTTTGAAAGTGAAGAAAATCCTAGGCATGCCATAGTCCATGTGAGGTTTCAAGGCATGTTTCAATGGTGTGTATACCGCAGGAGATTCCTCAATTCAGTCATAGTTCGGATACGCTTAGGTAAAGGGTTTTTTTTTGGCAAGCGTACATGAAAGTAATGCAATGGTAGCGTCTACCTGGCTTATGAAACCTTCTTTGTTCATTATGACAATTTCATTTGTTTTATCCGCCTTAAGGAAACGTAAGTTGGGGTTGTTCTTCAACGTTCTAATTGCTTTTAATGCTTGATTATCATCGTTGGATGGTCTTTTGTGCGTATATTTCATAGTGGCACGAGTAACAACCCAGCGCGTTGCCTTTCGTTGGTGCTTGGGAAGAAATGAAATGTCATGTTCTGCCTGTTGTACAATGTCTTTGAAAGATAGTTTTGAAATAAGGTACACAAAGGATGGTCCTTTAGCCAACGCTCTCTTCTCCATATCTGAGAGTGAGTGACGTGAGTAGTTTCGAAAACCATATCCACTAGGGCGGTTTTGTTGAACATCACTTTACGTACTCCGTTGTGGGAGTAGAGTGGAATGTTTTTTGTTAAGATTGTGGCTTTGTGCAACATTTGGATGTCGAACGCTTTCAGTTGAGTTTGAGTCAATTCTTTGCAAAGAGTCGTAATTTGCAGCAAGCTTTAGGTGGAGAGTATAGAGTTCTTCTTCAACACGAGCGATTTTTGATCTCAATTGTCTGATGGCATCACAAAGCATCTAGTATACTTGACAAATCAAATCAATTATATAAAATAAAATAAATACTTGACAAATCAAATCAATTATATAAAATAAAATAAATACTTGACAAACTCAAAACTTTTTACCGTATTATAAAATTAACCACGCAAATAAAGTATCAAATCCAGTCTGTTCCGTTTTTAGACTTACTTATCTTTACATCTAATCCCTACCTGAATGTTTCCGTTTTTCGTAAACCAACTGAGTCACCATCTTTCCCGTTGTACAAGTCTTCACAACCTAAATCACACATAGAGGCAGCTATATTTTCACACGTATGCAGGGTATATGCAATATGCAGTAATATACGACTGTTTTACGAAGAAATCAAAATTATTTTACTAAAACGCTTCATCTGGCATACCTTCTCAAAGACTCACCAACATTTTAATAAACTCCACAGAAAAGCTTCCCCAATTGCCACCTCCACTCTTTCCACCCATTGTCAACCATTTAAATACATCGGCACTTATTTTTTTTACCCTACTATTTTATCCTCGATTATAAACACTTTAAAAAAGCATAATTTCGCCTTCGCATACAAACGCAATCACAACAACTTGAACTTCCTTAAAAAAGATAGGGACCCCCCTTAACATTACAGAAAAGGCAGGAGTTTATACCATACCCATACTCGACAACACAACCGACAATTACACTCATTGTATTGGTAGAACACCCAGACAACTTCACACCAGGATAAAAGAACACAAGGCTGACATTAGATTTAACATAAATAACACTAGCCTCGTACAGTTCGTACACACAAAAGATGTCTTCCCATTGTTTCAGTATACCAAACTACTAGCCCCAGCCGGAAAAGATGAGAAAAGTGTAAGGTTCAGAGAGGCTATAGAGATGATAATACAACGTTCAGTTATTTCTAATGACAAACAACCCATCCACATTAGCAATGCTTGGCAATACTTATTTAAAAACCTTCCTGGACTTCAACAACAACATTATGTATTTAGCATTATTTTACTTTTACACACTATACATTTTATATTTCTATTTCCATAATTCATTTTACCATCAAATATAATGGTCTTTAAGTTTTTTACAGCGGCACATTGATCTTAATCCTTTCACGTATCACAATTGTTTACTTTATTTTAAATATTTGTATTCGATGTTCGGTATTATTTTTATTCTGTATCTGATGATGGCTGTCCAATGGAACAGCCGAAAGCCAGGCTAATGTAATAAAATAACTTTTTACCCGCTTTACGTTGTCATATATATCGTATTACTTCATCGAGCGGTGATATTCTCTCTTTATTTATCTCTTTACTTACCACAATTAAGCTTTTTGACTTTGAAAAGATAATCGAAATTAAACAAAATATTAATATTTACCTAATTTTGTTATCTGTTATATATAAATACTTATTTACCTAGGGTTTTGGAACAGCACATATAGTGAATCTCACAGTGTTGTTCTGAACGAATACTATAATTTGGAGTGAATAAAAGTAAACTTTCTCAGACGATTTTTTTCCACGAACGTTGAAATTTATTCTATTCTTTTTCTAGGTGTACATATTTTTTAAATTTTTAGACAAGAAAGTACGTAATAGCTAAGATGCTGGGACAAAGTATAATACAGCCAACTCCAGTTAAATATAAAACACAAACTATTTTACCTTTAAAATTAATAAATTATATATTATATGACAGTTGAAAAAACAACAGCGGGCTGAAATGCTGTGAAAATAATGGCTTAAAAATTTATTTGTTTCCTCTAAAAATATTAGCTTTAATAAAATAAACGTACAATAGCAAAAATTTCCAAGTATCTGTATTAAGAAATAACATATAAACGGCCTAAAAATACTGTGCTCTAATTTTCTGATGCGAGATAATTTTTCCTTCAACGGATCTACGGTATTCAGAGGAATTCCAGCCTACACTTTTCCGAGAAAATCGAGCCTACAGTTTATCGAGGAATTCGAACTTCGTAACTTAGGACATTAAACTCTATTATTACGTGATAAGAAATCAGCTGCCAGTCTACCATAGGGAGTCAAAACAGGGAGTTCAGTAAAGAAGAGGATATTTTTGCCTCAATACCATTGTACATAACTGAACTAAACCTGTACATCGTAGCGGTATATAAACAACTTAATATGCACGAAATTAAATGGTGAAAAGTCTATTTATAACTGTTATTAATAGTAACTTTTCTTCTAATATCCTAAATTATATATGGGCTACATAAATTACTTTGAAACACATGCTCTGCTATTCTTTAAACACAAAGAGAAGTCTGCGTTTCACTCGAACAAACTCAATTTTTAATCTTTACTGATAATAAATGAAGCCCGAATTATTTTTAATCTTTACTGATAATAAATGAAGCCCGAATTATTTTAAAGCCCATCATGTCTTATTTACATTAGAGTATTAAAACACCCGGGCGGTAAATGAACATGAGTAATATATATATATTAATATGACTGTTATATAAATCCTAAAAGGATTTATATTGAACTTCCAAGCACAGCATGTGTGAAAATGCCGGGAAATCTTGTTTTAATTCTTTTCCTGCACTTATGCCCGAGAATAAATATTCTTCTATGCAAAAGACTCTACGTTGAGCAAGAACTAATTTGCAGTTCAAAAATTCTTCAGAGTTTGTAAATTGCTATAGATTAAGGGAATTCTAAAATAATTTTGGTAGTTAGCATGTCAAGAGTTTGGTTAAGCCACGCAAATTACGTCATGAAATAAAGGATTACCCTTCTTATTACACGACAGCTGAAGTTTGTTAGTTTGGGCCTCACATTCAGTGGAAAATTCAATTAGAGCTTGAGCACAATAGACTATCTCTAACAAAGAGCGTTGAATGGACAAGAGTATGCTGTTAAATTTCCGCTTCCCTGTTTGCCGCCCCGTTTCTTTTACGGCGTTTATGGAGTGGAGGAATTGTGAAATTCTAACTTTGCATTATAGTATAAATCTATCTCAGGCACTGAAACTGAAAGATTTCTTTCCCTTTTTAACATTTAATGTAACAACACATAAATGGATTTTCTCGTTACACTGAAAGTGACATACTTTCAGATCTTTCAGTTTAATGAAAGGAGCGGAATTTTAATCAACTACATTTGAGATGCCCAGATTCTTAGAGATTTGTTTGTTGCTTGAACTATTTTTGTTTGAGAATTTGTAGTTAAATGAAAATGTAGTTCCACATTTTTTTTAAAAAAATCTCACCTTAGAAAATAATCGTCTTCATGTACTTTATGTTTTCACATACTTGAAGATTGTATCAATCGAAAATTTAACGAGTAAATAATTTTCAAGTTAAATTAGTGCATCAGAATCATTTAATTTTATGAGTGTTTACATTGAAAGCTCTCTACAATAACTAGTTAATTTACCGAAAAGGGTTCCAGATTTATTTGAAAACGTGCTGGTCAATTCCCGTTCTTCAGTCAAAGCACGATAAAAATATCAGTGGTTAAACTTTAAAACGCATATCCAAGTTTAAAACCGTCTCCTTTTGGAGTGACTTTGTCTGGCACAGCAAACTTTTCATTATCTTTTCGCCATTAAAGTTCAACTAACAAACTAATTAATCCTTTAGAGTAGAATTCATGTTAAAATAAAACTAATAAGATGAGTTGGAAGACAGTCTCAAAGATCTTCTGACTTTGAAAAATAAGAAGATAAGAAAGAAACTTTTAAAATGTGAGACACTCAATAATCACAAAGGCATCATTTCCGAAAGCCATCCATACAAATAATTACGAAAAACAATTTTTGAGAAACTTAATGTTGAACAGCAAATTCTATATAAAAACATCTGTAAAAACAGTAATTGTGAAAAAATAATCATAAAACTCTGTTTTCGGTAAGTTTTAAAGGTGATTCTTAATTACGATTGTATATAAAATCCTGATAACAAACAGAAAACTTGGATTAAGTTTTCAATATCTGAAGCAATTAAACTACTGCTTGGTTGATAAATGAAGTGCGTAAGAGCATACAAAATAATACAAAGTAGAGCATAGATTTCCTAAAATGACGAAATGATCATGTGAACACGAGTTCGGATAACAAAGTTTGTTTGTTTGGATTTTTATGGCGCAAGAGCATCTGGGCTATACTGCGTTATACATGTTAATACGACCATGACAATAAAGACAAATAAAAACTATAAAAGAGATGATTCACTAAAACTAAAAACACAGTATAATGTATATTCTCCTCTGATGAACTGGCTGAATCTTTTCGCACTAAAACCAAGGCTGTTTAGAAGAAATTTCTGCAAAAGTTTTCACCGCTTGGCGAGAACGGCCTTGAGTTAGCGTGGTGTACTATCATGCCAGTTGCAAACTCTTTTTCTTACCATGCTTTTCTTCAGACAACAGCACATGCGCTCGCTAGAATTCAGTTTGAGAGACCTTGTGCGTATTTCTATTCGTTGAATATCTCCAATTTCAGGCAGCCATTGGAAGCCTGAGCCCTACGAAAACAAGCATTTTCGTTCATAAATAAAACGTCCAGCTTCCCAAATTAGCCGCACTTCAAACTCAAAAACATTTTGTCGCTATACTTTAGCAATCTCAAATCTCTGTGGAACACATGAAACAGAATATGGTCTTCCATTATTGTTTCACAAGGGGCCATTGCGAATTTATCAAACAATTTTTCAGGTAGTCAGCTGTGTAGCAAAACACTTATTTATTGCTAAAACTTTACGTTTCGATTCGAGCTGTGCGAATCATCATCAGAAGAGGTTAAATTACATGAAAAACTTTTGAGAATACCAAATTCCGTGTTCTTGTGGACATACATCGAGAAAACAGGTCGATTCATTACAAGCCGAAAACGGGAGCATGAAAGCCTCGTGAGGAATAAACAGATAACAAAATCGGCAATAGCAGAACATTCAATTTTAAATAACCATTTAATCCTTTTTGACCATACTAAAGTTCTCGCAAAATCAACTAATTTTTGGCCCAGATTATACAGAGAAGCAATAGGGATCATCAAGCATCCTAATAATTTTAATAGAGACGATGCAAAAACCATTCCCGTTGCTTGGCTACCCATTCTAACAAAACTGTAACGCGTGAATATCCGTTTTTATTTTTCGATTTCATTTCCTTCTGTTTTGGCTTTTATATTCGTCTCTAAAATTTCATAATAATTTATTTCAACGTATTTATACTGTTTCCGCAACTTATGTATATTCTACAATTTTCTCAAAAGTTTTTAATTTAACCTCTTCTGATGATGATTCGCACAGCTCGAATCGAAACGTAAAGTTTTAGCAATAAATAATCTTTTTGCTATACAGCTGACTACCTGAAAATTTGTTGTTGATTAAATATCCTTTTGTTTCGTATTATTAAATATAATGGTAAGTATTATAAAAGTAATGGATAAATATAATAAACATAAGAATAAGTCAAATAAAATTTAGGCAATTTGACATTGCCAATACTCAATTTGATTGCCTGAAACGCTAAAAACAATACTTAACTGAAAATGGTAAAATCGAGCTTAACACGAAAGGAAATGATTCATTGCGATGAAAATATCTTATTAATAAAAATCAATAGTAAAATTTTAAGACCAACAATATAGCTGAAATTCCATCAAGAAAATTATTTCGCAAACGTAACGTATGTACTTGATTAATTTATTTATTATTCCTCACATACCTGTAGATTTTTATCCTTATTTCGATCTTTATCGCTAGAAAAAATCCCGATAAAAACATTGAACATTTCAATTTACTACTGTAATTTAAAGACCATTATCATTACATTTAACATTAATGGATAATATTTTTAAACCTTTTACATTCTTGAATAAAATCGTGGATGAACTTCATTCCTTTACATCAGATAAGATGATATTGTTCATAAACAATCAAATAAATTAAATTAAATTTCACCATATATTTTGACCGAAGTTATAAATGTACATATAAAAATGATATATAGTAATATACTATTATTTGCTATATATATTATTATTTGTTATCAAGAAAGTTAGAAAAAAATTACATTTCTCAATCACATCAAAATATGTAGTTTCTCTCGCTAGTGTACAGTAGAATCCAGAAAGTCAATTCTAAGTTGGCATTTAAATGTAATTATGTTCTTATTTTCTGAATTATAGTTATATTTTTACATAAATACACAGTATTTCCAAGGCATTTGTGTAATAAAAGAAGAAGGTTTTTTCGAAAACTTTAAGATAAAGTTTGAAACTTCTAATTACTAGTTGCTTTATTAAAAAATAAAATCTGGCAATAAATATTTTGCCGGTGACCAACTAGGACTGTAAAAAAGTTAACAGAAACAATTTTTTTACAATTTTTGTCATAATTTTAAAAGTTAACACACAAAAACATTTTCTATATGCGTACTACTTGTATACTGCTCAATTTTTAAAATTCGCTGCAGTTATAACTAAGGAAAAAAATACCCATTTCACAAAATATATATTAATATATTTCAAACCTCACATTTTCTAATCTAACTTAACACAGCCATTATATAATTATATTTTTTTGTAATACGTAAACATAATGACATTAATAATTTATTACTCAGATTCAGACGTATAACAGTTGTTCAAGAAGCAGATATAATTATTTTCATTGAAAATAAAAAGGATAGCTTGCATGTTTTCATTACCCCTTTTTCCCTAACTTTTAAAATTCTGAAGAGAACCAACCCTCCTTCTACAATACAAATAGTTTGTAATTATTTTCTTATCTAACAAATATTTATATATAAAATAATAAAAACAATTATAGTATATACAAAACGGATATTGATTTATGTTAAATAACATTTTATTGCGAGTTCCCATTCGTATTTGAAAATAATCTTCATACAGTTGCAAACAAAAGTTTGAATTCAACTTCGATTTTATGGAAAATATCTTCATGTTCGCGAGAAATTTACCTATTCAGAACAGGAGTTAGGAAGGATTTCCTGACTTTTCCAGGTTTGGCCAAAATCCCTCGTTTTCCCCCTTTAGGGACAATTTCAAATTCCCGGACAATTCTAGATTGTTCAGGCTCGTAAAAATCACGTTATTTTAAAAGACTATTGCTGAAATATCAGATTGTAAGCAAATATTCTAAATTGTTTGGTAATTCCTTTATTAACAACAATGCGAATCTTGTGTAAAGAAATGCGAGCAAGTAGAATTGGATTTATTTTAGCATTTTAATATAACCACTTCTCAATTTTTTTGTAAACGAAAAATTGTAATTGCAAGTGACAGAAAATATGAGAGATACGAGCAATAAATATGCAAAAAACAATGACATACTTAACGATTGAAACTTTGACGTTATAGAAATAAATTTAATAAATTTTACGCCAATTGCAAATCAATAAGAATTAATTAATTGCTAACTATGTTTAAAAACAGTATTAATTAAACAAATGTTCATACAAATCTTTATAAAATAGAAAGTACATAATTAAATTAGTAATTTAAAGAAAAGTTCGGCGATTTTTATCATTTTTCTAGCGACGAACACAAGTTTGAAAAGAAAATCAAGCCACTATCTTAATTTTATATTATAAGATAAAAAGCAAAATTTAGTAAATCAATATACCTTAAAAATGTTCCAGAATAAATTTCAGAACGCGCAGTAAAATTCCGTTTGGATATAAAAATTTTCCCTTCTAAGTATTTCTTCTCCATTTCTTGTTACGGTTCCATGCTCTCCTTTTAATGCAATGATGTGTTTCTTCCCAACAGACAAACTTCCATTAACAACCCTAAGTCCCTTGCTGTTTACAATGGCCTTCCTTACTAACTCACAATTGAATTTTCTTACATCTTCTTTCATGTTTCTGCGCAAAGTTTTGCCAAGTTCTACATACTCGATCCGGCAACTGGTATTTTGATACTCACCTTCATATGTCTTCGCCTTTTAATGAGTTGTTTCGTCTTCTCAAATAGTTTGCTATTCTGTTTTTTAAATAGTACCTCACCAATTTCTCCAGCAGTTTCAATTATTGTCTTAACAATGTTTCCATTTGCTTCTGAGATGTCAACTTCTCCAATAACTCCTTCCAGTGCAGCAAAGCGATTTTTATTTCATTCCAACTTGAATGCCTCGGTATTTCTTTTTAATTCCTTTAAATCCACCCTCTTACATACTTGTTTCCTAATGAGCTTCTGTCTTTATAATTTAGTATTTAAATGCACTTTAAATCTCACTATTCGTTGATCATTTCCAGTATTAAATCTGTTTAGTACACTACAATCGTCAATAATTGACTTCTTGTTTGCCAATGCATAGTCAATTTCGCTGGTTCCTCCAATGGGGGCGTTTTCATGCCCATTTTTTGTAGTTTCTTTTAAAAATGAATTCATGATGCTAAGATTTTCAGCTTCGGTAAATTCTATAAGTTTGATGGTCACGTTCATTCCTTCCCATATCCGTGCTTCTACTAACCGCTGTCTCCTTCCGTTGCCCACTATTGCATTAAAACTCCATGATGAGCTTTGATGTGTTGTTTCTCCTGGTGTGTAGCTGTTTGTTTCTTCATTGAATTCCCAACCTCTTCGTCGGTATGGCTTGATGTTGGTGCATATACCTGTACTATTTGAAGTTGGTATCGCTGGGTTAGTTGAACAACAAGCCTCGCTGCTCGATCTGATGTACCTTCAACTTCCAAAAGACAGTCTTTAATTCTTTTGTTGATTAAGAAGCCAACACCACTTGTTCTTCCAGTTTCCGTTCCTCTATAGTAAAACAAATGTCCGCTTTTCAGTTCCACCAACTCTTCACCTTTTCTTCTAATTTCACTGAGTCCTACAATGTCCCATTTGATCTTGTCTAGTTCCTCTTCCAATTCCTGAAGTTTTGCTTCAGAAGCAAGGGATCGTCCATTAAACGTAGCCAAGGTCAATAACAAACGGCAGCCTGGGCCATTCCAGTGATTCTTAGCACCCCCTGCTTTCATGCCACACTGACCGCTGCCTTGATCAGGAGCACTCCAGCACCTGGAGACTAGGGGCCATGGTTTCTGGTGTGTCAACATAATGGAGGAATTAGCCATACCTCACAACGCTTAAGGACGGGTTGGTGAATTAGCCCTTCTTCCGCCTTTCTATCCATGTATAACATTAATTTGCTACATAAATAGAAAG
>QLNU02015360.1:234417664-234427732 GCA_006491805.2 Dysdera silvatica
GTCTTGGAGTTCTAATGGGTTCGTTGAAAAAATAACAATGTCATCAGCAAACCGCAAATGATTTAAGTATTCACCATTTATTTTTATTCCCTTGTTATTCCAATTTATCTGCTGAAAAATCATCTGTAAAGCTGAAGTAAAAAGTTTTGGAGAAATGGTATCTCCCTGCCTCACACCTTTACCAATTTTGATAGTTTTGGTATCTTTATGTAACCGAAATTTTGCACTTGCATTTTTATACACACGTTTCAATATGTCAATGTACACATCCTCAACGTCTGTTGATCTTAAAGAGTTGATGACTGCTGATGTTTTAATAGAGTCAAAGGCCTTCTCATAGTCAATAAATGCAACACACAATGGAAGTTCATATTCATGTGTTCTTTCAATTAATTCTCTTAATACTTGAATATGGTCCACTGTACTGAATCCACTTCGAAATCCAGCTTGTTCTCTTGGTTGAGCTGCATCTAATTTTTTCTGCAGGCGATGTGTTAGCACTTTTGTGAAGATTTTATAAATAGCAGGTAACAAGCTAATTGGTCGGTAATTTTTTAAATCCTCTTTATCACCTTTTTTATGCAAAAGAATTACTGTTGCAGAATCCCATTGGTTTGGTATGTTACCGCTGTTAAGACATTTGGTAAAGAATTTTGCAAGTATGTCTTCTACATATTCTCCAGCTTCTTTTAGGATATCTAATGTAATACCATCATCACCAGGGGCTCTTCCTTTCTTCATATTTTTTATTGCAAATGAAACTTCTTCTTTTAAGATTTTAGGAGCTGTTCCTTCGACTATTTCAGTGTCTTCGTTTAATTCACTGTTACTTTCGTATAGATTTTTGTAGAATTCTTCAACTCTTCTAAGTATTTCTTCCCTATTTCTTGTTACGGTGCCATCCTCTCCTTTTAATGCAATGATGTGTTTCTTCCCAACAGATAAACTTCCTTTAACATCCCTAAGGCTCTTGTTATTTTCAATGGCTTTCCTTACTAGCTCACAGTTGAATTTTCTTATGTCTTCTTTCATGCTTTTGCGCAGAGTTTTACAAAGTTCTATGTACTCAATCCTGGAACTGGTATTTCGATTGTCCACCTTCATATCTCTTCGCCTTTTAATGAGCTGTTTTGTCTTCTCAGATAATTTGCTATTGTGCTTTCTACAGGTTACACCACCATATATATATACACGTGTATGATATTATTACCCTTCACAGGGATAACACAATTGCCAAATAATGGTCAACACAGAAAAGCCTCCGGGGCGAGATTTTTGTGAGTTTTTCGTGGGGGAATTTAGTTTAGTTTAGTCTAGTTTAGAGCTACATACACGTGGGAGGCAAAAATTATTGTATAATATATATATACAGTTGCTGTAAAGTAACTTCCCCTATGTAAAAGACGCTACCGATCGGAATTTGCAAGGTATCGAAATGAAATTTGAGATACAGATATTTCAAATTATGCGCTCGGGAATTACGTACACAAAACAAGAACTAATCTACAGCGGCTACCGTTACGGTTACTATATTTCGAAAATTTCAAAAGGCAACGCAGTTTTCTTATTACCGCAATGTGATCAGTACTGTGAAAAACCCCGAATGCGGTTACAAGTTCTCTTTTAATTGTAAAAACGGCTGCGCAAGAGCAGTATCGAAGAAGGAATGTGAACGATGGAATAGAAATGAAAGACAACAAGAAACCATACGTTTGATGTATATTTCGCAGTGCTCGATGAGGCCACCTTCACAGGCGATGACACATTTCATTCTGGATATTGTAGACATCGCTACCACATATAATCTTGTACGCGAAATCTGAAGAACCTCTCGTTTTATTACGTCTTTCAAGTTAGACCGACTGCTAGAATTATCCCTGTACACTTTTGATTTTAAATATCCCTATAGCCAGAAATCTATTGGTGTGAGTTCAGGACACCTATGGGGATATTTGGAAACAAAAGTCTGCTGCCACAACCAATATTCAATAGTTTTTGAAAGGGGTTTTTTAATATTTAAATTTCATTTTGCCTTTTATGTGTGACATTATTTATTGTATGTTTTTAATTACAATTTTCAAACGTTAATTTGGCCGAAAATATGATCGAAAGTATAAGGTAAATTTTAATGCGTTTTGTTAACCTAACTGTCCTATTAACATTTCTGTTGACAGGAAATTTATTCGCATACCAAATTCTAAAAATGGCACCAAGCATCCCCCCATATTAAATGAACTTGAGTCTGAATATTGGACACAAGTTAATTGATTTCATGCCTTAATTAAACATATGTAATTACTACATGCCCAAAATAATGAAGTAAAAAATAAGGTAATAAATATGGCAAGGTTTTTTAGAATTTCTTTGAATTTAATTAAACATATTGTTGGCAATATTTAAATTTGCCCTCCAGGGTTAAATAACCAAAAATCAATAAGTTACAATTTTACATTAATGAGGTTCGTGCGACTTTACGCATAAATTCTGGTTTTGGTATACATGGTTGAATATTCGTTCAGTTTAAAGAGAATATAATTTTTAATTCTTAAGCAATTAATTTCAATATGTTGAGTAACACAAACCTTACTCAAATTTCTTCCCTAGTCTACTAACTACACGAACTGGTTTTTTTTATATTTCTATATCGCAGAAGCATCTGGGCTATACTGCGCCAAACTACACAAACTAAAACTTTTCCGATACTTAAATTTTACGGACTCTAACTGATGTGAAACCAAAAAACTTTCTCTCTTTTTTCCAATTTGGGACATGACTTATTTAATTATTTAAATGAGGATGGGGGCACTAGGAGGAAAATATGAGTTTAAAGAAAGAAGGGTGGATTAACTAATATTAAGAATATATTGTAGAGCCGACACTATGAGGCCATGGAGAGACCCTTCAGCACATACTCCTATTAGAACCTCATTATTGGGAGTCCAAGTGGAAAAGGAGAAGTTGTGGTGGCCAAAATCCCATGAAAATGGGCAGTTTTTAGCTAAATGATGAAGTATTTGTCGCTACCCCACTAAGGTCTAAATTCTCATGCTAATCTCTACTCTAAATACACCACGTAGTTCGTAGATTCGTGGAATTTCTAAACTTGATGAGCCTGTAGAAATTTGAGGTTAACATTATCTTTCAAGAATTTTGGCATACCATTGAAGTATTGTGGCTATTGTGAATGTAACTTTTCTTTCCCCAGGAAACTAGGCGCCGTTTTCTGCATGAGAAAGACCTCAGCTCCCCAGGGTGTAGTCAGCCAGGATTACTTTCACAGTGAAATCAAACTTCAGAAACTGTGTTTTTGTGTGTTGTATTTCTTTGTTGGTGAGAAACAAAATGACAATGGCATTTATGGCTTTTTTTCTATGTGAAACGGTTTTTGATTGAAATTAAATTGATGCTGGTGCATATCTAGGTGGTCCTGGTTTAGAAAAAAAAGAGAGGGTGTCTAACTCAAGTTCAAGAAGGAGAAAATATATAAAGAAAGATTAAAACTTGATTTAAAAAATGAAGTGAAAGTAAAAACTAGTAAACTTTAGTAACAAACAAATTTTTTACATTGATTGATTAATAAGCAACGCTAATTAAGCATGAAGCTGAAATGGTTTGAATTAAACTTAACTTCAGTTAATCATAACAATACACATATATATATATAAGTACATAAGAAATTAAACAAATAATTAACTACATGATTACACAAAAATAAATAAATGGCAAGACATATCTGCACGTAAATATATCGTCATTATCAAATTCGATGAAACAATGAATAACAATCTCTCCAGATAAAGATAACGGAACAGAAAGAATAATTTTTGATTAATCCGATGAATAAAATATTTCTTGCTGTAACGTTCGTTTTCACAAAAAACTCTCTTCGACTTGGATGATGATAAATGTATAAATCCAGAACTAAAAAGCAAAATGTTATATTGTTCGATACAGTTCATTGTTTAAAATAAACAAAATTGATAATGGATGGTCGTGATGTGGCATTAAGGAAGTGAAATTGCGCAGAAGAAAGACTGAAGACAGGAAGCTACCACGCAAGTACTGTTTTCTCAAAGATTGTAGTGGTGAATAAACATAAGAGCCCGATATTAAGAAAGAAAGGCTCACACCCATGAAGTAGCACAGCATTGAATTACAATTTTTTTAAATTTCATCCAGAAGCAGTTTCCTCTGAATGACGTAATAATCCTCGAGAGTAACTGAACATAATGTACAATATTTGTAACTACTTTGTCTCACGGGTTTGTGTATAGGTTAATTGAAGTGAAACGTTGTAGTAGATGATGGTCTCTGTATAATGGGGATTCATAAAAGAATAATTTCAAATTGCTTTTGCGCCACACACTAGCAGTCTGTCTGACTTGAAAGACGCCAGAAAACGAGAGGTTCTGCATATTCCACCTACAGTTTTACATGTGGCAGTACTGTCCACAACATTCCACATGCAATGTGTCATTATCTGTGTAAGGTGACCATATCGGCCACTGCTAAGTAAACGTCAAATGGTACGGAGAGTTGTCTTTCTTTCCTATTTTGTCATTCACACACCTTTTTCGATACTGATCTTGTCAGCCGTTTTTTACAGTTAAAGGAAAACTTCCCACGGCTTTTGGGGTTTCCCGTAGTGCTGATGACATTACAATAATAAAAAAGGGGTATTGCCATTCGAAATTTGGTAACTGTAACCTCAACCGTGGCAGCTAAATTTTTATGTACTTCACTCTCGAGCGCATAACTTGAAATGTCTACATCGCAAGTTTCATTACGATACCTTAAAAATTCCGGTCCCCAGGGTCTCTTACGTAGGCGAAGTTACGTTATGACCACCCTATATATATATGTGTGTTGTTAACTCAACTCGAGGCTTAATTCCAAATTTGTTCTGTATTGGCGCTGTTTGGTACCTGAAGGAGGACCATCTGGTTCTCCACGAAATGTGAGCGTGTTTCATACCTTTGCTTTCCTTTATAGAGGTATTTCCTTTCAACCATTCATCAAGCGTATTTTCAGGTCTTAATTCTTCCTTTCTACTGAACCCTGTTTACGGCTGTGGTGAACTGCATCATATAATGGTTTATTACAGGCAGAAACTAGATGACGTAGTAACAACCCAAGTTATAAATCATCTATCATTGTCGAATTGCAAAAGATAAGGGATCCAAAATATAAAATAGATGCCACGCGCGTTGTCAGCAGCCTCGTTTGTTCACTATTCTGTAGTACTCGTAATTTCACAGTTAAAAATTTCGCGTTAAATGATTCTGACAAAACAAACTGATTTCAAAATCCTCACCTGCTAAAAATAGTTTATGGATTAATGAAGTTCAATTTTGCGTAAAAATTTAACTTAATGTGAAATTAAATCCACTTTTCCTTAATTTTTTCCATTGATACACTTTTTGCTCGTAGAACGGAAAAGTGCTCATCATTGCAACAGGAATGCTAGCATATAGTTTCATGGAGACGCAAATTTAATTCTGTTGTTAATTCTAGGCGCTACTGCAACATGTCAATTCTTAATTACGCCCTATATTTCATCGACAAGCAAGTAATATTTAATCTCATTGCTATCGCCATGCGCAATTAATATATGAATTATATCCAAGTCTAATCTCTTCAGCCTCTCACACCGGAGGGGAGTTTTCTATCTGCAAACTCAGCTTCAATTACCTCTTACTGTAGGTCAGTGCATTTTGTCTCAGAAATCAAATTATAGGCCGAATCTTTGTGCTCTCCTCTTCTTCTTCTGTATTTACCAAGACATGTAAAACTGCCCCTTCCATTTCTTCTGAGATTTTCTGCTGAACCCTGATATCTATTCCGTGAATAGTAGGATAGAAATAACATTAAAATAAAACTACACCGAAGAAAAACACTTTAAATAGAAGTAGTACTCAAAAGAAACGGACAAAAGATGAGCTTAATGAAAGGAAGGGCCCAGTTTTAAAAACTAGAACCAGTTTTGGAATTAATGAACAGAATCAATAATATCTAACCAAAGTTAAAAAATACTTTATATTATACAATGTAGCTCCATTATTTTTCATAGAGCGTGATAACGTAAATTTAAGATCGAGGTACATTATGTCACCTAGTGTGGATTTTCGAGGGTTAAGTTAAACTATTTCTAAGAATTTTGACAAAAAACTCTAAAATTATAGGTACAGTTGTAAAATATCTATTATGCGAATGAACAAAATATATAATTATTAAAGTATGAAGAAAGATGAACAAAATTTATAGGAGAAATATGAATGTTCAAATATAATCGATAATCGTTTTGTAAATTTACTGAAAACATTTTCGCAAAGGTCCTTTTACGAAATCTTTATAGAAATAAAGCAAAAAACATACAAAACCTATACGGTGATAACTTTTGATAATGGGAATTAATTATAATTAAAAAGTAAGCGGACTATTCTGTACTGTTGTCTTATTTCCCCGTATAAATTGCAGAGGAAAATGTTTATGCTTAAGGCTATTCTCTATGGAACGATCTTTCCTAGAAAATACCGGAACCACACAAAAGTTGAAGTAAAATCTCCAAATCAATATAAGTTTGTACAAACGGATATCGCAGAAGACTCTGAAATGGAAAATAGCACATTTTGTTGTAAGAAATCCTCAAAACGCATTGATCTCCTAAATGAATCCTCTTTTCAGAGAATCAAGCAAGCCTTGTTCAAGGAAGCACGTTTGAAAAGCACTCAGTCGTCGTTTTATCTTTCAGATAAGAGATCTCCGAACGTTTAGTTTACGGTTGATAAGTTGGGGACAATCGGGTAATTTTAGGACGACAAAAGTTGAAAAGACGAGTTTTATACAATGAAACGGAACTCTTAAAATATCTCTTTTTTAAAAGAGGTTTCGCATCATCCGTCGCTATTAAGTAGCTACCATGGTTAAACTGTAATATTGCGGAAACAAATATTAAAATATGCGATTTGTACTTCCTAAAATACACAAGGGTCCTCCATTAATTCAAACCTCTTCATTCTCTGCCCAAACACCATTAGTCGCACTTACTCACCGAAAGAAATATTTCACGGATTTATCTTTTAAAGTCCCAATAGAGGAAATATTGCATGGAAAGAAGAGGAAATATTGCAAGAGGAAACTATTAAAATCTTCGCCATCCGGTATAATAACGTGTCTTTAAAATATTGTGACATTTATGAAATAAAGTAAGAACTAATGCGCACATTAGTTTGAGATATTTCTTTATTTTAATCATCTAAAATACGTTTCAATAGGCCATTTTTATAACGATGGTAAAATCATTTTCAAACTATTTTAAGAATAGGATAAAAGCAGAGTGGTGTTTTAATGTCTTTTCATATTAAGTGATAAATAAATTATAAGTGATTTTGCTTACATCAAGTTTCAAGCTAAACTTTTCAAAAAAAACTTTAGCATTCGTGATATTAGGAAACCTATTACCGTTAATTACTATTTACGTTCCATGGAATGTGCAGGTATTTAAGTTAATAACAGTGATTATTCATTTAATTTGCGTCATGCAATGTCTAATTATCTTAATTTGTATGTGTTGTTTCAGAAAGAAGGAGTAGACTATAGTTGAGATTCGGAAATGGCGGAAATAAGAGCTAATAAATAAGAGCAAAAATTTTCAACAAATTAATGAAATCATTAAACATGAAATTAAATTTTTATTTTAGCTGACTTCTTAAAAGTGAAGGCATTGAAAATCAGTTAAATGCTAAAATAGCCTTAAAATTGAAGCTTAATTGAGATGTAGTACCTTACAGTTTGACTTAAGGGACGTGGTGTTCCTTGCTTTGATCCATAGTGTTAAGACCAGTGTGGTGCGTTGCTGAAATTTTAACAAACGCTTCGCCGAATTGTAAAATGTTTTATAATCCATTTTGCGGACAGCCCGATTACAGTCTTCAACATGTAGTGAAAAGGCAATAATAGATTTTATTTTCAAAAGTATTGTAATCGCTTTAGGAGATGTGGTGCATACCGGCTCTAGCTCACAACTCCACTGGCTGTGACTATCGGGAAGATTTTAAAATAAAAGCTGCGTCGTCTTCAACTTTTTCTCGTCAACAATATTTATAAATTATCCTTGACACTATGAGAGTTATTAAATCCTTATGTAGCTATATAACGCAATATGCATACTTTGTCTCTTACCTATTAATATTTGGGGATATTTTTTATGTTTTCACCAATATAGAAAATCCAATCGCATTTTATATGTAATTTTAAAAGATGGATAAAAAATTTCGTATGTGAACAATTTTCGGTGAAACATACAATGGTATAAAATCATCGGATATAACACTACGGGGGTGCAATTTTTAAGCAAAAGTTAGCGTTATAATGACGATTTAAGCAAAGATTTTGACACGATAAATAGGGACATACCTACTATTAAAAAATAAAAGTATAAAGATTTAGAGGGAAAATAAATAATGTATTAAAGGGCTAGTTAATGATAGAATGCAAATAGTATTTAATAATGAAAAAAATCAGAATTAATAAGAAATAGTTATCAACTACTTCAAGGGTCTATATTGGGACCACTATCATTTTGCCTTTATGTGAATAATATTTTTAAACCAAGGGAAATTACTCTCCTTGCGGACAACACAAGTACAATAATATAGGAAAGAGATTAGGAGATATTACTGGCTAAGAGAACGAAAGAAGTTGGAAAAATAGAAGAATGGTTTACAAATAATGAATTAAAAGTAAATGTTAATAAAACAAAAATATTTATAAATAAAACAACAAATTTTATCAACATTTTTTTAGTTGTAGTGATATTAACGCTGGTGTTGTGGCGTAGTTACAGGGTGAAACTTTCGCAAAGAAAATAAATGTTCTTGCGTTCGGTGGGGCACGATCCCACGACCTCCCACTTGCCGGGTGGGTACTCTACCAACTGAGTTACAAACGACGAACATTTGATCCCTTACAAATATATTTGAAGACTATTTTCCAAAACCGATTATTTCTCGGAAAGGAGCAGTACATGGACTGTTTTTTAAACCAAATTGTGGATTAACAGGTATTAAATTCATTGAAAAGCCCGTTGTAGCAGATATATTTATACAAGTCGAACACTACGCAGATTAAATAAAGCAACAATTTTTATCGAAGTTTTTTAGAAAAAAAATACTGATATTTAAAAATAAAAACAAAAGTGTTGTAAAACTGGAAAATGAAAGGAATAGATTATCAAATGGTGAAATCATTAACAAAATTGACAAAATAAATTTTGTGGGAGTAACAATAACAAAGGATCTAACTTGCAACGAACATATAGGCAAAATATCTAAGAAAATGAGTAGAGATATGGGGTTAATTAAAATAATAACTAGAGTATTACCAAAAAATATAAAGAATAGATATATACTGCGCATTTATTCATTGTCTTCTTATGTACTGCATTTGTGTTTGGGAAAATATGGGGAAAACAAATCTAAGATTAATAGAAAGAATTCAGAGGAAATTCCTTACAACACTGCACGGTAACTAGGAGTGGGAGTGGAGAGACATATTGGAAGGAATTGGTATTATACCAGTAAATAAATTATAAATAATGCCAGTAAATAACATATATTTTATATTGAGAAAAATGGTATGATATTTTCAATTTGTGTTACAGTGTGTATTAAATATCTAATTCCCTTGTGTAAATAAACTTACGTAAATAAATATAAAAGCCATAAAATACTTTATTTTACTGCGTTTATAACGTTAATTTTTGCTTATTAATACATTGGTATATCGTAGTACCATAATATTTCTTAGCACCCTAGCGCTCCAGTGGGTATAATTAGCTTTTCCTTCCTCGCTGGAGTTTGGTTCGACTCATAAGTAAACTTGATCGTATATAAAGGTATCGTAGGGTAATGTCAGTCACTTTTATGGTGCCCTACGGAGAAACGAATGACAATATTGCGCCATAGGCTGACAGTAAAAAACTCCCAGACACCACTATGGTTAAATAGCTACCAATGAATGGTATTGAGGGGAAAATTATTATTTCTTAATATAATAATGGCACATAAA
>QLNU02015360.1:234433969-234449937 GCA_006491805.2 Dysdera silvatica
TTTCCAATTTTAATAGTTTTGGTATCTTTATGTAACCGAAATTTTGCACTTGCATTTTTATACACACATTTCACCATGTCAATGTACACTTCCTCGATGTCTGCTGATCTTAAAGAGTTGATGACTGCTGATGTTTTAATAGAGTCAAAGGCCTTCTCATAGTCAATAAATGCCACACACAATGGAAGTTCATATTCATGTGTTCTTTCAATTAATTCTCTTAATACTTGAATATGGTCCACTGTACTGAATCCACTTCGAAATCCAGCTTGTTCTCTTGGTTGAGCTGCATCTAATTTTTTCTGCAGGCGATGTGTTAGCACTTTTGTGAAGATTTTATAAATAGCAGGTAACAAGCTAATTGGTCGGTAATTTTTTAAATCCTCTTTATCACCTTTTTTATGCAAAAGAATTACTGTTGCAGAATCCCATTGGTTTGGTATGTTACCACTGTTGAGGCATTTGGTAAAGAATTTTGCGAGTATGTCTTCTACATGTTCTCCAGCTTCTTTTAAGATATCTAATGTAATGCCATCATCGCCAGGGGATCTTCCTTTCTTCATACTTTTTATTGCAAATGCTACTTCTTCTTTTAAGATTTTAGGAGCTATTCCTTCGACTATCTCAGAGTCTTCGTTTAATCCACTGTTTCCTTCATATAGTTTTCTGTAGAATTCTTCAACTCTTCTAAGTATTTCTTCCCTATTTCTTGTTACAGTGCCATCCTCTCCTTTTAATGCAATGATGTGTTTCTTCCCAATAGACAAACTCCCTTTAACAACCCTAAGGCTCTTGTTGCTTTCAATGGCCTTCCTTACTAACTCACAATTGAATTTTCTTATATCTTCTTTCATGTTTTTGCGCAAAGTTTTGCAAAGTTCTACATACTCGATCCTGCAACTGGTATTTTGATTGTCCACCTTCATAAGTCTTCGCCTTTTCATGAGTTGTTTCGTCTTCTCAGATAATTTGCTATTCTGCTTTTTACATATTACACCACCAATTTCCCCAGCAGTTTCAATTATTGTCTTAACAATGTTTTCATTTGCTTCTGAGATGTCAACTTCTTCAATAAGTCCTTCCAGTGCAGAAAAGCGATTTTTTAATTCCAACTTGAATGCCTCGGTATTTTCTTTTAATTTCTTTAAATCCACCCTCTTACATACTTGTTTCCTAATGAGCTTCTGCCTTTCTAGTTTAGTATTTAAGTGCATTTTACATCTCACCATTCGATGATCACTTCCAGTATTAAATCTGTTCAGTACGCTGCAATCTTCAATAATTGATTTCTTGTTTGCCAGTATATAGTCAATTTCGCTGGTTCCTCCATTGGGGTGTTTCCATGTCCATTTTCTTTGTAGTTTCTTCTTAAAAAATGAATTCATGATGCTAAGATTTTCAGCTTCGGCAAATTCTATGAGTTGATCGCCACGTTCATTCCTTTCCCCGTATCCGTATTTACCAACCGATGTCTCTCCTTGTTCCTGTTGTCCAATTCTTGCATTAAAATCTCCCATGATGAGCTTGATGTGTTGTTTCCCCTTGGTATGTAGCTGTTTGATTTCTTCATAAAATTCTTCAACCTCCTCGTCGGTATGGCTTGATGTTGGTGCATATGCCTGTACTATCTGAAGTTGGTATCGCTGGGTTAGTTGAACAACGAGCCTCGCTGCTCGATCTGACGTGCTTTCGACTTCAAGAAGGTAGTCTTTAATTCTTTTGTTGATTAAGAAGCCAACACCACTTGTTCTTCCAGTTTCCGTTCCTCTATAATAAAACAAATGTCCACTTTTAAGTTCCACCAACTCTTCACCTTTTCTTCTAACTTCACTGAGTCCTACAATGTCCCATTTGATCTTGTCTAGTTCCTCTTCCAATTCCTGAAGTTTTGCTTCAGAAGCAAGGGATCGTCCATTATACGTAGCCAAGGTCAATAACAAACGGCAGCCTGGGCCATTCCAGTGATTCTTAGCACCCCCTGCTTTCATGCCACACTGACCGCTGCCTTGATCAGGAGCACTCCAGCACCTGGAGACTAGGGGCCATGGTTTCTGGTGTGTCAACATAATGGAGGAATTAGCCATAATTTCACCACGCTGGCTAGACGGGTTGGTGAATTAGCCCTCCCCTTCCGCCTTTCTATCCGTGTAGCAAATATTAATTTGCCACATAAATAGAAAGCTCAGCCTGCACCACTTGAAGGCGGGGTAGGACACTAGGTTACTGGCCTGGCCGGTTCCACACATCGTCACATACGTTCAGCGTGTGGGTCTCCTTCCAGTTAGATACCAGCAACCCTTTTGCAGGCCATATATATATATATATGGAAAATAGTAGATAATGTAAATATAAATGAAAATGTAGAAAATCAAGCAAATAGATTGGTGAGAAATGAAAGCAAATAAAAAACAATAGTAAGCAGTAAAATAAAAATACAAACAAGTTTATCAATGAAGAGCGCGCATGAAGCAGCAGCAATCAATATGATAAAATTATATAAATAGGAAATAGTAGATAATGTAAATATAAATATAAATCAAAATGTCGAAAATCAAGCGAGTAAATGAAAATTATTAATAGGTAGGTGCAAATATATGAGCAATACCAATATTCACACAGCCACATCTGCGTACTATATAAAATAAAATAATAAAGGCCTATGCACTAAAATTTGCATATACAATATAGTTGTAAATGTATGTACATCATACCACAGTTACAAAATATACATTCATGTGTAGTTAAAGTATAAATGAATAGACAAGTTTACGATTAATAATGACGGGCTAGTGACGAAAGTGAAAAATTGAAATTATATGACAATATATTGAATCTAGGCATGCATGTACAATCTTTTTCAAGGGAACAGTTATACATGTATGCCAGACACAATATATAAGATCTGCAAGACAATGTTTCTGAAACGCCAATAAACCGTTCGACTAAAACCCCGAAAAACACTGTCAAACGGCACAAAGGCATTCTGCTCCCGACATCGCCCTACAGATCATTGCTGTTACCAAAAAATATTCAAATACATAAATATATAATGAAATATACATGTACTTACAAGGATAGGTTGGGCCTGTCGCTTCGAGTTCATGATCTTGTGTTGTGACATTTTGAAAGCGAGAGGGAGAGTGGGAGGTGTTATTGGCAGAATCATTTAGTAATGGTGACAGTTTGGCGCCAAACAAAGGGAAGTTAAAGAATTAGCTATAGCTGAAGTTAAAAAGAGTGAGGAAAGTAGCTAAAAGGAAAAATGAAGATAAAAGGGGAAGAGGTTATGAAAATGTAAGGGAAAAAATTATTAGCCAAGTATATGGCACGCCTTTATATTAAAATTTTTTTTACGTTTAAGGTTAGCGAGGATGACTTTAAGGTAGCGTAAGCAGAAATTTATGGGAAAATTGTTGTTTTTTAATGAAGTAAAGAAACATATGAGACTGTTGGTAGTATCGTTAATATTGTTACATATTTTGGAAATGCGAACACAATGTGTAATCGTGTGTGATCAATGTGTGATTACACATTGTGTTCGCATTTCCAAAATATGTAACAATATTAACGATACTACCAACAGTCTCATATGTTTCTTTACTTCATTAAAAAACAACAATTTTCCCATAAATTTCTGCTTACGCTACCTTAAAGTCATCCTCGCTAACCTTAAACGTAGAAAAAAATTTAACATAAAGGCGCGTCATATACTTGGCTAATAATTTTTTCCCTTACATTTTCATAACCTCTTCCCCTTTAATCTTCATTTTTCCTTTTAGCTATTTTCCTCACTCTTTTTAACTTCAGCTATAGCTAATTCTTTAACCTCCCTTTGGTTTGGCGCCAAACTGTCACCAATCCTAAATGATTCCGCCAATAACACCCTCCCCCCTCCTCTCTCTCTCTCTTTCTCAAAATGTCAAAACACAAGGGCATGAACTCAAAGCGACAGGCCCAACGTATTCTTGTAAGTACATGTATAGTTTATTACATTTTTATATATTTGAATATTTCTTGTTAACCTTAATGATCTGTAGGGTGATGTCGGGAATAGAACGCCTTTGAGCCGTTTGACATTGGTTTTTAGGGGTTTCGTTGAACGGTTCCTTGGCATTTCAGAAACATTGTCCTGCATATCTTATATATTGTGTCCGGCATGCGTGTATAACCGTTCCCTTGAAAAAGATTGTACATGCATGCATAGATGCAATATATTGTCATATAATTTCAATCTTCACTCTCGTCACTAGCCCGTTATTATTAATCGTAAAATTGTCTATTCATTTATACTTTCACTACACAGGAATGTATATTTTGTAATTGTGGTATGATGTACATACATTTACACCTGTATTGTATATACACATTTTAGTGCATAGGCTTTTATTGTTTTATTTTATATAGTATGCAGATGTGGCTGTGTGAATATTGGTATTCCGCATATATTTGCACTTACTTATTAATAATTTTCATTTACTTTCTTGATTTTCTACACTTCCATTTATATTTACATTATCTACTATTTCCTATTTATATATATATATATATATATATATATATATAAATGGAATTTAAAACGACCTATTGTTTTAGAATCCACTGCTTTTCGATAATATTTTTGAATATGTTTAAGTTTTTTGCTTTTGCAGGAATTGTAAAATGTTAAAATGTTTCAAATTTCTTCCAAAGTACAATTTTCCCCGCAAAATTCATTACCACGTGCAAAATTTAAGAGTTTTCTTTACCAAATTGCTATTTACAAAACTTTTTTTTCCAATGGCTGGTATAAGACACTGCAGCCAACCGCAGAGGGCTACAGAAGGAGTTTATGTGCTCTTCCGATCCCTTGCTTCCAAATAACGTTACCACGATGGAACTAAAGTGAGCATATGGCGATGGAGTATGTGGGCTAAGTCCATTTCTTCGTGCAGATTGCAAAGTACACAAAAAGGGAACACTAGCGTTCCACTGCAGGATAGGGAGAGGGGAAAAAGACTGTATGAACACCTAAATGTAGATCACTTTGCCGGTAACTCGTTTCCAGGGTGCACTAAATTGGGGTGAATCTACTTTGCACCAGGCGTAAAAAGCTTTACAAGCTCCTAGAGATAAGGTTCACCCAGATGTAAAATTGTCAGTTTGCATAGACCTTTTCAACTCATTCTTCAGAACTGCAAAACCTAGCGCAAGACCATTTAACAAGAAGTAAAAAAGTTGCACTCATTTTGTTAGTAGTTGTGGAGGCTGGTTAATTTAGTTTGATATTGGTTTGTTTTCTTTAACTTGGCGATGAAAACCTTGAACCGCATATTAAACATGAAACGGTTTTCACTACTCTAATATAATTTAGAATTGTTAATGTTTTTTGTTATGATTATTTTTCCTCCAATAAAATATACCTGTTGAACTGTGAAATATAATTAGACCAAAAGGATAAATGTAAAAAGGTAGTGAACTATTAGCAATGCTAAGGCTGATAATATTATATTGGGTGTTCAAAAAAAATTAAAAGCGAAATTTAAGGAATTGCCTACATCGTAGAAACACAAATTTGGAACCAGAGAAATCCGTTTGTTAAGAGGCACTGAACTATTACAATTTTAAGAAGGAATGGCCGAAAGTGAAGCAATAGATTTCCAATTTGCAAGAGTGAACTAGAAAGCAGGCTTTCATATGAAAAATTCTATTATTCTTAAGAACTTTTATCATCACCAGAAATATAAGCCATATTGATGCTGTTGTATATTTTACCATCGTTCTCAAAATCTAACGTTACTTCTTTCTCAATAGTTACTCTATTTAACATAATTTCTTCAAAAATGAGTAATAATCTCCTACCTACATGTAATTATTTAGCATTTATCGAAGATGGATCTGTTTCTTATTTTTTAATAGATTATATTAAAATACCGCCCAAATTGTTGATTGCACTCTGCATATTCAAAATATTTATATCAACTATTCTAACATTGTGTTTCCCAGTAGTGCGTTAATCAAACCAAAGTTAAACAACAATATCAATCAACGTTTATTGGCGTAGTGATACCAGCGCCGATGTTATGGCGTGATTAGATGGTGAAACGTTCGAAAGAAAATAAATATTTCTGCCTTCGGTGGGACCTGAACCCACGACCTTCCACTTGCCGGGCGGAGGCTCTACCCACTGAGCTACGAAGGACAATATATAATCTCTTTACGAACGTATATTTATTGTTGCCGGTTATTTCGCAGAATGGTGTAGTACATAGACTACTATTTAAACCAAATTGCAAAGAGACTGGTATTAAATTGATCGAAATGCACGTTGCAGCATATGTATTTATATAAATCGAACACTACGCAGATTAAATCAAACAACAATATCCATCAACGTTTATTGGCGTAGTGATACCAACGCCGATGTTATGGCGTGGTTAGATACTTGATTTGAGGTGGTAGGTTCTATCATCTCCTCAGATGGTAGAGCCTCTGCCCGGCAAGTGGAAGGTCGTGGGATCGTGCCCCACCGAACACAAAAAACATTTCTTTTCTTTCGAACGTTTCACCATCTAATCACGCCATAACATCGGCGCTGGTATCACTACGCCAATAAACGTTCATTAATATTGTTATTTGCTTTAATCTGCGTAGTGTTCGATTTATATAAATAACACCAAATTGTTTTAACGAAATGTTTTAAAGCCGTGAATAACACGCCGAACATTTTCAAATTTACAGGCAAAAATTGCGACGATCTCATGCTCTCTTTTCCTTTATATATAATTAAAGCTGACACTTAAAAAAAAAAAAAGAACCTGCTCGTTACGCGAAAAAACACCCAACTTAAAAATTAATTTTCTTACTTTACTACTTCTCCAATAAATTGCACGTAACGCAAGAAAATTACAATTCGGTGTAATTATCAAAATTTTAAAAATTCATAAAAATTCGAAAATTGACTAATTCTTTGCATTTCTGCCATTACTCATATAAACATTTCATATGATATAGATCCCGACTCAAGGTTCGATTGGCACTCGAGACACCTCCCTTGCCAGTAGGAATCGCTTTTTTGAATAATGGAAGCTATTGTCAAAAGGCATACAAAAAATGTTTTATAGTATAGGATATCAACACTGTAGGAAGAAAAATTATTTATTAAATTGTGAGAATATCAAAATACTTAACGCGAAATGCAAACATCCAGGTCCACGCTCAGTGTTATTCAGCAAATTACAGAGAAATTCTAACAATAATGTTATACCAATGACAGGAAAAATTAAGGAATACGGAGTTCAGACCATTGAAACAAGCATTTATCTTAACCCAACCTTTTCCTAAGTTACGTGTATGTGCAAGCAAAATTTAAAACCAAGCAGACACAATGTACTTTAGCTCAAAATAAAAATTACGCAAATGCGGAATTATAGATATTGTTTATTTGTTAAAAAAATTTTGCACCTTGAAGAAGTAATTTCGAATTTGAGCAACATGTCACAAAGTATGCAACAAAACGAAGAAGATAAATAATATGTAAAAAATAGTCAAAATATAAAATGCGTAAAAATATACTTTTGAATACATGTATTTCTTAAGGTTACATTTTAACAGGCAATTTAGTAATTTCAGATCCTTTGTTGTATCTGTTTTCATTTATTTTCCATTTATTTATGTATTAGTCCATTAATTTCAACTATTTCACATTTTCGCTATCGGTTTTCTAAAACTTAAATATATATTTACGCATTTTAAAATTCTCCGAATTAAACAATTAACATTATAATTTTTCTTTGTAAAAATATTATATAAATTTTGCTAAAAGTTACATTTTAATCTTTTAAAAGAATGCAGTTACCTCAAATCATATACTATGGAAAATGCTTATACATTAATACCGATTAAATACGTAGAAAACTCTGCTATTTTTAGTAATCTTTGGGGAAGGTATTTTGCTGCCGATTAATCGATTATTAGATTGTTAGGAAATAAACGCAACATGTGAAAAAATAGTACAAAATCGATTGAAAAAACAGGATACCATATCCTTTCTACCTGGATTTTAATTCCGACCTAAAATATTTAACTATTTTTATTATTCTTGTAATCATTGTTATTTTTGTATACGGTAGTCGCAAATATGCGGTGACTGCTATTGTCCTAAAACTCGTATATTTTCCCCCCGATAGCTATTTTTGTAATTAGTAGATGTTGATGAACTCGCTCAGTTTCGCCTGTTTAATGAGAAAATTAGTATTTTGTAAATTAAATATATATTGGTGTATATTTTAGGCATAGAAATAGATAAGTTCGAATATAATTGAGACGGTTTTTCTCGAAGAAGTTATGACCAGATGCAATAAAATTGTCATTGGAAAATAAATGAGTTCTGCATTCTACTTAAAGTTGGCTAACTAACCGCATTCAAGTAAGTTGAATGCAGCTCACCGAAGGAATTCGAAGTTGTTTAAATGAAAATTGCAGTAAAGTGTATTTAAAATTGCTACTCGTCAAATTAATTGAATGATATTGCTAAAATTCGAGGACTTTTAACGCAACTCTTGCTTTAAGTTTTTCATCGCAGATTTGGAAATTACTTTTCGTTTAAAAATGAAAAATCCCTTTGAGGAACGTGATTTATCTGCACTCAAATAAGGAGCATTAATTTATTCAGAAGTTAGGTAATTACGGAAATAAATACGGCATATCAAGGAAATTAATGGGTTTGCTTTGCGAAATCTCTTCGTTTGACAAGATATCACAGTTTATTTGATATCATTAATCCATAAAAGTTTTCCTGGGAAAAAGTGAACCAAAAATTATACACCCAATATTACTAATTTGTATATAATTTCTTCTGTAATTACTTGCATTATTTCGCTTAAAGTGTAGCATATGAAAATATGGTAATTTTAAGGTTACTGAGAACATGAAAAAAGATAAATGTCTTAAAACAAATATGTGCATTATTAAAATTTCAATGATTGGTCTAATATAATAAATAATAACTACTTACCACATCGCTTAAAGAATTCAATAATTATTAAATCACATGCTCTCCTCGGCTGTAGTTTGCCAATTATCCATTTGATGATAAGCAAGAAAGCTTGCTAATTCCAATTATGACTTAATTGCCATTGCCTTAATTGGACTGAGAACCGAGTTGTTTTACATGTATATACAGCTCCAATTATAAAACCGATAATAATAAAAGAAAATATGTTGAATGGCGTATACTACTAATTTACTGATTATTACTAACAAAGGAACCTCGCGCACTGTCAGAGCTCGTTTTTTTTAATTTCGGTTTATAGGCCAATGTGACCGAGTAAATGAAAGATCCAAATTCAAATTTGACCCAGTCGACCTGGGGGTCGAGCTACGGCCCACTGAAAATAGAGCTCACCCTACAATGATGCTTCGCTGCATGACAGGTGAAAACAGTGTTTTGGCGTGCTGGGAAAACATTAAGCGCCAAAATTTTACTGTGAGTTACTTCTATTCATGTTAGAAGTTTAGCTTTCTACGTCTTGTAGAAGTGAAGTCCTGGCGCATCGGAAAAGCTGAGGTTCCTTTGCAAATAATTTTAGAGGCACTTTCCAAAATCAATTAAAATTATTTACCGCTGCAATATTGACATATGAAACTGATTTGAATTATGAATATGGAGTATTTACATATGAAACTGATTTGAATTATGAACATGGAGTATTTATGTATGAAAATGAATTTATGTAGATATGAAAAAAAAAATTTTGAGTTACCTAACTGCTGGGGTTACCAGAGTTATAACTGCGCTCTTGGCTGTGATGAACTTAAAACGCTTTTAATGGAAATGAAAATCAATAAAAAAATGAGAAAGCATAATAACTTTGAGCAATGACTGCAACAAATGAATGAACTGACATCACAGTCCATTTCGTGACACACTTGGTCCGTGAAATTAAAACAAATTTCTTGCACATTGAAGAATTTTTCAGGCTTGGGTACCTGGTACGTTGATTTCCACCAAGCATAGATTATCATATTACGGAATTTTGGGGAAGACAGCTGATTGTGAATGAGTGAATGCAGTTTTGTGATGTTATGACGTTCTGATAAGATTATATGCTCATAATAAGGCAAAAGGCCAAATCGTGTTAAGCGTTTAGCGAAATATTTCCATTGAAGAAAAAAATATACGTCGTATGACTGTATGAGTGCTATCCCTCCAGGTGGTGTAATCATCAATTTCGATTGCTCTGAAAGACTGGCTTGACTAAATTTATCATCAACTATATTTTCGTCCATTTGACCTGTCCACGAATCCATAATTAATAGAACTTTTGATGTTACGTTCGGTTTGAGTACTTCGCTGAGGAACATCTTATGTATTTCGGTAGAGGTTTTACCACTTTTGGAACATTCCAGAATAACATTAGGAGATTAAATAACTTTTCCTGTACCCGTGGATCGAATACACCCTTTGGTTCCTGATGGATGAGCAGAAATTGTGGTAATAATTGTCCAGCAGCAGAAATGATAGGTCGGATTGTTACGGAATGGGATATGGCGTGAGAAGATTGAATGGTATTCGGAGTGTGCTTTTCCCCATTAATCGACAGAGTGCGCGTAGATGCCCGTTCTTTAGTGAATCCGCTGTGGTCAGTGTTTAAAACCTCATCAAAAGAATAGTTGCTCATTGCATCTGTAACTATGTTGACGAATTCTATAGCTCTATCTTCCAAAGCCGTTGTGTACATAGCACGTTCATACGTAACGAACTTGGTGCCTCTTCTACTTGTTATGCCACGCTCTTTTATTAAAATTTTAATAGAAAAGCATCACTTGCGCTAAAGTTTGTGAGATTTTCTCTCATTGCAATGCTCAGAAACCATAACTTTAAATCGGAATCGTGAACTGTTAATAAAGCATATTCCCGGCATTTTTAAACTTCTCAAATACTTCGTCTTTCATCCGTAACAGTTTTTCACATCTTGTACCCTGGGAAGCAACATAATCCCGAAAGCGATAAATTTGTCGACGTGAAAGCGTGTTGTCTTTAAAGCGATGCTGTATGCTTTTCAAGGAACGTAGTTTTCCTGACCCACTCCATGGAAATTCTTTTCATGTCTTCTAATGTGTAAGTTACGCGTGACGGCAAATTAGTTTGTTCATCCCATTCCTCATCATTTGTTTCATTACCCTGTATTGCATCATACTTCATTTCATTTAAACAAATATTCGCGTCATTTATTTCGTATGTTAATCCGCTTTTCAAAATTTCAGCAAATGTAAATATTTCTTTCTCAATATCCATCTTATAATCTGATACAAAATCGGCTTGCTTTGTGTATTTTTCACAAACAACGCGAAACAAGTATGTTGATATGGTGGAAAAGGAAGACATGGTGACAAATAAGGCTTGAAATTCCACGCTTTCCAACAAAAAAATTAAAAATGTCAAAAATAATGAAGTTACAGGCAAGTGATGATTGCTTCTGATTTGAAAATTGAAGGATCGCGTCTTATTTATTCAAGACTGATTTACGTACCAGGCAGCTTTTTCGAGTTCTTCGCCAAAAATGATCTCAAAATTTGTCAGTTATGCAAAAGTAAGGCAAAATCTTCAATTTTTTTTTACTTTTACACCAGCATATACAATGTGTAATTATTTCAAGTACAACTAAAATGACTATTATAAATATGTGCTATATTTTGTTCATATGTATTATTTTTTTCCTACGATAATGTTTGGCGTTTAATGCTTACCCAGCACCTCAAAATACCATTTTTACCTGTCATGCAGCAAAGCATCATCTTAGGGTGAGCTCTATTTTCAGTGGGCCGTAGCTCGACCCCCAGGTCGATTGGGCCAAATTTGATTTTGGATCTTTCATCTACTCGGTCATATTGGCCTATAAACCGAAATTCAGAAAAATCGAGCTCAGACAGTTCTCGAGGTTCCGTTGTAAGTATGAATTAGCACTATCTAAATACAGCAGAAATCCTAGTTTTCGAAATGTAGGGAGCTGAGTCTATTCCAGTTAAGCGAAATTTCTGATAACCCACAAGCACAAGTTTTCAATGAAAATGAGCAAAAAAACTACAACATTTATTAAAAAAAAGTTTAACTGAATAGTATAACTAGATTACTACTATATTGGTAGTGTAGAACATCACCAGATACATGTACTTGTGAATTAAAATAGTAACTACTCTTTTGAAACAGTCCGATATCTTTGTACACATCCGATATATGCATATTTTTGTATATATCCGATAGCTACCATTTGTATTAATTATTATTATAATACCGGAGTATACTAGAAAATAAATATGAGCGTTTTTGCGGAAAGTTGCGTTTTATGTGAGAAGTTGAAATCGCTCTTTCATCGTAAGGAATTACATTTATCTACTCTTTTGATCCCACAATAGTCATTGCTTATGCTACCGAACTCCCGTAGCTTTTTACTTAGAAGTCATAAATGGCTTTATACTAGGCACCAGTTGCGGATTTACCAATAAGTAGTAAGTAGGCTAAAGCCTAGAGCAGCAAATTTTCCAGGAAACGCTTGCCACCGAAAAATTTGCTAAGGCGAGGCTGAATATTTTAGTGGCCAACTGAATTATTAATTTTGAAGTATTATGCTCGAAGGTATAACTGGACATACGGTCCGATCAAGCCAAAGTTGGGGCCCAGGGACTAGTATTTATTCGGGGCCCCTCCTTACGCACTCGCAAAAAGGGAAATTCAATAAGTAAATAACAAATTCATATTCTTTTTATGTATATTATCTTCATAATCATTAGTTTAAAGCCGTTTTCAATGACGTTTTTGTCATAATTAAGAAAAAATGTGCTATTAACAATTGCTAAGTTGTAATTAAAAAGACCTATGTTTCAAACTAATATTTTAAACTTGCTAAAATGATCACATATAAAATTTGGGGCCCCAATCATATGTGGGACACAGGGGCGCGGCCCCGTAGGTCTGTGTGTTAATCAGGCCCTGACTAGGCATTGGCAAAGAGAGATCTGCCATAGGCGCTACCTTGAGTGAGGGCCCAAAAGGTTCTAAATTAAGAATTTGACAAAAGCGTCAAAATCTCTGTTATGCCTCTGGTTGCATTTGGTAAGATTAGGCGGCAAAATATGTTGACCTGCAGGCGGGAAAATTGTAAATCGGCCTCTGCTAGGCACACGTGATTTAAAGCCCCCTTTGGTGTAAAGTTATAGAAGTTTGTATTTTTTTTTAAATTCCGGTTAGCAAAATGCCGTCCCAATGCTTTCATCAGGTCTTCTATTTCAATTCCTTAGAGATAAATTGTTGAGTTTGGCCTTCTTCATATAAACATTTTATAATAAAAGACTTGTGATATTCTATTGGAGCACTCTCTTCAACCAAAATTTAGCAAATGGTTATCTGAAATCCGCACACACGCGTAAACGCTTCCTCATATTTGAGTCAGTCTCGCAGCTATTGAACTATATGCTAATTGCATGCTTTCTTTTAAACCAATTGGGAAAATATTTTGAATATTCTAATATTTTGGGCCATCTCTACTGAGTATTACATAATTTTGAGAATAATGCATATGTGTCTTAAAATATAAATTCTTGGTCTAGAAACTGAAAATTAACAATTTTATTCCATTTTTAAGTACATTCTCAATGCCATTCCCTACCTTAAGCACAATGGGAAATCAGCTAATTCAGGGTATTGAACGCACTGGTTTTCTTCATTATTCTATACTTTTTTGTTTTATATCTGTAGTTGAAGATGAGCAGAATGATTTGTTTTAAAGATTACATAAAGCTATATTTGTGATTTTTACATTTTCAACTCATAAAAATAAACTAAATACTACACGTAAATTCAAGTTATAGAAAAAAAAAACTTACTATTTTTAGGATTCTAAACCCCGTATTTTTCTTATGGTATACAAATCTATCAAGTCTACGCTACTTTGAAGCGTCAAGTATAAAGTACAATATATATATAAAATTGTTCAAAATCACATAAAATCTTAGGATATTAGAACTGGTTGTATCATTAAACGAAAAATCACATAACGCAAAATAAAGTATCGAAGCGCATTAAATTACTCAAAACAACATATTGATGGTTTGCCAAGTACTGTTTTACACAACGATGGGGCTTGCTGCTACAAAAACATTGCAGTCTAGGCATTAATTTTAAAACAAATTTATAAATGAATATTTGTTGAATTTTACTTTAAATTTGCAAAATATGTATAGCATATATCTCAGTGATCAAATTTCAGCCTTTCTAAGACGTTCAGAAGGTTTACAAACAATTTAAAAAATATGCTGAAAGTCTTAAATATGCCATTGAGCTAAGAATATGTAGTTTTAAAATACTTAACAATCATTAATATACTTCAAAATTATTAAATTTGTTAAAGTCTTAAATTAATTAAAAACAAATTAATGAGCCATCCATGAGAAGAAAAATTGGGGCCTATTAAAAAGAAAGAGTGGGTAGATGTTTAATTAATTTGGGCTTTAAGCGAATTAAAAAAAAATAAATGTTTAAAAAATTTAAAAAATGGTTAACATTTTTTACACCCACATTTAAGCTCAGACTGGAGCTTTTTTTATAGGAGAAAGGGAGACACCGTCCTTAAAATTGGTAGTCGAATATATTATCCGTCTTGATCTCCACGAAACAAAATGCAAAATTCAGTAATTATACAGAAATTAATTACCCCGATTTCATAAATACCGGGTTCATAATATAATTTTCTTATTTCACTTCGGTACATGCATCTAGAAATATTACGTAGTTTGCTTTTGGGCATGAGATTGCCGTTTATATGGGAGAAATTGCTTTTATTTTGATATTAAAAAAAAGCATTCTTTGTTAAAAGATAATCCAATTATTCATCCTCTTTCAAAAGAATCTATTGTCGAAAATATCCTGAAATAAGTCATCAAGACTAAGAGGGAAGCAATAAAAATCACTCTTCAAATCTGTTACATTTCTTGAGTTAGAAAAATCTTGGAGCAAGTTCTGTCGTCGACTGTTGCCTATAGGAGTGAGGAAGTAGTCACTGTGGCAGGAAAGTTTTTTTTTTCCTGTGATCATAGACTTTGAACAATCAAAGTCCGTTTCTCCCGGATTTTTTCCTGTCGTTTGTGGCCGGAAGCAGGAAAAAATGCTACGAGGGAAACTAGTTTGAGTGGGAAAAGACTACGCTTAACGAAAAAAGAAAAGCAGAAAACGGGAGGGACAAGCACCATAGTTAGGAAACATGTAAAAGTATTCGATATAAAAAATGCTGTTTTCCTCAGATTGGGAGTGTAATTCGTGGACAAACTGCGACTATAATAAGTGTTCGGCAAGAACTGAATGCTTATGAAAAAAGGCCACCCGATTAGCAATAAAATAAAAGGAAAAAGATAGGAAAGTTTGTTTATATGTATTACGTGTTTCATGTATCCAAAGAGAATAGAGAATGCAACTGGACAGTTGATATATACAATGTGAAAAATGTCGTAAAACTATATGACTTTTTATGAGAAAATGCGAATAAATTAATTCTCAAATTGTTCATCATGTACAGCGTTAAAAATATGAGTCTCAAAATTTTTCCATAACGTTTTTCGAAATGTTTATCAAGATAGTTTTGTCATTTTGTTGTTAAAATTTCAGGAAGCTGGAGGAGGTGTTTATAGTCAGTTCCTTAACACTAGAACCGCGGCACTTTCGTTATGCCTAAAAATATGGCTGCGGTCATTTTGACTGTTCCTGAATATTCTTTAAAAAATATATAAATACAATTTTTGTTTTTGTTTCAAATAATACTAAAATATTTAGGTTAAATTTTAATAATATTCATTTAATATTTTCAATAATTAGGTTAATTTTTACAATTAAATAAAAATTTTAGCACATGTTTTCTTTCCGGAAAACTATAATTTACGGGAAAAAATTATTCTTTAAAATCATGACGTCAACGAAAAATAATTTAACGTCAGTTGCGGAT
>QLNU02015360.1:234450037-234484923 GCA_006491805.2 Dysdera silvatica
ATATTAATATTTGCTGCACGGATGGAAAGGCGGAAGGGGAGGGCTAATTCACCAACCCGTCTAGCCAGCGTGGTGAAATGATGGCTAATTCCTCCAATATGCTAATACACCAAAAACCATGGCCCCTAGTCTCCAGGTGCTGGAGTGCTCCTGATCAAGGCAGCGGTCAGCGTGGCATGAAAGCAGGGGGTGCTAAGAATCACTGGAATGGCCCAGGCTGCCGTTTGTTATTGACCTTGGCAACGTATAATGGACGATCCCTTGCTTCTGAAGCAAAACTTCAAGAATTGGAAGAAGAACTTGACAAGATCAAATGGGACATTGTAGGACTCAGTGAAGTTAGAAGAAAAGGTGAAGAGTTGGTGGAACTTAAAAGTGGACATTTGTTTTATTATAGAGGAACGGAAACTGGAAGAACAAGTGGTGTTGGCTTCTTAATCAACAAAAGAATTAAAGACTACCTTCTTGAAGTCGAAAGCACGTCAGATCGAGCAGCGAGGCTCGTTGTTCAACTAACCCAGCGATACCAACTTCAGATAGTACAGGCATATGCACCAACATCAAGCCATACCGACGAAGAGGTTGAAGAATTTTATGAAGAAATCAAAGAGTTACACACCAAAGGGAAACAACATATCAAGCTCATCATGGGGGATTTCAATGCAAGAATTGGACAACAGGAACAAGGAGAGACATCGGTTGGTAAATACGGATATGGGGAAAGGAATGAACGTGGCGATCAACTCATCGAATTTGCAGAAGCTGAAAACCTTAGCATCATGAATTCATTTTTTAAGAAGAAACCGCAAAGAAAATGGACATGGAAACACCCAAATGGGGGAACTAGTGAAATTGACTATATCCTGGCAAACAAGAAATCAATTATTGAAGATTGCAGTGTACTGAACAGATTTAATACTGGAAGTGATCATCGAATGGTGAGATGTAAAGTGCACTTAAATACTAAATTAGAACGACAGAAGCTCATTAGGAAACAAGTAAGTAAGAGGGTGGATCTAATGAAACTGAAAGAAAATACCGAGGCATTCAAGTTGGAATTAAAAAATCGCTTTTCTGCACTGGAAGGACTTATTGAAGAAGTTGACATCTCAGAAGCAAATGAAAACATTGTTAAGACAATAATTGAAACTGCTGGGGAAATTGGTGGTGTAATATGTAAAAAGCAGAATAGCAAATTATCTGAGAAGACGAAACAACTCATGAAAAGGCGAAGACTTATGAAGGTGGACAATCAAAATACCAGTCGCAAGATCGAGTATGTAGAACTTTGCAAAACTTTGCGCAAAAACATGAAAGAAGATATAAGAAAATTCAATTGTGAGTTAGTAAGGAAGGCCATTGAAAGCAACAAGAGCCTTAGGGTTGTTAAAGGGAGTTTGTCTATTGGGAAGAAACACATCATTGCATTAAAAGGAGAGGATGGCACTGTAACAAGAAATAGGGAAGAAATACTTAGAAGAGTTGAAGAATTCTACAGAAAGCTGTATGAGGGAAACAGTGGATTAAACGAAGACTCTGAGATAGTCGAAGGAACAGCTCCTAAAATCTTAAAAGAAGAAGTAGCATTTGCAATAAAAAGTATGAAGAAAGGAAGATCCCCTGGCGATGATGGCATTACATTAGATATCTTAAAAGAAGCTGGAGAACATGTAGAAGACATACTCGCAAAATTCTTTACCAAATGCCTCAACAGTGGTAACATACCAAACCAATGGGATTCTGCAACAGTAATTCTTTTGCATAAAAAAGGTGATAAAGAGGATTTAAAAAATTACCGACCAATTAGCTTGTTACCTGCTATTTATAAAATCTTCACAAAAGTGCTAACACATCGCCTGCAGAAAAAATTAGATGCAGCTCAACCAAGAGAACAAGCTGGATTTCGAAGTGGATTCAGTACAGTGGACCATATTCAAGTATTAAGAGAATTAATTGAAAGAACACATGAATATGAACTTCCATTGTGTGTGGCATTTATTGACTATGAGAAGGCCTTTGACTCTATTAAAACGTCAGCAGTCATCAACTCTTTAAGATCAGCAGACATCGAGGATGTGTACATTGACATGGTGAAATGTGTGTATAAAAATGCAAGTGCAAAATTTCGGTTACATAAAGATACCAAAACTATTAAAATTGGTAAAGGTGTGAGGCAGGGAGATACCATTTCTCCAAAACTTTTTACTTCAGCTTTACAGATGATTTTTCATCAAATAAATTGGAATAACAGGGGAATAAAAATAAATGGTGAATATTTAAATCATTTGCGGTTTGCTGATGACATTGTTATTTTTTCAACGAACCCATCAGAACTCCAAGACATGGTACAGGAGCTCTCAACTAGAAGTAAAGAAGTTGGACTGAAGATGAACCTACAAAAAACTAAGATCATGTTCAATAATTTTGTAGAGGAAACAAAAATACGTATGACAAGTTATAAAATAACACAGACAAATAAGTTGACACAAATAAACAGACAAATAAGTTGACAAATAAACAGACAAATAAGTTGACAACATTGAGTTAGAAATTGTTGATTCATATATTTACCTTGGTCAGCTGGATTTCAGTGGATGCCAACATTATGAAGGAACTCAACAGACGTATTAATCTTGGCTGGAGTGCATTTGGCAGAAACAGTTTTATCCTGAAGGGGAAATTGCCTTTATGTCTAAAAAGAAAAGTCTTCAACCAGTGTGTATTGCCAGTCCTCTCTTATGGATCAGAGACATGGAGTCTAACAGTTGGAGCAATACGAAAGTTACAGACAACGCAAAGGAGCATGGAGAGGTGCATGCTTGGAATAACTAGGAGAGATCGAAAAAGAAACACTTGGGTGAGAGAGCAAACTAGAGTAGAGGACATCATTGTTAAAGTAAAAGGGCTGAAATGGCGATGGGCTGGGCATATTGCAAGAAGAACTGATCAACGATGGACAACAGAAATTCTGAACTGGATTCCAAGAGACCACCGAAGACCTAGAAAACGTCCTCAAACTAGATGGGTGGATGAAATAAGAAAAGAGGTTGGGGTGACGTGGAAACGAATGGCCCAGGATAGACTTGTGTGGAAAGCATTTGGAGAGACCTTCATCCAGCAGTGGATAGATAATGGTTGAATATGATGATATATATATATATATATATATATATATATATATATATGTGTGTAATTGGTGTTGCAAACAAACCGTTGATAAAAAAAGGCCAAAGATTTATTGAGTGTTGAAATATAAAAGAGAATATTTGCAAGTATGTGTAAATGAAATAAATTGGTATTTCATTGACACAATTTATTCCAAAAATATATTTACTCAGAGTAATTTTTAAGTGGGGACAGTGACTTTAAATGGCTGCAATTCTTCGAAATTTGGCATACATTTGAAATTCAATTTCTAGAAATCAACCATTTGTAAGTACATAAACTTTTTGTTGTGCAAAATACCAATCTGACTTTTTTAATATTAAATTTAAAATACCTTAATTGTTTTAATTCTTCGTATAGCGAGTCACCATACGTAAAATAACTTGTAACAGAATACGTTTAGAAACATAATTTTTACTTTATAGCAAAGCCCAGAGGTTGTGGTACTGAATAAACTAATCTCATAATTAAATCACATATTATTTAATTTTTTAAAAATTAATAAATATTAATAAATAAAATTGACTTAATATTTATGGAAATTCGTATGGTATAAAAATAATAAATATGAATTAAATAATATAAGCTTACTTTATTTAGCTACAGCTGAGGAGATGCTCGTATGTCCCAAATTTTATGTTAATCCGTTGAGACATTTTTTTTTATCTTTAGGATAAACTTGAAAAACATGAAGCTGAAAATAACAGGTTTGAATATTAGAATTTAAGGCGAACAGAAAAAATAAGATATAATCTAATTAAAACTCTTCAGCTTTATAAAAGATAGTACCTTTCTTTTCTACTAGCATTTCATTATTTTTTTTCCTTTACCCGTTTCTCTTGTCTGGCTTTTAGTGTCCCAAAAATAAGCTCGTCCTTCGGCCCTCTGCACTCTGGTTTCATCTGCAGTAGTAGCTGCTTTACTGCATTTATACCTGATATCATCTCTAACGAGCGTATTATTTGCAGTCTACCAAAAACGCTTTCGACGAAAGCGCTTCTGGTAGACTGTAAATAAGACGCTCGTTGTAGACTGGAACAAGCAAGCAATCGGCAAGCTCCACTATTTTTCTGCTACAGATAGAAATTTTAGGGCAATATTTCCAAATAGTGGAGTTCAGTGACTCATTCGCTTTTTGAGTCTTTCTTTCAATACACTTTTTTAACAATTCGTTGTTGTTAACTGATTACACTAATCAGTAAACACTTTATTTGTTGCTTTCATTACGTCTGGGATCTGGCGTTTATGCGAGTACTAAGACGGCTGTCCATTAGACTTCGCCTTTTTTTTGCTATGTGTATCACGTATCGAGACCCTTCGCACAAAACATATGTAATGGCTCGTCATCCGTAGAAGCAGTATGAAAATAGGTGGCCCAAACAGCTTCACGCATATCTGTTAGTGAATTAGAATTAGCACGAATTGCATTTCAATAAAAAACTGCAAGTTGATCGATAAAAATTTCCGTTAATCTGCTTTTACCTCAGATAGACTTTCCATCCTTCAGTTTTCCCTATTTGTTTCTTCAAACTTCTCAGCCTTTTGCCCATGCGCTTTTGAATGTGCCCTATACATTCAATCTTCCTGATTTCACAATCTTTATATGGCTTGCTCAAACATACCTCCCGATAAGACTTCGTATCGCCGTTTCCGATATATTCTGTATAGCGTACATTATGATTGGATAATTAACTTTCGGAAATTGATTTTATACCAACGACTTTCATCTTACCAGACGAACAATCATGGTTTTTCAATCAAGCAATCATGTGACAATGGTTCTCCACTTTCTTCCTCACTATCACTATCTTGGGCATAAGTATCAGTTTCATACTCGCACTTCTTACAAAAAGTGGACAACATCTTGGTGTCGATAACCTTTCCACTTTCCGAACGTTATGCACACGCCAATTTTTGACGTGTGCCCTCTAGTTTTCCATGTACCATCACCGCTGACGCATATATCTGTTAACCCACATGTCTCTTGGTTTGTAAGTTCAACTTCATTTATGGCTGTAGCAGTTATTACTAATTAAAGCGTTGCAATTTCAGAAGATGCAGTTCTGATGATTTCAACTATGTCGTCATATGCTTTCTGGGATACAGAGGGGGGGTGTGGAAGATCCATCACAGTACAGAAAGTTTTCAAAGAACTCAAGCCTTGACCGATGCACCTCATGGAGTAAATAATGCGACCGTTTATCTCCGGTACATTTCCATGCTTACCAAGCATTCGACAACTCCTAGATTCTCCAATTGCCCACATTTGGAACATACAACTAAAAAGATAGATGAAGCTCCATAGATAAAAGTTCCACTTGTATTTACAGGTCCATGACAATTATTACACACCAAACATTTTTCATATTCCTTGAAAAGTAAGTCAACATCAATTATCCTATAGCCCGTAAAATCAGACTGAATATTAGAAATTATATGCTTTGAAGAGATAAATTTCAAATTTAAATTGAGGCACTTCTATCCTGATCAGAAACTACGCGTAGATTTCTGTGAAACTGTCTCGTACGAGTAGGACATCCCGTTGATCGTCGGTATCTTCTGCTCATTTTCCAGAACTGAAAAGGAAACAACAAAAAGAAATAACAAGAAAAAAACGAAACAACGAAAGAAAATCCATGAAATATAAAAATAAACCAATCACTCCACAATCAAACTCGTAAATAAAGATCTCTCGTCGGGATATCAAAACAGATGTAAACAATCCAGAATGTAAGTGAAATTCTTTGTTTCTAAAGTTAAAATAACTCCCTTCTTCACAATATTGAAAAGTGTAAATACATATTTAATAAATGTAACAAAATATAATTACATAAAAAGAAACAATGCTCAGTATTTTGGAAACAGGAATTTTAAACTGAAATTTTAGTTTTTAGTTGTTTGCTATTTTCATGATAACTTCGAAACAACGGCATATTTAAAACAATTTGTTAATAAAATTATAAAATTTTTTTTTTTTAAATTTAAAGTATTGTTCTTAGCATACAACCAACTTGAAGATATTCCAGAGTTTTTATGGTTTGTTTTTGTGTTTTGGATCAAAATATTCGAATAAAATAAGTTTATTTTGAACTACAACCCCTGGCAAAAAATATTCGATCACCTGTTTCTGCAATGGCACCACACATATATAATTTTTTCTATTTTTTATACGTTTGCATTTTAAGAAATATATCTTGACATAGAATAAAGAATAACACATTAAAGAATAGAAATATATATAAACTGAATTATATATTACAGTTTTGATGGTGAAAACTTAATGAAAAGAATATTGCTTCAACGAAAAAAAGTAGCCGATCACTAAATTTAATATTTCGTGAATCTTCCTCTGGCTCGAATGACGGCTTTCATTTTATTCGGCATGGATTCTTTGTGACCCCTCAAATATTCTGGGGTACTTTAATCCCAACTCTCTCTTATTGCTTGGCGCAATGCAATTAAAATGGTGGGCCTTCTCGAATTTATTTTTGTTTTCAAACTGTTGAACACATTGTCAATGGGACTGATGTCCGGGCTATTTGCAGCGACGTCATAACATCAATTGAATTGTGTTCATCATTTTGCAGATAGCTTTTCCCTCGTCTGCTACAGTGACACGATATATTGTTATCTTGGAAAATGAAATCATTGAAATCGCCAAACCATTCTTCGATGCTAGGAATCAAGAAGTGTTTCAAAATGGCAGCATAAATTTCGGAACTTACTGTTTCCAGGATTATACATATTTTCCCAACTCCATAAATCGTCATGCAATACCATGAAGTAAATGACACAAGAAATTTTGCTTAAGTGTTTACACCTTCTTCGCTGAATTTTTCATGCGCTCTTCTCCAGATTAATACGCCGTTATCATCACTGTTTCTAAACAAATACGTGATTCATCCCTAAATATAACGTTTGCTCATCCACTAATTCGCCATTTTATATGTTTATTACACTACTTTAAACGTCACTTTTTGTGCTTAACTTTAAAATAAGGTTTTGTTTTTTCCTCATAAAAGTGAAACCCTTTGAATTCAGTCGGTTTCTCACTGTACAGTCACTTAATTTTATGCCGTATCTAAACTTTTCAGAATTCAACTGGTTGGAAGTGAAGCGATATTTCTTTTTAGTAAGAGCATAAAGCTTTCAATCCTCTCTTGGTGAGGTAGATGGCTGGCTACCGTTATGATGAAAGTTTCCCACGCTATTAATCATGTGATACTTTTTCCATAGAACACATGCAGTACTCTGAGAACAGTTAGCCAATTTTACGACTTTGGGAAATCCATCTAGCAGTAGGTGAAAAATTCTTGTTTTTAAATCTGTTGAGAACTCTTTCTTGGAAGCCAATTTTTTCACTGCATGAACAAGCGTCGAAATGGGTGTGAAGTTTAATATTTGATTTACCTAATCTCTTATATCTTCTGTGCGCGTACATGTTTCTAAATTTTCATACATAGCATTTTTACCTGTTTGAATTTCTATGATCATATACTTTTTTCCAACTTACTCTGAGAACGGATACTTTTTTCCAGCAAACTTTATTGCTGTTTTCCTTTTTGGCATTGTATTATTTACACGAAAAAATTAATTTTTCATTTATAGCATCCAACTATCATCAAATATTTTGATGACGTATAAAAAAATACAATTTTTTAATTAAGCACAAGAATTTCTATTACATTCCAGCTATTGTGCGGTATAATGCAGTGATCGGATACTTTTTGCCAGGGGTTATATTCTACGTTCTGCACGCCTAAAACCATAGCCAGTGCTAACTGAAAAAGCAATAATTGGTTAATAGGACTCTTATCCTTTTAATCATGCTCAGATTAATATTTGGATATTTGAGGTAATATGCTGATGCACATAATGTCTAAGTAGCAATTTACCAATTCGAATACCTTAAATGTGGTGAGATAAATCACAAGAAATAATTTCGTCTAATATATTATTTTTGATTTATAATAAAACTCTTCCTGGCCCATAAGAATATCCAGAAACAAAATCCCTTTCTAGGATGAATTCAATATAGAAACAAATACACAGTCAAAGAAACTGAATTGTAAAATATTATTTGTGTAGGGTGTTACTTATCTGAAGAAGAGACTTGAAATAAGCTACAGCTTTTTACTAACCTGCAATTCTAACCTAATCAGTCAACACCCCGTTGATCACAAAAATATCAGTGTAACGGTATTATGGAGAAACAAAATATGTTCACACATGTTGAATAAACATATACATACACCTACACATCTTCCTATTTTTTTCTAGAGGCATTTCTATCATATACAGTACGATTATTGGATTTTATCACAAGCTTTAGTATCTATTTCAAACATATAATTGTTACGAAAATAATTATACTTTGGATAATTTTTATTGGATGAATTTTAATATTTGTATATCACATATAATGTTTTTAATGATTTAAGTTAACTATTCACAAACTGCATAAATAACAATAATCAAATTTACGATTCCATAAATAAATTACCTACGGGAAGCATTGGTAGTTTGTGTATGTAACTAGTAATCCATATTGCGGGTTAATAGTTAGCTATCCGCATCATGGATTACATGGTAATGTTATCATTCCGGTAATCCATCTTGTAGAATATCGTTGATGAATTATTCAAGCATATAGTTTAAAAAAAATGGGGGAGATTGGACGATATATTTTATATGATAACAAGCTTAGATATACTTCCGGCCACCCTTCCCAATTCCCCTTCTCTTTACACAAACAAGCAGCAGTAAGATGTGCTTTTTGATCGGGAAGCTAAAATATTTTTAGACATAAAAATTTTCCCTTAATATAGTTGAAATGCGTAATTCTGCTTTTATTAATGGGGCAAGCGTATTGTTATATATCATTCATCAAGTATTCACTCGTCATTTAATATAAAAGCGAAATCGCGTAATTTATCTGAACTTCAAAACATGTCATTCGAAGGAGAACAATTAGTAGAAAAATTCTCATTAAATTATTAAATCCTTGAATCAACAATTTTTTTCATATTAGTCGAAGATATATATGACAATAACATCTTCTAATATGCTAACATGTTAAAAATCATTCTTTAAATTACGAGGGATTTATTATCAAAACATTTTTTATGCCCGATCAAGGCATATTAGAATCCTATTTGCGTTGCTTAACACATGCATTTTTGAATGCATATACATCATTGCATTTAATACAATAAGTATATAACCTTATACGTATTATATAACTAATTCTTACAACAGATATATTTCCAGATCAATATCACTAGAATACTTATGATACTGAATTCAGTTTGCCTTTTGCACTTATAAGGGACTATATAATTAAACTGTATTTACAGAAAACGCAATGGTGATAATCCCATACTAAATACTCGTGTTTGTATTCGTAACATAATTTCGGTCAAAATTTTCAGAGTATATCATTATATCGTCCTTGAGGCGTTTTACGTCCTAATGGTGATGTGACAACACAGTGTTTGACAAGTCAGCACACGCCTGGAGGTAAAAATTACCCCATGTTTGCATAAAACTGTTTCACCCTGTAACGAGTAGGTGCCACTTCCTCTAATTATCAGTACGTATCCACAGATCTTTCTATTGCAACAGGTTGCAAGTATTGACGAATTGTGAATATTTTGGGGTATATCCTTTTTGCTCGGAGCGAAAGTAAAATTCTGTAAACGCAATTAATTAAATTGTTTTGTACAGTCATTATTACTATTATGGTGCAATTTATACAGTATCTTGAAGATGTCAGAGATAGTTATGAACCGCTCGTTTCGTTTTAGACTTTTGAACAGAGTGGGGGTTAATACAGTTTTAATGAAATCAAAGAAAACCAACCTAATGAATGTCAAAAAAAAGGCAGTTGGTAAATCAAATAGACCATAAGCTTACGGAAGGACATTTTAGTTTTTTATTTGGGTTTTACATGGCGAGGACAGCAAAAGTCATGATGAGCCGGAACCTACAGTTTTTCGAGAAGTGATAACCTCTTAAAGCCCAGGGGATCATCCCCCCGGGCAACAGTAAGCGGTCAGTCAGCAGGCTTTTTTTTTGTTTGGCAGTGCCAGGAGTCGAACCTAGTTTGACAGCGAACTAGCAAGGCATGTTTCCAATGTCGCGTTTTCCACCAAAGTATAATTAATTGAATGAAACTTAATTGAAACTCAATTGATTGAACACTTAATTAATTGATTGAAACTACGAAACTTTCCTGTAGAAACAAAACTTTATAAAGTGAAATCTGTCCATAACTATATTCTGGGGACTGAGGAAAGTATCGTTATAACCAATTTATTGTTATAAACAATGTTGAGACTTACACACTGTATATCTCTCGAGATCGCGGAAAAGTTTTTTACGGACAGATCTATAATTATAGCCAGTATCGCCATAGATAGATTCCATTGTACATAAAGAATTTATGGTCAGCATAAACCAAAATTAAAATAAATACTTTTAAGGAATCTACTTCTCTGGATCGTTTTTACCTCAGGTGTCTGCTTCACGATGTTATGCCTAACATAAGGTTTAGAACGCTAATCTCAGTCATTTCAAATAATGTTCTGGATTTTATAGAATAGACTTATGTTACCATATAAAAAAATTAGGTAGGAATTAAATATGTGGACAGTTTAAATTTGACCCATATCTATCTTGAACTGCTCTACTCTATAAGTTTTTTGCATTTTCCACATTACATTCATACAACCGAATTATAACGTTTCTCCGTGGATCTGTTTATATAATTTATCTTCTAACAAAGAAAGTCATAAACTATTTATAGTAGTAACTATATAAAGTATTGTATTTAGTAGTATTAGGTGAATATGTTGTCTAATAGGAAGATTGAATTTGGAAATACTTGGTTAAGTAATTTGGCCCTGCGGTGGCGCAGTGTGGTAACGCGTTCTCCTATTGCGCGGCTAATCCGGGTTCGACTCCCAGCAGTGCAAAAAGAACGCTTACTCAGAGATCTCATAAAGATCGCACTGCTCACTGTAGTCCGGGGTTTGGTTCCCTAGGCCTTAAGAGGTTCGGATTCCTCGGAAAACAGTAGGTCCCGGCGCAGCATGACCACTGTAGTCTTTGAGCCGTAAAACCAAAAAGAAAGAAAGAAATGGTTAAGTAATTCATATCTCATATATATATACAGTCAAACTCCACTATAGTGAACTTGGCTTATAATGAAACCCCATATATAACGAAGTCCCGTCCAATTTCCTATACATTTAACGTTATCGGATATAACGAACCGCCCGTACATAGAAAACCAAAAATTCAGACCCTTAAAGTTCGCTATAGCGGGATTCGACTGTATATATAATATGAAGGAAGTTCAGATGACAGGCATTAGTTGCGTTTAATTGCGCAGATCCCCTTTTATCTTAAGAATTTAGCATTTGTATTTTAGTTATGCGTAGACGAACACCAATATTTAGCCATCTTCCAAAGTTACTATCATTTTGAGAATTTTAACGATCCAAAGATCATCGTTCAATTACCCAAATCACATAAAATATGACAAGTTTCTTATCATAAAACTATGAATTTTAATGAGAAAGGCCATGTTCCACAGATGGTTAAATTTTTATGGTGTTTTTACTGCCCCTAAATTTGCTGTTTTAAGTTATAAAGCACACACACTTAATAGCGCGTTGGCCGACCTTTTTCACGGACAATAGCCAACAGACGCTGTAGTAGGGAACCAATAAAGTTCTGCAACCACAATAAAGTCATCTCTTCCTAACAGTTCACCGGTGCTTGACGTAGAAGAGTCACTGATGTAGGATGGTGCTCGCGACATCAAGAGCCTCCTCGGATGCGTTCCATAGATTATTTATTGGGTTGAAATCCGCTGAGTGAAGGGTGCGGGATCATTTGAGTGTGGCAAGGTCATTGGCATGCTCCCGGAGAGGATTAGTCGCTACTGGGGACCGATAAGGTGGAGCGTTATCATGTTGAAAGATTACCTATTGATTTAGAGAAAAAAAAATAACGAAAAGATGTAGATGATCAATAAGGAGTTGCACTCAGATGGAATGAACAGGTAACGTAGACCGCTAAGGGTAGAAGAGACCTAGAACATTCCATATAAAAGCTGTTAAAAGAATCAGACTGCCTCCACCTGCTTATAGTAACCTTATTTAGCAATAAAGAATCATAACTCCTTATTATTTATATCACATGCATTTCCATCCATAGGCGTGATAGAATGTTAATCAAACAGCTTAACTTTAACTAATCAGATGGTCAACACACAAATCCATCGGGGCAAGTTTTTGTGAGTTTTTCGTGGGGGATTTTATTACAATTAATGAAGTTAATAAAAACTCTCCCCGGTGGCTTTGTGTGTTGACCATTATTTGGCAATTGCGTTAGCCCTGAGAAGGGTAATAATATCTTACATCCTTATATATGAAGAAAGAGAGCGTTGTTCCTGTCCGAGTTGGTCTAACGGTGAAGGCACTTCGGACTCAAAGGAGGGGCCCTGATTTGACTGCACGATGGGGAACGATGTCTTTTTTTGTCCTATACCAAAAAAGCTCTAGTGCGAATTAAAAATCGTGGGAGTCAACTTTATTAATTGTAATAAAACCTCCCACGAAAACTCGCAAAGAACTCGCGCCAGTGGCTTATGAGTTGACCATTATTTGGCAATTGTGTTATCCCTGAGAAGGGTAATAATATCTTACATCGTTATCAACTACTTTTGAATTTCTTTTATTAATCACGTTTATTTAATTAATCGTTCTCTTCTAGTTTTGTCCTGGTATTTAAATACTGAGTTTATATTTTTTAAAAAAAATTACATTTCATATAATGACGGATACAAGATTTTCATAATTACAAAAGGAGAAATTCAATTATGTTATAAATTTAATAGTTTAATTCTGTTTAAACTGTAATATATCCTTCATGATTGCTTATTGTAACCAGTTGTTGAATTATATAGGCCTATATATTAAATTTACACAGAAATATTTCGATACATGTTTGGATCCATCCCGATCCTCCCGTCTCTGCGCCGCATCTGTGGTGGCGCTCCACACCTTCCTTTCAGGGGTTAGCTGATTCTTGTACATTCCACGACAGGCCCTGGGGCGTGCTTTCTGACAGGCGGCCGGGTCCATTCTCCACGGCGACCCATCTGGTAGCTTGTTTCGGTTCACGTTAAATGACGACACCTATGCGAGCTTGCATCTTTGTGTGCTCTGTATGGTCGACTTTCGAATATCTCCTTCCGTCAGCCACTTCGCCGGCTATAACGCTGTCTGAGGGTCCAGTCTGGGATTAGAGCGACGCTTTCGGTGGCCACCCTTCCCAATCCTCCCCTGCATACATACATATATACATACATACACACACACGCACACACACAAGTACACATATATACGTATATATTTTTATTACATATGCATGTATATTTTATAATATAATATGATGTGCATACATTTACACCTATATTACATATGTACTTATATATAATGGTATTAGTTCTTAAAATCCTGTATATACATATTCTAGTGTATAGGCCTATATTATTTTATATAATATATAGGTGTGGTTGTGTGGGTATTGGAATTCCATATATCTTCACTTACTTATTAATAATTTTAATTTATTTACTTTCACTTTTCACCAATTTACTTACTGAATTTTCTACATTTTCATTTATATCTGCACTTTTTCCCATATACAGGGTAACCCAGAAGGTTGTTGATAAACTTCTAGGGGTTGTAGAGGACAAATGAAACGTATCGGCCAATGGAACCTATGTCCGAAACGGAACCGGTTTCGCAAGAAAGTGAATTTAGTGTATACGTCCACCTCGCGGCTGCGTAACCAATTACATCAATTAAAATATTTTTTTCATACAGAATTTAAGTGATTCACCTAATAACACAGCAGAGACAAAAACATCCGGAATTCCCTTTTCTGATCCGGATCTGCGTACCACATAGTCAGCAATAAGCATAAAAGTGCCTTTTTTAGCACACTGGAAATGAATTGTGAACTGCTAAGTGTATGCAGCAGGTAGAGGACATGAAAATAAACAATTTTTGTTTAGTTACTTTTTTCTATAATTAGTCGTTTGGCTGCTACAGTGAATTTAGTGTTCGCATCCAGCGCATTCAAGGTTACCACATATGGCAAAATGCGCCATTTAAAGAATTTCCAAAATTATTTAACGCTAACGGACGGCGGCCTGTCTCTGTTTGGCGACTTGGTATTGCCCCCCTAAGTGCTACTTCTCCTGTACACACATATGCACGTAGAAGAAGTTTCTACCTAAAAACGTGAACGGGTATACTTATAAGATTTTTTTAGAAGAGGTGTTGCCGAATTTGTTGGCTGAAGTTCCAGCAGCTTCACATCGACACATCTGGTTTCAGCATGATGGGGCGTCGCACTCATTTCAGCACGAACGTGCCGGCCTACCTTGATTGGATCTATCCTCATCACTAGATTAGCAGTGGCGGACCAGTCGCATGGCCACAACGATCCCCCGACCTCACAACCCTGGGTTTTTTCCTGTTGGGATACATGAAGTCTCTGGTACACAACACACCTGTAACATCCGACTTCAACCTTGTCGCCAGGATCGTGGAAGCAGCGGCACGTGTCCGTGAAAAACTTGGCCAATTTCAATGCGTACGAGACTCCTTGCGGCGACGCTGTCAAGCCTGCATTGTAGAAAATGGAAGGAATTTTGAACATCTTCTATGATGTAACTATGACTTTTTCCTTCATAATGCATTCTTAAGTTTGTTAATAAAGTCATGTTAACACCCGTTTCGACTTCCTTTCTTTGTGTGTTGGTCACGTTGCTGTAGCACCGCACGGTTTCATTTCCAAACACAACTTCCTATGTAAAACTTGTTCGTATTGGTCTGACAGATCAGAATGTAAAGTTTGTAAATGTTGAAGAGTTGTAATTACTGATAAGTGAATATCTCATACTGTATTAGACCGAACTGGGGTCAAACAATATTGACAATGCTAAAGAAATCTCAGCTGTGTCGATAAAAATGTCGAAGTTATTTAATATTATTGAAATACATATAAACTGACATAAATTAATTACAATCTATGTATAATTCATAATACATATTTCAGTCAGGATCGGCGTTAGGTGAGGGGGGTATGGTTTACTGCAATGGAATATTATTTATGTAGTCTTCCATCGGGCCAGAAAAGATTTTTCGAGTCCCTACTACGTGCTACTTTCCCTCTACACACGTTTTTTGGTTCTGCCTTTCTAAATGCAGCAATAATGCGTACTTCTGTCAATGGTTTTCATGCGACTGGAATCTGGCCTGTGAAGATGGACATTTTCGGTGATGCTGACTTCTTACCTTCAGATCCTACCGACATACAGATTCAAACACCAGAGCCTGAACATTCAAGTGCTATGGCCTGAGAAAGTCTCGGTTATAGAGACACCATCGTCTTCAATATTAATTCCAGGACGCCCTGCTGAAGAAGAAAAATCAATGGGGGCAACTTTAAAATTTCCAAGTCGCTACGACACTCCACCCCATTGTTCTTGGAATAATCCATCGACCTCAGCATACTTTCTTAGTGTTTCCCCTCAAAACGTTCTTGCTATTCCAAAAATCAAAACCAAGGAAAAGCGGAAAACTAACAGAAAACGAGGACGAACGGTCATTCTTACTTCATCCCCTTACAAAGAAGAACTAAAGATTGCTATGGCTAAATGTACGAGACCACAATAAAACTTACTAAAGACTTAATTTCGAAAGTGAAGAACGCTGACAAAAAGGACACTTAAAACCAACAAAGAAACAGGACTGGAAACTAGTGAATATGAGGAGAGTGATACACTATGTCTTTACTGCAATGACCTATATTCGAAGTCTACTGAAGGATGGAAAGCATGTGCAAGTTGTGACAAGTGGGCCCATGATGCTTGTGCTGGAGTCGATAGTGAAAACGACGAATCAAATTCTTATTTGTGAAGTATGCAAATGATTAAAGTATTATTCTTTCCTCTATTAATCCATTCAAATGTTTTGTAATCAAGTATTCAAAAGCTTTCTTTAAATCATAATTTTGATTCCATCAATTTTTGAAAATCATATTTTAAATCTGTAAGAAATTTTTAACTGAAATAAATTTAAGGTAATTAGTTTCATTTAATTTCTTTTTAAAATAAAGTTAGAAGAATATTTCTGTGAATGTACAAAAATAAGAAAAGATAGACTAAACTTTATCGGGTGCATCCATAACCATATCCATATATAACCATCCTATATATCCATATATATATCCATCTATAACCATATTTTATTTAAATATGTTGTGCAGGCAGAAATATAGTGGTTATAGAAGCGAAAAAAAGAGAAGAAATACCAAAAATAACTTAGCTATCCACAAATTATAGTTCCGTTCGACCCTGGATCAGAACGGACCATTTTGACTTTCTGAGGTTTTTCTTTTTTCTCGTTTTTCAATATTTTTTCAAGCATGAATATTTCTATTTAAAAAACAAAAATTGTTTATAACCATCCATGTGGCAGAGATTAAAACACATTTTTTGTTTGAAAGAGACAAAAAATAGAAAGAAATAGAAAGTCCTGTATACATCTCACATCAAAGTAACACTGTTGAATAACTTACAAGTAGTAATTCAACAAACTCAGTTCAAGTAATACCACAAATGTAAAAAAAATATAGATGAATTTATTCAGTGTCAGATATTTATAATTTTTAAACATTATTAGCAGTGTTTTTGCACGCATAGTTTATCAATTATTAATTATGTTGGTGTGATATTGGTATATTTAATGATAACACTATTCAAAAATCTTTACTATTTTTGTATAATTTGTTCTGAGTACATATTGTAAAATATTTTTTAATAGTTTTCAAACCTACACACACACACACACACATATATATAAACTAGTTTCAGAATTCATCAATGCAGTAGACCATATTCAAGTATTAAGAGAATTAATTGAAAGAACACATGAATATGAACTTCCATTGTGTGTGGCATTTATTGACTATGAGAAGGCCTTTGACTCTATTAAAACATCAGCAGTCATCAACTCTTTAAGATCAGCAGACATCGAGGATGTGTACATTGACATGGTGAAACGTGTGTATAAAAATGCAAGTGCAAAATTTCGGTTACATAAAGATACCGAAGCTATCAAAATTGGTAAAGGTGTGAGGCAGGGAGATACCATTTCTCCAAAACTTTTTACTTCAGCTTTACAGATGATTTTTCAGCAGATAAATTGGAATAACAAGGGAATAAAAATAAATGGTGAATATTTAAATCATTTGCGGTTTGCTGATGACATTGTTATTTTTTCAACGAACCCATCAGAACTCCAAGACATGGTACAGGAGCTCTCAACTAGAAGTAAAGAAGTTGGACTCAAGATGAACCTACAAAAAACTAAGATCATGTTCAATAATTTCGTAGAGGAAACAAAAATACAAGTTGACAACATTGAGCTAGAAATTGCTGATTCATATATTTACCTTGGCCAGCTGATTTCAATGGATGGCAACATTATGAAAGAACTCAACAGACGTATTAAACTTGGCTGGAGTGCATTTGGAAGAAACAGTTTTATCCTGAAGGGGAAATTGCCTTTGTGTCTAAAAAGAAAGGTCTTCAACCAGTGTGTATTGCCAGTCCTCTCTTATGGATCAGAGACATGGAGTCTAACAGTTGGAGCAATACGAAAGTTACAGACAACGCAAAGGAGCATGGAGAGGTGCATGCTTGGAATAACTAGGAGAGATCGAAAAAGAAACACTTGGGTGAGAGAGCAAACTAGAGTAGAGGACATCATTGTTAAAGTAAAAGGGCTGAAATGGCGATGGGCTGGGCATATTGCAAGAAGAACTGATCAACGATGGACAACAGAAATTCTGAACTGGATTCCAAGAGACCACCGAAGACCTAGAAAACGTCCTCAAACTAGATGGGTGGATGAAATAAGAAAACAGGTTGGGGTGACGTGGAAGCGAATTGCTCAGGATAGACTTGTGTGGAAAGCATTTGTAGAGGCCTTCGTCCACCAGTGGGTAGTTAATGATTGAATATGATGATGGTGATACATGTATATATATTTCGATTTATTGAATGGCTTTGAAATCAAGAAGAGTGCAAAATACAACTATTTGATGAAAGCTTTCAACAATTTTAGAACTAAAAAATATGGCAGTCATTAAAATAAATAATTAAGTATAATTAAAATTTTTATTTATAAGCAATAATATTAACTAATATTTCGTTTCAAAATCAAGGCTTATCTGCAAATTATGTATTAGGGTAGTGTTTCCTAATCTTTTCCGAACAGCGTCCTATTATGTATTTAGAACAAAAAATACTCGAAACCCACCTAGCGTTACTGGATATGACAGGAAAGAAATAGTTTTTATTTTAATATTTTTATTACGATATATTATAATATGTAATCTGTATATTACATCTACACATTCCGAATGTAATGAATTTTGTATGTATATAATGTCAATTATATATAAACATTTTACAAAATTTTTTACGATCCAGCCGTGGATTGAGATCAACGATTTGAAAACCACTCTATTAGCCAGCGTAACTAGGTAGGAGGTATGAATGCTTAGTTCTCCATAGAAAAAAACATATCCCTCTCTAGATCTCGAGTCTAGACACGGCAATAATTGTATTAAGGCCTTGTTTTTATAATAGGGATTATATTTTTAACAGATAATCTATATGTAAAATGCATAAACTTATGATTATAAGTGGCTTAGTTTATTTTTGAAATTATAAAAAAACCGCAAACCATGAAAGAAGACGAAATCTATATTTAGTTTGAAGGGATTAGGCCCTCCTTGTTTAATTTCATCATTAAAATTTGGGAACGAATCCAAAGGAGAATTCCTATTTCCAGTTATTTCTATTGTTGGAGCAAAATATTGGAAATAAGGCTATTAGTTTTTATCTATTTTCGTTCGCTCCGCCAAAAGTAATATATCAAATAAATTTATAATTAATAACAGCGGAAAAAGGATCCGGGGTTTTAATGCATAGATAGAAATTTCATTAATTTTGTACGCTTGTCCATAAAAATTCTTTCTTTCTTTTTTTTACACTTGGAAAGACAATAGACCTATCAATGGCAATATTGGCACAATTGAAGAATAATTGAAACTGTGAAATAGATTCTCTGCGTATGACGTTTCCGAAACTGAAATAAAGGTATCTCAATTTCCCATGGATAAACTTCCATTGTAATCCCTATTTCAACTTTAAATATAAAATGGAAATCCTATCTTCGGTCTGTACCAACATCCAAAGTTCACCATAGATTTACTTTTATATAAGAAATTCTGAAAGATAATAATTTTACCTGAACTAAACTGAATATAATCTACATTTAATTATTCATAAAGTATAGGGAAAAACTAGAATTCATTGAACATTTTGTAAATAGCTTACACGGGAAGATGAAGATTTGCAATCTTCAAAAAATGTTATACCACGCTTTTGTACTATAAAAATACTTACATAGTATATCTTTAGTTTAGAATATTAACATCATTCAAATGCAGTTTATTGAATATAATTTTATACATATACACACACGTTTATGATGGAGAGATAATGGAGTGTGAAAGGGGGACACCATTATTCCAAAACATATTATCTCAGCTTTGCTGAAGAGTTTTCATTTAATAAGCTGATTCCAAGAACTTTCGAAGATCCAGGAAATGTGTTCAGATAAGATGGGCAGATGAAATAAGAAAATTGGTTGCAAACGAATTGCTCAGGACAGGTATACGTGGATAGGACTTGGAGAGACATTCATCCAACAGTGAGTAGATGTTGTTTGAGTAAAATGCTCATAATATATATACAATAAGAGAAATGAGGAAATTTATATGTATGTGTGTATATATCAGGGCCTGTTCTACATAGCATTCCGCTCAGGGTAAACATGTGTTTTGCCGTCCTAACATTACTCCATTTCTTATAATAATCACATTATGCCGCAATGGAAAATCATCGCGAATATGCGGTTCGAACTTTCTTGGTTAATATATAGTGTTTCTAATATATAGTGAGAAAAATCAAAAGAAATTGGGAAATGGTGAAGAACGATCTTAATACCTTCTTAAAAGTGGATTTGAAATTATTTCTATGATTTATGAATGCTTCATATTGATCAGAAAACGTTAAATTACTCTTATCATTAATGATTTACTTATTTTTTAGGGAAAATCCTTCTTAAAAAATTGATGAAACATATGAAGTAAAATTTTATAGTCCCTTTTGATACGGCTGATCGTTCAATAATTGCGCCCTGAGATTACAAAAGCACATTTATGTCCTGTAGATTAAATTCCGATGCCGTGGGTTGTAATTATGCAGTTATTGCTTTGGTGAACTTGTTGGAGTAAGGGTATTGAATATAATTTCATTCCAAAGGAATGTTCAAACTTAATTAAGCTTCAGTAAAAACAGAAACTTTCGTATTTTCTGCCTGGAGCAGAATTTCTTTCCGTAATCTTTCCGTAAATAAAAGGTTATTCGGTTGAATCTTGAAAAAGCCTCTGAATTATTTTTCGAACTTTTGTATGAAGAGAAAAGAATTTGGGAATTTAAAAGCCGAACAATATATTTTAGAGTTTCTCATTATCGCAATCGAAGCTATTAGGACGGTTATGTTTTAAAAGTCATTGCGCCAGTTTATTTGAACTTTATAGCATGAGTTAAACGAGTTACGTTTGAAGAGTTTAATTTTTATTTGCCTTTAAGGAAAAACGTCGATATAGTTTTCATAGTTTGCTGAATACTTCTAAAATGTACACTGCTCAGTATTTTCACTGGAAAATCTTGCACTTTAATACACTGACGTACGCAGGGGGGGTTGATAAACCCCAGTACCATAAAAAAATTTATATATACACATAAGAAAATATGAAGTTGTAGCTCTGTAACCCCCTTTATGAAATTTCTGAGTATATACAGGGTGGTTAGTAAAGTCCTTATACACGCAGATAACTGTTGAACAAAGAGTTATATGTATGAACGTGATGTGTAGGTATAGTAAAGTGACTATGTACTACAAGATGAGACTGCGTACAGCGTCCCTAGCGGAAAAATTCAGAACTTAAAGCTGCTATCTCGAAAACTATTCAAGATAAGGGCAAAAAGTCAATTACAAAGTTGTTAAGCACCAGCTAGTTAGTACGAAACGATTTTTTTCACCACCTTAATGGGGAAAAATCATGCTTTAGGACGTTTAAGGGGTACAGGACGTCCTTAAGGGATGCTTTCCCTTCGTACAGCTATGCATAGAGGGGAAGCTTCGGATAGGGGCGATACTTTCATTGCACACATAATCTCGTCACAAAGCGGATGATATGCAAATGTGTACGCTACGTCATACGTTATCGGTAAGCATAAAATAGTGACCAGGCAAGGAGTGTAAGACAGTGTGAGAAGTGAAACGGTGCGTTAAACGTCTGTACTTATATAATATATGGCGAATTATTACAACAACGAGTATTGCGAGATGGTGCTGTTATATGGGGAATGTGGTCGTAATGCAAGAGAAAGTGCATGACAATATGCCGTACGTTTTCTTTTGGGACCCCATCCGACTGCAATGACCATCACTAATGTGGTTCGACGGCTGAAAGAGGCGGGTAGCGTTACACCTCGTCCCCGTTCAGGTCGCCACGCATGTGTAAGTCAGAGTGTGCAACCAGAGGACGTTTTAGCTTATGTTCTGATCCACCCACGGTGCAGTTCAAGAGAAGTTGGTATGATGTGTGGCCCAACAGGCTGCCGTGTGCGGCAAATCTTGCAGCAAGTGGGAGCTCACCCCTACTATGGAATACTGCTGCAGTCACTAGTTCCAGGGGATGCTGAGCGACGTTTTAATTGGTGAAACTTCGTTACGAACACCTTAGATATGCAGCCGAATTTTTTAGAAAACTTCCTTTGGACGGACGAGTCAAAATTCACCCGCAACGGGGTGTTAAATAGACACAACGGACATTATTGGGCTCTCGAAAATCCTTTATGGAGACGACCAGTCCGACATCAGGTGCGGTGATCTGTTTATGTGTGGTACGGTGTTTTTAATAACAGACTCATTAGATCTGTGTTCCACGAGGGCACATTAACGGGACGTCGATATTTGCAGCTGCTACATGGCGTACTATCGGATATTTTGCATGATGTTCCATTGAGTGAGCGGAGAACCATGTGGTTCCAACATGACGGCGCTCCTCCTCACCATCCAACAGAAGTACAATTATTATTATCCCAAACCTTCCGCCAACAGGTCATTGGCTAGGGTGGTAGTGTGAGCTGACCTGCACGGTCACCGGACCTTACCCCATTGGACTTCTTCCTTTGAGGCATCTCAAAAGACAGGTCTATCACACCTAACCGACGACTGTGGACAATGTCCGCAGTCGCATTACCGATGCCTGTACAAGCGTCATACCTGCAATGCTGCTGGATAAATCTACAGGATAAAAACGTGTATTGCGGCCGAAGGTGGTCACATTGAGCACACAGTAATACGCTGTTCACATTTGCCGAACCAAATACCCACATATTAGCGTTTGACGTGTTCTATTCCCGCAATTCATGTACCATTTTGTACTGCATCAGTGATGCTGGACAACTTTGGAATTAACTTTTTTTTTTCCGTTTCTTGAATAGTTTTCGAGATAGCAGATCTACGTTCTGAATTTTTCCGCTAGGTATGTAATTTCAACTGATGATGTTAGAATGGAAAATATAAATGTAAAAATGGCATGAAAATAAAATTTGTATTTGTACGCTGCACGCAGTCTCACCTTGTAGCGCATAGTCACTTCACTACGTATACAGATCGTACATACATATCATGTTCATACATCTATTTTCCCCCGCTTGGCATTTATCAGCGTGTATAATATCTGTACTAAACCACCCTAAAAATTGTGCGTGTAATGAAAATATCGCCCCTACCCAAATTTTCCTATCAATGCATAGCGGTACGAAGGGAAAGCTGACACGTAGGAGTTTTTTGTATCCCTTAAACTTCCTAAATCACGATTTTTCCCCCCATTAAGGCGGTGAAAAAAACCGGTTCGTACTAACTAGCTGGTGCTTAACAACTTTGTGATTGACTTTTTTACCGTATCTTGAATAGTTTTTGTGATAGAAGCTCTAAATTTTAGTAAGAAGTTCTGGATTTTTCCGCTAGGGGCGCTGCACGCAGTCTCATCTTGTAGCGCATAGTCACTTTCCTTTACCTATGCATTACGTTCGTACATATAGCTCTCTCCGTTAGACAGTTATCTGCGTGTGTAAGAAGTATAAGGACTTTAAAACCACCCTGTGTGTATATATATATATACGAGGGTTGGAACTTTAATAGTCACAACTATTTGTTTACAGTGGACACAAAATGGATGCATGTTACCAAGTTTTACTGCCCCTAAATGTAGTCACCCGCATAGTGCACAACCCGTTGCTATCGATCTGGAATTTGTACGATATCTTTACCAACGCCTGTTGTGTTGATAGTTCGAATGGACCGGTCTACTGCCTGAAGAATCTCTGGAACAGTTCTGAAGCGAATGTCACAAAGTGGTTCCTTCATCTTAAGAATCAAGTCAGAGCCACAAGGACTGGTATGTCCGGGGAATACACTGGCGTATAATTAATGATGATGTATAATACAACGATGCTTATAATAATGATGGCTTATAATAACGAGTAATATTTGGCACTTTTCGAAATGAAAAAGAAGAGAAAAAAACACTAAAATTAAAGAAAATAGAAAGGAAAAAGTAAAGAAAATAGAAAGGAATAAGTAAAGAAAATAGAAAGGAATAAGTAAATTAAACAGAAAGGAATAAGTAAATTAAATAGAAAAGAATACATAAAGTAAAAGAACAAAGAATGAAAAACTGAGAATAGTGGACTTCACGTAAAGAGGGTAATAGAGGGTAAAAGAGGGTAAGAGGTCACGTAAAGAGGGTAGTAAACTAAATTTAAAATTTAAAAATGTTAAGAGGAGAATTGAAGGAAAATGGAAAGAAAATACAAGAAAATAAAAGTAAGTAGAAAGTAATGGAAAAAGTGTAAAAATATGTTAAACTTGTCAAATGCACAAAAAAAAAATGTTGCTACGTTGCGAAAACTACTGGTCTTAAAACGCTGAAAAAAATTTCGTATGGTGTTATTGATTGTTCTGTTTTTAAAACTCAACCACAAATCTTAAATATAATCCAATTCTATGAAAACGTTTTCTGAAGTAATCAACAATTCTTTGGATTTCATTGTAAGCTACGAATCTATCTCAAAGCGAGTAGTGAACTATTTCTCCTGTAAAATGACCTGGCTGTTCCTTTCCACCCATGAGGACAAAAACCTGTGAAGAGAGGATTGAGTGATTATGGCTCTGACAACCAGTCGTATGATAAACGTAAAAGTAATTAATTGAATATGATAAAATCTCATGCACCAAGCCGCAACCTATGCTGAAAAAAAAATACCATCGCTCCAATATTCATTCCCGCATGTCTTTCGGATCCCCCCCGTTTAGCCCAGATCGAATCTAGGTATACTCTGTTACTGGAAGTACAATATGTAAATGTAATGTTGCTTGGAGAGCATGTTAAATACGTCGTTTCTGTTCTAGATGATCCATAGCTTAATCCTGATTCGTAGGATATACAAAATAAACTTCGAATAAATTTTCCCAGCTGAACTGTTTGTAAAGTGTATGGAAAATAAAATATGATCGTCAAATCGAACTAAATCGTTTTAAACATCAATTTTCTCCCCGAAATTAATTCCTCTATCTAAAGATGCAAGAAAAAAGTTCTCATATTAGGGGGAAGATATTATTAATAATTTATTTATGAAATTACATTTCGATTAACGTTGCGAAATGTTAATATATTACGAAAGTGTTTGGAGGAGACCAAAGGGAAATAAACCGTTATTTTAATTTTTTTTAAAAATATTTCCATTGCCTGCATGTTAAAAATTAAATAATGTCTAGAAGGTGGAGCGCATAATTTATTTTTTTTACAGAATTAAAAAAAATGTGTCAATAGATAAATGTGTTATTAGTTTATGTTGATTCTGTTTACCGAATTAAGTAACGAGCCCTTGTAGTAATTGCCTGTGCAATTTCTACAACTCGCAAAGAAATTACCTGAAAGCGATTCCTCCGATTTGCTTTAAATTTACAAATTAGGTTCAGACTAATGGTTGAAGCGTACTTCTGTCGACTTTTCTCCCCTCAAATTGGAGGGATATGAAGTTATTAATATTTAAGTTGCTACAAAACTGTTATTTTTCTATTATTAGCGGTTAAAGAAACGTCCAACAGACTTCATAGTTAAGTCGTACGCATGCGCGATTATGGATGATAGTTTCTTTAACAGTTAATAATAGAAAAATAATAGTTTCGCAACAATTTAAAATATTAATAACTAACGAATCACAAAGTCGTTAACTTTGGTGATTTGTGTCGATTGTTCTCAGTCATAGAAATGACTTTTTTCTTTAAATTCGCTCACTTTAAGTGCGCATGCTCCTCAAATCATTTCTTCCCTCTGTCGTTGTTTGGGGGGGGAGGGCGAAACATGCGTGGGCGGAATTTATGCTCATTGCAATTTTTAAAACGAAGGTAAAATATATATTATCATTGGTTTAAATAAGACAGTTTGGGTAAAATTCCGCCCATATACCTAAATTTTTAATTTTGAAATTTTTCCAAACAGTTACTTCTACATATTATACAGAAGTAAGTAACAGACATGGTATATATTCCCCGTCAATATTTCTACCTTTACGTTTTACTCTCAGGAAAAAAATAGATGGTAGAAGTCCGAACGATTTGCTTGAAATTTCCAAATTTGTACGCAAAATAAATTAATTTGGCACTACGCAGATCAGATTTATGAGTAGTATGCTTATAATGTTTACTTATTACATAAATTGGTCTAAAGCTAGCGAATATGTTGGTGTAGCTGTTGTCTGTAGAAATATCACTAAACGTCAACAGATATCGCAAAATTATCTTCAATATATAAGGCAGAATTGTATACCACTGGTCGTGCACTGGAATATATTCAGAGATATTCAATATTACAAACAGTTATTTGTTAGCAATTCGCTTAGTATTTTGCAAAGATTTGCTTAGAAAATGCTCCAGAGCACTCTGGATATAAGCAAAATTTGCAAACAATTATTAAATTCGAAAAATGAACAATATACCGTATAATTTTGCTGAATTTTAGGATATCTTGGGATTGTGGGTAATCAACAGGCTGACATTGCTGCAAAATCTGCCACAACAGAGGCAGAAAATTCCGACATTCCTTTTATTGATTTTCCAAACCAAAATTTTCATATTTTCACCACAAATGGCAATCAGATTGGACGAACCAGGGGCATAGCAGTTAAAAAATTGTTGGCGGGGTGTGCTCAAGCAACTTTGAAAAACATCAAGTGAGTTACCGTTAAGCAGAATAATGAATTTTGTTATTAAATGGGGGGCTTGATTGAGCCTCCCTTTCCTACGCCAAGTGGACGAAGCATTTCGTAGCAAATTTCACCTTGTTAAACCCCAGATTGAATTTTAAAAGACCAACCTGTGTCTCAATAACTTGAAAGACTCCTCCAAAATGACCGATTAGTTCGTGCACGACACATCAAAATTCATAACTTAATACCTTCGCAGAGGCGGATTTGCGAATGAAAAGTCTGCAGGGTTATACATAAAACATTGGTCTGAACCTATTTTGTAAATTTATTTCAAGTAAATCTGAGGAAACACTGTCAGGTACTTCCCTTTTCAGTAATATAAAAACTGTTATATATATTGAAGATAAGAAGTACTTTAGAAAATAAAACTATAAATATACAGTATATATATATATAAATGTGTGTATATGATTCAATAAGCAATGAGTTTTAAACTGTACATTAATACTAAAATATTTAAAGCTATCTCAAATATACCACCATTAGAAATACATTAAGTTCCCTAAATAAATATCAAAAGATATACACATAACCTACTAAATATAACAATCAAAAATGCTCGATATTTATCTACACGCAGAATCCAATCTATGTTTGCTATTTAGCTACTTGAACATTAAAATTTATGATGCTTGCGCATTAATGTATTGTAGGATAAAAGGAATTTTGTGTTGGTTTTTAATAGAAAGGCAGTCCATAACCAGCGCAAAATAGAAACATAGAGCAGGCAGAATATAGGAAATTCAGTTAGAACAATTCTGAAACTCCATATTTTCAAATTTTGTTATAGTATTTACAGAGAGAAATATAGGTCCTTTTGGATATTTTTCTCTATTTCTGATTCCAGAATGAAATCACCTACTCACTAGGCATCCGCTATTGGGTAAAAACAATACAGCATTTTATTAACATGCATATGAAATCCAAATATTTCTCGAAGCAAAGCCAATTTTCGCAATCCACTTGGGAAATTTCAATTTGCCTTTGAGAATTCACTAGACGGTGGTCTGCTGTGGTTGTTCATATTTTATTACCACTGCTGTCTGATACATTAAGTTGGCAATGTGGTTTCTTTTGTAAATATAGTTGACGGTAAATACATGAAAGTCTTGTTTTTCCTCTGAATGTTCGGTGAGGCTCGTTGTAATCATGATGTATTTCGAGTTCTAACTTAGATTATTTTCAGAAGTCTGTTTTATGGAGAAATATGAGTTTAGCAAAACACTTTCCTATATTCAAAACGGGAAGTACGGGAAAATTTACTGCATGTTTTGCTCAAATGGGAAAAATCTTTGCATCTTTTATTAAGAATCTTTGCATGATTTATAATACAATATACACTAGTTTTCGCAAATTAAGAAAAACAAAACAGAAAAAAATATAAAAAGTACTTGGTGCATATTTATGAAATGTGGTGTAAGATGTGGTGGAGATTGCGTGTCTAATATTTCATTTTGTTTTAAATAACTATGAATTTCATTATTTACAATTTGCTACACGTTATATAGATTAGCGTCGCTCATATTTTATATAAATTATAATAAGACTAATTAATTTCTTAATTCAACACAAGTAGATAATGGCAAGCGTAAAAGGTAACTGCCATTATATTATGTCGTTAATTTCAAGCTTTCTCGTTAAATAGTGAATTTACTTTAAACTGAGTGTTTGGTTCTGAACAACACACCAACGGTGGCTTGTAAGCTGAGGTTAGGTGCCAAGCTGCACGGCTAATACAGAAATGAAATTATTTTGAGCTAAGCAGTGAATAACCTTCCCACAGACTTAACATGCGAACTTTAAACCTATATATCTCCCAATCTAGGAGTGGGAGGAGTTAGCGATTGGTACCGTTGAACTCACAATCAAAAGTCCTGTCGATTAACGTCAATAATTCCAAAATCCCAGAATCAATTCTCGTATTGGTTCCCTTGTCAGATATGCGTGTTTTATTACGGCTATAGTTCTAGCTTTCCTGGGTTAAACCTTCAGGACGCTGAAGCTGGGCTTCGGAACTGGTTCCATAATCTATGGATCAGAGAAAAACAGATAATCAGAGAACACAGCCATTTTGCGAATTCTATCTTATTCCTGTGTACCTCGCATTGGCCAATGAGCTTTACTGCAGTTGTTCCAGAAAACGACGTTTCAGGGTCATTTCTATCGAACGGCTGTCTACGTACCCTTGAACAGTCTCTGCATTGGCTTAACAGACAATATCGGGGCCACCGCAATAATGTTTTGGAGGCCCCCTTTTACGAAAATTAATTTGTATACAGGGTGAATTTGACCTAATCTGCCAAACGAAAGGGGGGTGATAGAAGAGCCCATGTGGAGCATAAAAACTCATAGCAACCTTGTCCTCTCTCTAACCGTTTGTTTTCGAGTTATGGTGGAAAGAAAGAAAATGCGCTAAGTCTGAAAAAAACCAAAATTTTTGATGTTTTCGTAAGATCTACATGCAAAATAAGCAAACATTTGAAAAGATCAGAGAAATTTTTATAAGGTGACACCATCTTCATCAGGATATCTGAATTTAACGGCGAGCTACAAGCGCTGAAACATTGGCGAAGTAAAAAAATCGAATTGTCGCCAAAATCTGTAACCGACAATTTCGCTAACATCCTTCTGGCTACAATTGATCAAATTTACCAAAAACTTGCCCATTCTACTAGCTTCCGAATGAGCCTACAAAAAACCACATCGGTATTCTAGTTCAAGAGAAATTTAGTCTTATGTCTGAAATACATCATTAAATTGGCGTTCGTCGAAAAAGGCCTGCTGTTTTTTAGGTTCAAGAACGGAAGTTTTAAAGCCAACCAATACAATACAACTTTATTTATTCTTCTTTGCTACAGTATTAGCACAGCAAAAAAAAGATAAAAAAAATTAATTAATAACATGACTGAACCAGGAAAGATCCCAAGAAAATATCATTTAATCTGCCGAAATTTGTCGTCCCCAAATCTGATGCATGCCCTTTCTCGTTTACGAACTGAAACCGCAGTAGCTCTTAGCGAAAGCTCATCCCTCAATTTTACTATTGTCTGGTCGAGCTGGCTGCTCTAATCTAACGAAATAACAAATTCTGTGCTGTAAACCTCTAGCTTCAAGAAACTCCAAACAAAGAAGTCCATTGGAGTCAGATCTGGCGATGTAGGTGGCCAAGTGGGATGCACGCGCAGGAAGGTTGAAAGAAATCTGGAAATATTCGTCGAATGCCTTTTCCGAAGAACAATTTCAGTGAAGTACTGAAGACAAAAGACTAAATTTCTCCTGAACTAAAATACCGATATGGTTTATTGTAGTCTCATTCGAAAGCTGGTAGAATGGGTAAGATTTTGGCAAATCTGACCGATTGTAGCAAGAAGGGTGTTTGCGGAATTGCCAATCTTTTATAGAACATCACGAGTTTTAATTGTCAGACTGCCAATCAATATTTCAGGTTCCACTAGAGAGGATCGGCTGCCATTGGCTATGCTTGCCCAAATCATGGTACCTGTAGTGCGGCTGCTATGTCGCTCGATTCCGAGGTTGGAATTGTGTCGTTGTCCAGGTGTCCTCCAAACACGGACACAATGATCATCGGCCCCAGAAACGAAGCGGCACTTATCGCTAAACACCTGTGGCATCCAACATTGCTCTGGCCTGGCACCACTGCAAACGGAAACGCCGATTATACCATGTTAGCGGCAGAACACGTAAAGGACGATAGCATCGCAGATTCGCTTCCTTAAAGAGTCTCGATATGGTTCGTGGACACACACGCGTCCCTACTTGTGCCTGTACCACGGATCGAGTCGCCGTGGGTTCTATACTTGCCTGACGCACCTACATTCGATCTTCTTTACTCGTGGTATGCCTAGTCCCTCGATAGTTAGCCCTCCGTATCTGAATAGGGTCACGTGACAAGTACTTCCAACACAGTCGGGAGATATAGTAGTATAGTTCGAACGATGCACGTGACGGGCTATCGGGCGCGCTGACCACCTTGCAGTTCTCAGTACAATGATCAGGCCTCTCTCGAAGTCCGTCAGTTGCGTATATCAACGTTTCTGGCACCTACCCAACATTCTTTTGACTACGTACTTGTACTTACGTCAGCTAAAGCTTATCGCATTGATGGGACGTCGACAACACGCTGGTTTATAAGGCCGCCAGTGGCTCATGTTTTCAGCTCCACTAACTGGTGTACGACAATGCGCAACCACATCAAACTAAGATCGTTTACACACCAGCCCGCCTTCTAGCAATTTACATACTTTTGCGGTTGTAGAATGTTTTCTTCTTGGTGCTCAACTTTCATTGTCGGTGAGTGTACATACTCGATTTTGTCTTAAAGATAAGTGTGTTGTAGAATAAAAAGCAAATAATATATTCAATATTGGATAACAATAAAGCAACTGTGCTATTATAAAGCATTCGTTGAAATTTAGCTCGCGTATGAATGAAAATATGAAAACTAACTGGGAGAGCACAGTATACCTATGACATACAGAAGTCCGACGGAAGTGGTTCCAAAGAGGACTTAGCGAAAAGGTGGGGAAAAGTTAAAAAACAAAATTCCCCTCCTGAACAAATTTGACTGCTTACGCCACTTCTAACAGCCATATGGATCTTATAGATTCTGCTCTTTCCCGATATCGGTAGTATTCAGTTATAGGAAGAGGATGTATGGCTAGCACAGTAAATCCTCCACATCTCAAAGTCAAAGATTCTATAAAAGAACCTCGATACATAAAACTACCTTTTCTATGTAATGAACAGGACTTCAAATCACGGGTTTACCAAATAAACTTCGATATATGGAGGATTTTGATATGTGGAAGATCTACTGCATTTTAATTTTTGGCGATCTTAATAGCAATGCCTCATAAAAACTGTGCACGGCTTTTAATTACCATAGTGTATAAACTTGAGTGCAAAAAGCGATTTGCATGCAAGTTTTTCTCTTGAAAAATATGGTATAATTATGCCAGAAATATATTTGCAATTACGGCAGATTAAATTAAATGAATAGTTAAAATGGAAATAAGGGAAAGTAGCAATTTAAATTTATCCCTAAAGTGAAGTCTTGCGAAAGCTGTCGTCTGTCATTATTCTACTGGCATGGCGGAACTAATATTTCAAAGTATTTAGAAGGATTAAGCGCGTTTATACCAGAAGTTGGATACCTTTCCGTGAGATATCGCATTCGTCCTTACTTTCATACTTAAGTCATGGAAATTTTAATTAAGAAATTTAAATTAAAATGCATATACGGTCATTAGATGCAATTCCTAGAATTCACATTTTGGAAAATTTTGACTCCTTATAGCAAGAGGTTTCCTGAAATAATTTAATGCTACTTTCGCCTTATCTAGACAAAATATAAATTAGCTTGCGGAAATGGAAACTGTGTATCTAGTATTTTCCCATTTTCATGAACATTTATTTTTACATTTAAGACAGTGTTAATTGCTTCTATTGTTACGAGAAGTTCTAGAAATACGTAATTAAGAAGTATACGTAGTCCTAGAGCAGAGATTCGAAACCTTTCTAAACCCCGCATTTCTAGAAGATGTTAGATTAGTGTTCACACACTTCACAAAGTAATATGGCACCCAACTTTAATAAATGTATCAGTTAATTAAATCAGATACCCCATATTATAAATTTCTCAGGAAGATATTCAAATCAGTGAAACTTCATTGTAAGACAGCCGGGTAATAAAATCAAGAACGTCACATACGAGAATCAAAAAAATTTCAATGACAGAGTCCAATAACATAACAACGGTGCAAGGAATCAAGATCAAATGTAAATAATCTATTTCTTGAAATTCCTCTATGATAATTCAACTGAGTATTCCAAAAAAAATCATCAAAAAAAGTGAATGCTTTTGTTTTTTTCTGTGTTCCTTTCTGTCATTTCAAAAGCCATTATATTTTAGACGCAATATAAAAAAAGTTTGGGACACTGTTAGGCCAAAAACGATTATCAACTGCTTTAAAACGTCACTTCGTTTCCAATCGCCAGATATAAATATCAATCATTTCATAAAATTATGTTTGCTGAAGCAAATGATGTTATTAAGCGGTGGACACTGAATCCCATTTGGAGAAGAAAAATCAAATTTTTCTAAGACTTTCCCCTACAGTGCTGTGAGTAAAAAAATCGAACATAAAAAATAAGCCACAAAATCCCAATGCATAAAACGCAGGTACAAATTGAAAGATTAGATTTTAATTATTTAAAAAAATAAATAAATTGAGCGATGACCCGTCACTCAAGGACATAAGCCATTTTTTGTGGCATGTCTTGAAATTCTATTTCGGACACACCTCTGGGGGTTTCGGTACCCCAGGTTGGGAATCACTTTTCTAGGGGTATGAAATTTACAAGTACATTGAACTCTCCCAATAATGCCCTTTTCATTAATACCCCCTTTGTTTATTAATGTTTTTATTTGCTCTTCGAATATAGTTATTAGGAGAGGTTACTGTATATGTAGTTCTAGAAATATATAATTTAAAATTATGTTTAGCTCTAAAGATATGTAAGTAAAAGTACGTGTAGGTCTAGAAGTAAATAATTTAAAATTATATGTAATTCTAGATGCACATAATTAAAAGTATGTACAATTTTAGAAATATGCAATTTAGAGGTATATATATATATATATATATACATACATACATACACACACACAGTTCCAGATGAACATACGTTTATATATAAAATGAAGCAATGAACTACCATATAGAATTTCAATTATACAGTTAACTGGAACAGGAAGAATTCCAGATAATCGCAAATCCAATTAATTGGATGCGGTAAACTGGTGGAAGCTTTCAAATTCTCATTAACCCAGCAAAGCGGAAATGGATTAAAATTTCGTTATCGTAATCGTATTGTATTCGATTAAGTTAAATGTGCAAAACAAGGTAAAAATGTGTATCGTTTTGGTACATATTAAATGAAAAAAAACACCAAAAATATAAAGTCAATTAGTCTTCTGCATAGAAGATCAAGATACGGTAAACTAAACGATCCAGGGAAAGCTGGAATTCTATTATAAATTACAAAATCCTTCTATTTACGTATGTGTATATATACAGGATCGGCGGTTAGTATTATGCCGCTTCAAAATGTCTGTAGTTTTTATAATAATCCCATTTTGTTGCCCCTAAAAATCTGCCACTCAGAGCAAATGCCCGGATCATCAACCCTTGGCGCCGGCCCTTTATATATATAGGAAAACTCTTGATTAAGTACTTTCTAGCTAGAGAGAGAGAGGTCCACAGTTCAGTCCCGGGTGCTTTGCTGTAACTTCTTGTTTTCTCAATGCTACCCATCATATTTGCATTATATATATATATAATCGTAGTATTCAATGACATCTTGAACTTGTCCTCACTTTACGGAAAACTGAAGTAATGTCCTGGTAGATTGTCTACAAATGTGTGCCTGAGGTTACATTCTAATGGGTTGACATGGCAGGTGGTTCTGGTACAAAAATGAAAAAGATTACTTTAGAACGATATAAAAATATCTGTATGATTATCAAATTGGAGTGTCAAGTTCAGGAGTTTGAACAAAAGGTGATAAGATCTGTGAATGAATGCGAATTGAATTTTCAGCAAATTTTGTAACTGAACCTATATTTTATGATTTGATGGAAGCCGATAAATTTACCTAAAAAATACTCCCTATAAGTTCCTTATTTTAAAAAAAAATGCTTCAATGTGTATATATCGTTGTAAAAACACCAGACATTTTTGAAACACACAACACACTACATGAAGTCTGAAATTTAATAAAGTGTTCTTTTGCAGGACAAAAGTAGACCGGAGTTTAATTTCATTTTGAACGCAGAGCCCCTCTCCCATTCAAATATTGGAGTTACTTACTTCTAACTGTTCAGAATTATACATCCTCAAGGTTAAATAAATGTTATTATTACTTAATACGGAGTTTTATAAAATAGCTATTTTACTTCTTTAAAATTCTCGAGTCCCTTTTTTAAGTTATATGCCTAAACTTCTTTTCAGAGTTCCAAATAGACGTATATATTATTATCCGAGAAATGCACAAAAATTTAAGAGCAGCTAACAAAACTGAAAATATTGAAGAAAGTTAATTAAAATTGCTTGTTAGTTAATTCACACCA
>QLNU02015360.1:234485023-234501419 GCA_006491805.2 Dysdera silvatica
AAAATTTTTGCATTGAAAACTTATAAAGGTACAATAAATTTGTAATTTCCCTTCTCCTTATTATGGAGTTGACGAAGGCTCAAAATCTCTTTAACCCCTTAAGCGTTAATACAACAGGCTGCAGTATCGATCCATATTTGTCGCCCTAGCTATATTACCGAACTGCAGTGTTTTAGAAGTTACGTAATGAATGGTGCGAAAACATTGATTTATTTTCTTATTTGTCGTCTTATATCTCATTTACAAACTTAACATTTTAATTTCTTGAATAAAAAAAAAAAGTGAATTTTTAATAGTTTTCTTGAAAAATAAGCGACGTTTAAGGGGTTAAAAAAAAACATTATTCATACAAGATTTACCGTAAAAATTAGATTTTTAAGTTATAATTTTAGAAAAATAATTTCCATTGTTGCCAGCAATTTTATATAGAACCAAAAATTTAAAACAAATTTCTACGATAATTTATTTTGAGAAAAAATATTTTCCTTGAGTTGGGGGGGGGAGCTGATAACATTTTAATAGGGCTGAACCCTCCACCGGCCCCATCTTGGCTACGGCTCAGTTAAGCCTTGTACATAACAACTCAGCTTAACAGGAGTTGAATCCTCAGTTTATTCTTTTCTTTTTCCATAAAGATTTGGGGTGATGATCCAAAGGTTGCTAGTCAACATCCAGCCTGAGGCATAGTTGTTTTTTTATCTAGACTGTTAGGAGTTAATAAATATTTAGCTTTGTTATTTACATATTGTATATTTAGCCTTATTATTACAAGGCGTTGTGAATTACACCCCGATGGTGAACTGATGGTTAAACAGCGCATCGTTCCAAAAATCGAGCATCATTGAATTTATCGATACTACAGTTAGGAAGAAATACGAGAAAAATCACAATTCCTTAGTTGTTAAACAATTTGTATCGGTTTTTAAAACATTAAAATACCCACCAGTCTTGTAAAAAAACAAAGAATTTGTTCAACAGGTGGATAGAGGGAATTGTAAAGCAGTTGTAAACAAGATAAAATGGTAATTTTATTAAAGGTCTTTTGCTTAACGTCTATTTGATATTATTATTGTCATCATCTTAACTATTTTAATTAAAAATATCTTAGCTGTCTTAATTAAAGAAATCGTAATTAAAAAACATCTTAGCTAAAGGAGGCAGTGAAGAAACTTTTTTTAAAGCCATATTTATTAAAAAATCTTAGAAAAAAAAGCAGCTATACAGATTTACAAAATATTTACTGATACCATCTTCCGTATGACAAGTCTGTGAGAATGCCTGTTTCCCAATCACCTTGGCACCTCTCTTTTACAGATCTATGATACCTCACATCGACGAACGACAAAACTCACCCGGACGGTGTCACTGCTATAGAGGGGCTACCGTGATAATAAGATAGTCCAGATCCGGCTTGATTGGCGTAGTAATCTTCTAGGGACTTTGTACAATAACTGTAGGGTTGATATATGTTCAAAGCTTACTCAGAAGAGAGTCTAACTTCAACACCAGCTTCCTCCTCTCGAATGCCATATTTTCACCATGTGCCAGTTCTTTTAATGAAGTATACCTACGATTTCGAAACTCTTGCACATCAGGGGGATATAGTAGGGTCTGTCGTAAGAAGCGCATACCATCTCTCCGGGATGACCCTCGAATTTCACTATGCGTAATAAAAGGAGTCAAGACATCGCCAACCACCTCGGGCTCCGAGATATCCGTATAAACGTAGAGAAAAAGATAATTTACCATAGGGTCCGCCATGAAAGGGCCCTCCACGATCCTATTGACGTCGCACTTGACCCTGTTTTCTTCCAAACACTCTCGCAAGGTGCCCAGGAAAAAGCACAAAGTCCCCGCTATTCCCTTATACGGGGCCATTCTGGACTTTGCCTTCAGTTGAACTTTCACTCTCTTGGTGTGCTTGTTATACATCAGTCTGACATGGGGCAGTTTTTCTTTGAACGCGTTGTTCATCGTCTTGATCAAGTCCTCCGTCGAATCTTAAAATCCATTCGGGATTCGACTCTTCTTAACGGAGCTGGTTTCATAGCTCACGTCGAAAACGTTCGAGTCGCGCGTGATATTGTACCACGCGTGGGGGTAGACAATCTCACTGAGACCGACTTCCCACACCTCCGTTAAATCGATAGCCTTGGGCAGCCTCACGAGAAAATGTCTCAATTTATTTCCAGAGTAGAAATTTCGACTACTGTCGCTGGCAAACGTCAGATAGAAACTCATCGCGTGAACTGAACGAGGGTTCGCTGATACACTCACATTTTATACATGTTGGAAGAGAGGATCCATTTGTTAAATTTTTTGGGATACGCCCTAAAACTCACGAAGTACTCCAGTTTTTCCTCTTCAGCAGCGTTTTTTCAAAACGGTGTCCACGGGATAACTTTCCATCCATTTATTCTTTTGCAACTCTGCCGCGTAAAACGTTCCAGCAATGTCTTTGCAAAATAAGTCAAACTGGCGGGGTCCTCGGTATGCGTTGGGAAACCGTAAATACCTCTTCCTCCGTCGAGTTGTTCTTGTAACCTTTCTCGAACAATATTTTCTTTCTCGAAATCCGTAACATTAATCCGTAATACAAATTGGCCGACATCGAATTTATAAACGGGGTGTACGTTGATCGAGTGATCGCCGTATAAATTAATCCATACTTCCTTCTGGTTGTCGATATTCACGTTCGTGGGGGGTCATTCGAATCGATCTGTGGAAAGTGTTGTTATTTATAACTATGCAACAGATTATCCAAAACGTCAATGTACTTATGGATGTTAATTAAACGCCGTAAAATATTTCCACATCCTTGTCTTCAACGTTCTGTTAAAGCGCCCCACCACCGAAGCCTTCGTTTCGTTCGTGGTCGTGAAAAATGTACCTTTTTTTGATTTTAGGAATTTCTGAAAGCCGGAAAATATAAATTCCTTTCCCTAATCTGTTTGAAGCGACGAAGGAAAGCAACCCAAAATACTTTGAAAAGCGTTTAATCTCGGAACCGATCTTTTTCTTCAGAGGGACGACCCATGGCTACTTTGAAAAAATATCAATACACGTCAACAGATACCTAAACCCGTCGTTGTGTTTTGATATAGTCGACAGGTCCGCTAAATCCACCTGCCATTGTTCATCGATCCCTCCCATAACGACTAGATTCGTTTGGAAATTTCGACAAAGCGGCTTGTGCAACGATCTCTGGGATTGTAGCCAGTCCTGGATTTTCACTCTTGGAACTTTTTTTCCTATAGCACGGTATAAGGCATCGACACCCGCGAAAGAACCGGGATGTTCCGAAATCCGGTACATCGGATCCAATGCTTTCTCGGTCATTGCAGCTATTAATAGCGTCGATTGTAAGAGATACGTTGAAATTCATCTACCAACCACAACACTGTATTCTCATATGACGAAAGAACCCATCGCGTGCAATTATTTATTATAAAAAATTAGCCATCGTGAATGGGTTTGTCCCGCGTAAATTTCCAGTTCCCGAAATGATTTTTTTTAAAATCATTTATTCAATATCAGTTTACAATCTTTTCAGAACTTTTCAAAGTATTCTCCCCCTGCTTCGATGCACCGTTGCCAACGCTTCACCCAATCATTGAAGGCGCCCTGGAAGTCGTCAACGGGAATCTCCTTCAGTGAGGTCGTCGCGGCTGCTTTTACCGCCTCCAGCGTCCCATGCCGAGTTCCTTTCAGGGTTCTTTTGATCCTTGGGAACAAAAAGAAATCCGCTGGTGCCAGATCGGGGCTGTACGGCGGCTGGGGCAGCGTTGCCACACCCATTTTGGCCAGCAACTCGGAGACAATGAGCGCGGTGTGGGTTGACGCGTTGTCATGGTGCAAGATCCAATTGTCGCGAATTTCGTTTCGGACGCGTCGAACCCTGTTGCGCAACCGTTTGAGCACTTCACAGTAAAACTCCTTGTTGACTGTTTGTCCTTGTGGCACGAATTCACTGTGAACTACACCTTTTCTGTCAAAAAACACAATGAGCATTGCCTTGATTCGCGATTTGCTCATCCTTGCTTTTTTCGGGCGAGGAGACTCCTTGGTGTGCCACTCGCTGCTCTGGCGCTTTGATTCGGGATCGTACTGAAAAATCCACGTCTCGTCCCCTGTGATCACTCTGTCCAAAAATTCTGGGTCCGTTTCGTAGCGTTCATGCAATTCCTGGCACTTCAACAAACGCTGCTCCTTCATCTCACTCGTCAGGACTTTTGGCACCATTTTCGAGCAGACTTTCCTCATTTGAAGATCCTCCGTTAAAATGCGATGAACGATTGTTTTGGGTATTCCACACTCCTCTGCAATCACCCGAACACTTAATCTGCTGGGCAACTGGAAACTGCAGGGCAACCTCTAGAAGGTTCGATGAATTATTTTCTGACCGATCAATCGATCATAAGTACGTGTCCGATTTAGTAAAAAAATTTCGCGAAACACAAAGTGTAAAATATCGGCCACGCTCTGGTCGATCTAAGGTGGCTGAGGGTACAGTGCTGGAAGTTATCGGCAATGCTAGTGTAACACCCCTGCAATCCTTGAGTGAAATGAGTGACTGCACGAATGTTTCTAAATCCACAATCGGCAAAATCCTTAAAAAATATTCGTTTTATCCGTATAAAATGCACATTACTCAAGAGCTTAGTGAGGATGACTTTGATTGTCTGTCGTCTTGAGTTTTGTGAAGTAACGACCGCACGAATCGCTGAAAATAATCAGTTTTTACAAAACATTTGTTTCAGCGATAAAAGCACATTCTTTCTTAATGGACATGTGAATACCCAAAACGTGCGTTACTGGAGCGATGAAAATCCCCATATTTTAAGAGAAGGACATACTCAACGACCATAAAAATTAAATGCTTGAACGGGAATTTTAGGCAATCATATCATAGGGCCTCTATTCATTAATGGCACTTTAACCGCGGAACGTTATTTAGATCTGCTAGAAAATTTAGTAGACCCTCTAATTACAAAGGTTGTCGAAAATGCTACAACTGAAGAAGGAGAGCTAGAATTTGATGTAGATGGAATTGTATTTCAACAAGATGGTTGCCCTGCACATTATGAGCGCGCTGTGCATCAGTATCTGGATAACAGATTCCCAAACAAATGGATTGGTAGGCGATTGAGTGGCAGGCTCGATCCACAGATTTGTCTATGAATGAATTTTTGTTATGGGGACCCCTGTAAATTGTAGTCTCGAGAGCCCAAACAACTTTGTTACTCAAATTAAAGAACAGAATTACTACAGCTTGTTGGGAGATACCATTACTTATTTTTCAGCACGTCCGTCAGGAATTTGAAAATAGTTTATTTTATTGTCAGGTGGTGAATGGTGCGCATTTTGAGCAGTTATTGATATAAAGTTCAATCTAGTAGTACGCCGTGTAATTTGAATAGGAATTTGATCCTATTGGGGCTGAGGAGATCCCCCCCACCACCTATAAAATCTCCTCTGCATCTACACATGTGCAGATGCACACTCTCTACAGAAACAAGTATAGAACGGGATTTTAAGTACCTATGTATGGGGAATTTTAGTAAAGAAGGGGATTTTATACGAAAATTTTCACCTCTCGCCATTCATGACTTGTGAGGTGTATTGACCTGGGACCAACGTTAATAATTGTTTTTTATTCAGATTTTTCGAACGGCATACAACTTGACATACCTTTCCATTTGAAATTTTTGAGTGAAATTTTTGAGTAGCCCCCCCAAGGGATCACACACCAAAAATTTTTCACTGAAAAAGTGCGCCCCCAAAAAATGTGATATGTGTTCGCCGATTTTTCCATCTACCCAACCGTTTCCGAATAAATGACCCTGGGTCAGACTTTGTGGACGCCCTGTACACAAAAGCTATTTACTACTGTTGTATGTCGACAACAATTAAGAAATTGTTTTGAAAAATTCAGAACTTAGATAGGCAACGTATATATATTTTCTTTTTATAGTGATTATTTTGTCCCTCAATGGTACGTTCTTCCAGGAAGTATTTGGACTTTCATGAAAATTATATTATACATTTTTTTACTGATGACCCTCTACTTGTTAAGATTATAATGAACTGCTGCTATATTTTCCAAAAAGCTTCCTGTCCCTTAATTATTTTGAACTCAAATCTGGGGAGATTAAAAAAAAAAAAAAAATTCTGTTAAAACTTACGTCGGATGAGCTTGTCAGCAAATTCTCTTGTTTCAATTTTCTGTCTGCATTTCCCTGTGTACATAATATAACCAAGTTTCTGTCATCATTTCTACTTTTATTTGCTTTTGCAACTCGACTTTAATTATTCTCGCATTGTCTCTACTAGTTTACAAAAATCAGGGTCTAGTAGTTTTCCAGGACCTTTATATTTAGTTTAGTGCGGGCTTACATATACTGTGTTTCTTTATTAATTTTATTTTATTTAATTTCATTTAGTAGAATGCATGAATATGTGTTAATATTTTGTCCCTCCGACGATAATATTTATTTCGTATAGAAATAAAGCTGGATAGTAAGGAATTTTTGTTTGTCTGTCTATGTATTTCATTTGTATTAGAGTGCAACATGCAAACATACGAACTATGTTAAGCAGCAATGCTTTTCTCCTATACAAAAATTTCTGCCACAAATCTCAGCAAGCAATACTACAAGGAAAGTTTAATTTAAATCTTTAGATTTAAGTATATTTGTGATTATGTTCTATCGTTTAAAGAACTTATATAACCGCTTGTCCTCGACTTTTCCCCGAGCTACGTATTTCGCATGTCTTGAAACCGTTTACAATGAAGTATTTCAGGGGTTAAGAGCGGCATTAATATTATACACTTATTATCATGTGTCCCTTGGAGATTAAATTAGTAATCTAAATTACTTTTATTGTATATTTCACTATAAGATCTGGAGATTAATTTTTAAGGCTGATGATTAATTTCACTAAACTCACAGAGTACTTTGTTTCCTTGTCCAAATCAAAGGATGTTAGTGATGGATAAAATATTATATATTAAGAAATTTTCAACGCAAACATTAATTTTACTTTAATAAGTAAAAATATATTTAAATAAAATGTTATCAGGATTGCATAAATGTAATTAAAATTCTACATTAACCACCCGAAACACGCGCAGGGAGTCTAATATATATAATACTTGGTTTTTGTGAAAGGTGACATAGCTAGACAGCGGTAGATATTAGAGGAAGGGACTAGAGACAATCCTCTACCCATTCCTGTAATTTCTTATACGCGCTTTTTAAGGCATAAAGCTGTCCGAGTTCTTTCTTTATCTTTGTATTTTATCTCAAAAATACATTGTCAATAAATTCCTGTAAATTAAGTGATTCCTGTAAATTTTTATGATTTCGTTAAAATAAATTATATTAGTTTCACTGCTATTAAGTAATGAATGTTTTTCTCCTTCCACGACATAAAATAAAGACATTCCTCCTAAAATCGAGTATGTATCTTTGAGATACATCCGATGAGTTTTGAAATAAACCCGTGAGTTAGGGGCGCTAACTTTAAAGGATCAATGCCATATTAGCTCCCAAAATATTTTGGGGACAGGCCATCCCAGAATTGATGCACAGTCAATAGAGGAATGCAGAAAGTATATGATATTGAAAGATATTACATATGAAATATGTTAATTGTTATATTTTACGTTCTTAACGTCCCTGATTTACTCGCTTAATAGAATATACGCTGGTTTTTACATTCTGTCCCCCGACGTTTTCTTAAAATTGGCGCCCCTACCCTGAATGCTGGCGATACATTGTTTTTTAACTTTTTCAGGAGGAATGACTAAGTAATATATGTAATGACGTTGAAAATAGCATAAAGTGTGTAACAAACTAACTCATATTATCATATGAAATTGACACATCGTTAAACATGATACAACATATTTAGAAGATAATTATCGATCAGACGCATAATGTGTCCTTGTTTGAGTGTTCAGCCGCAGGCGCTTAATCCTTTTATGGTGGCCTTAACAATAGGATAATTTTTCTGTATTTTAGAATCTTAATGTGAATAGTATTTTATGTATTTTTATTTTGGCAAATTTCATATTTCTTCTAATCAGAATAATGCTGAAATGGGCACACACATATCAACTAAACATATTTAATAAATTGTCAAAATGTCGTTTTGAGATAATAAGATACCCCATTTACTAACAAAAAAGTATTACGACTTGCATTTAATGATCCATATAAATGAGTATAATCGTATTAAAATCTCCTCCAAGACGTCGAGAAATGTTTACTGGAAATATATTGGGAAATCTCTTTTAATTAGCTTTCCAAAACCCTACCGGGGCACTCGTGTCTTGTAATCGCCTACTTTAAATTGCGAACCACTGGTTTCTTTTTTCCAACTCGGTGGTCGCTGCGTCTTTTACTAAGTTATTTTTTTTTTGTTAACTTCAAAGTGTTTAATGTAGAGTTTTGGCATGTTTTCCTTTTTTTAGGTTCCGGCACTTTACCTGGGGGGCATAAAACCATTGCGAATGTTTTCTTACTCGAGAAATTTTAATTGCATTTACGTTTGATTGCATTCGCAACGTTTTCCAGTGAACCCTTTCCCGAACTCATTCGTTCAACGAAGAATCTCAGAAACAAAATCCAATCAGGAGTAAAAACTTTATAAGGAAATATTTAAGATTTCACAAATATTTAATCCCATTCTAACACAACGTAATTGCGCAAAATATGTTCTCATAACTAAAGGGCTCTCCTCGATTAATCACAAAGAGAATGAGAAAGAAACGATCATCACAATTAAACTCCAGTTTTTCACGGTTCATGCTAGGGCCTTACTGTTGACTCATCATAGACGAAGAAAAGAAAATTTTATCCTAACGATGTGTTTTACGTTACATTTCAGCCATTGAAATTCTCTCAAAATGCAAAACGACTTGCATGCCATGAGCATTGAACCATTATTTTTTTACATAATTGCAGCACAGACTCCATTTTGCCTACACATGGTTTTCGATTGATGGAAAATGCTCTGGTGCCTTTTCTATTCTGCAAAAACTCGCGCTATTTGTCGCTGAATATCTTACAATGATATGAGGTACATAATAATCAGGGTTAACGATATTTGTTAAGGTCAGAGATGCCAACCTGAGGAAGCAGTCGTCCGTAAGAAAGGCAAGGCTTTTCCGTAGTTTTCCTGAAAAAAGGAAAAAATTTTCAGTAAAACGGCGCTCTTTTATTTCCTGCAAAAAAGATTTTTTGTAAGTAAAGCACCTGCATTGTTATAGAGTAATATATGTACCACTCCCCCACTTGAAACAACATGAAAATATTCCTGATAATGTGACTCAACTGCGTATGTTTATGTACGTACAAAATGATCACACTCTCACCAATACCATTTGTAGCAAGAGAAATATCCTTTTGTATTAGTTTCGTAACAGGAAAAATAGCTTTGTAGAAAAAAAAGCTTTTGAACCAACTTTGTAGAAATTAAGCACCGCAATTTTATATTTTGTACAGGAAAATTGGTTTTCACATGAATTCTGTAGTAGGTTAAAAAAATAATTTAATCAAATGAATGAGAATGAGCACGATAAAAATGAAAAGTCACATGCTTCATTGAAAAAGTAAAATTTCGTAAATATCAAGTTCCTTGTTACTTTTTCTGTAATTTTGAAACCTCTTCCTTATTCTTTTCTTGAGAAGCTAAAATTGTTGAAATACGCAAATTAGCTTTTGTCAACAAAACTTGCCTAATTTCTACTGTTGATATATTATTTCTTTGGATGGAAATTTATAGATGCAAAATAAGATTAGTGATCCCTAAATGCGTACCTTGCCAGTAGGTGGTGTATCAGATCGAAATTCCTCTATTTTGATGGAAAAGTACTAAAAAATGACCAACAGTCATTAATTACAGTACATTTAAAAAGTTCACAACTTTGTTGGTAGGCGCCGCATAAAGGACCAAATCGCGCATTGAAAGAAATTATCGCTCGTATTACCGTTTAAAACGTTTTTTAAGTCAAATCATTAATTTATTATAATTTTTTAAGTTCTACAAACAAGCACCAGGTAGGGTTTTTTCACGGAATAGAATTATAAATTACGTAAATTTACTATTGAATTAATTTGCAAGCCTCCGCTTGTGTAGATACGAAAGGAGAAGGGGAAGATATTCCGAAATATATGCCGTAAAATCTCGGCGCAGATCGAGCGCTATTTTCTAAAGCATCGTGAGGAAATTTTTTTGAAATTTTAATAAAGTGCTACGAATAAAAAGTTATTCGAAACATGGTAAAACTGCGGATCCGCGTAAAAATTTAAATACTTTTGATGCTTCGCAAAACGGCCATTCCTTACTACAAATATCGCGATACACTTGCAGGTAAATTGTCTGCCCCCTTTTTTTCCCCCAGCTGTTTCACAATCACGGCTGCGTTTCATTTCGTTGTTTTAATCCAAATTCAAAGCCATTTTCACACACAAATTTAGACGTAACGAATAACAGAGAAACAGCTCGCATGTAAAAACATACACCAAAGGCAACAAACAACTGATTTTATTCTCCCTCTCGGCTGATCCACACGGCGCGACGGGAAATCCAATGTGTTTGGTTCCTTGTGATATATGCTGGATAGACGGTAGTAGAGGGGAGTGGACAAGTTAGAAGCGTTGTGTCCAGGGGCGGACTGGGCCGCGGCCAACCGGCCCCTGGCCGATGCGCTCTCATGGGAGATAGAATTTGCGCCCTCATGGGCTATAGGACTCGCGCCCTCTGATAATCCAAGGTATGCGCCCTTTAAGAGGACCCAGTCCGCCTCTGGTTGCTTCCAAACACGGAAGGCGCATGTTTAACTTGTAATATGTAGCATAAATGCATTGAAATGTTCTAAAGTGCTTGTTTTTCTCATAGATTAAACTTCTGAAATGGCGACAAGTAGGATTCCTCTGGAGCAACAAATTAGGTGCGTACGTCTGTACTCCGCAACCGACAACGTGTTCATAGCCGTATGTGTCTTGAGTATGGACCGGATGCACCAAAGCCGAAGACCATTGACCGGTTAAACAAACGCTTCAATGCAACAGGCAACGTACTGGATATGCCGCGTGCAGGGAGACCAAAAACTATCAGCCCATCAAGGAACAAGGAACGGCTGCAGCAGGTGTTAGCGCCTTCACCCCGCAAATCCAAATCAACAAACACGCTGTCTATCTGCAACACTGACAATTCGCAGAACATAATTACAGTGAATGCTCAAAGATTCGAAATTGAAGCCATATCATTCGAGACTCATCAACTGGTTGAATGACGATGATCCTGATCACCGCATGCAGGTTGCTGAAGAGTGGTTCACCAAGTTGGAAGAGGACCCACAGTTGGAACAGTGTTGTGTGAACTGATGAAGCCAAAATTCTCTTGTCCGGTAGTGTACACAGACATAATTGTATTTACTAACGTGAGTCAAATCCAAATGTGATAGTTGGATACGATGATAAAAGTCCCGGCGTCATGGTCTTGGGAGGTGTTATATACCAAGGTGTTATTGGCCCTTTCTCCTTTGAAGATGGCATCAATGGTGAGAATTACATGAAGCTCATTAGTGATACTGTTTATCCTTTACTCCAACAATGAGACCACTTCGATCAGTTGTGGTGGTAGCAGGGTGGAGCTCCCCCTAATTATGCCACAACAGTACGGAATACGTTGGAAAAGGTATTTCTTTAATGTTGGATCGGACATCGCAGGTCAATTGAATTGCCAGCCAGCTCTCCTGATCTCTCCCCACCAGGAATTTAGCTGCGGAGTATTTAAAGGATAAAATTTACTCCCGCAACATCAACACCCTACAGGACCTCAAGAATGTGCTTTCTGAGGAATTTACTGCTATTGCTCATGAACTCTGTGCAAAATCGTGTGAAAATGTGTCTTAGCGATTACAGGCCTGTATTGACGCCATGCAATTTGATCACATAATACAAACCAATGTTAAAAATCGTTTGTGTGTTACAAAATAAGCCATCTATTTTCTTTTCATGCCAACCCTGCTAGAAGTGATGGCAGATCAATATATGGTCTACTACTTATGGGTCACCCTGTAGATTTCATATTAAACAATTTTGTCACTGATTGATACGTATAGATGTGTATTAATAACACGTATGCTGTCGTTTTAATATCGACAATCCACTGTTGTACAAAACAAAGTATTACCCATTATAATAAATTTTCATTTCTTATAAATGGTCTTTGAAAACAACCAGTTATGTGATGAATTAATTTAATGAATTCTTTTCGAACAGCTATTAAGTGGCTCATTTACATACAGAGAATTTTAGTGAAATTAAACCAAATGATCCGGAGGGAATTAAAGAATGTAACACAATAACATCCAGTTAATAAATGTGCAATTTATGAAATAGTCTTTTGGAACATTCGAGGAAACCGGAAAATGAATCCTTTGTTGAACTTAAAACTAAAATTCGAAAACTCCATAAAAGGTAAATGTAAAAAGAAAAGATGAACGTATCAAAGGAAAATCAATACCCTTGTTCCCTTTCGGAATTGTAAAATGAAGATCACGAACTGAAAAATAATATTAGAATTACTATTTTCTATGAAAATATATTCGGAAAAACGTAGGATAAAAAAATGTGAAAACAGGCATTTTCCACCAAATTCCATTGGTAGTGATGATTAGACAAAATATTGTTACCTTTCTCAATGCACAAACTCAAAAATCTCTTTCTTCTGATACTGCTTTCTACGTATTAATTTACAATCTAATTTAAGATGGGACAACCATGTTCACAGAATTTGTGTCAAGATTAGCAGAAATATTGATGTTGCCAGAAGAGTCGCTTATCTCTTACCAACTCACATTATCTTAAAATTATATTATTCTACGATACATTCATATCTATCTTGTTGTACTCCTACTTGGGCTACTACAAAGGGCAATTATAAAACTAGACTTATTCCCTTGCAGAAAAAATTTTGGAACCTCCTGGCGCCTGGAAACTCACCATCACCGATTCATTATCTGCAGTTGCAACATTTTCTTCTGGATTTGGTGAAAATACACAGATATAAAATTCCCATATTAATGTTTAACAGAATTAAACACAATAAGCGTCATGATCTTATACCCCTCAGGACCCCTACACATCGATATCCTACTACTAATAATAGCAAACTAATGCCAATATTATGCCGAATTGGTCTCGGGGAGAGACTCGTGAGCTACGCTGGTCCTTTGGAGTGGAACTTAATGCCGGGGACTTCAGTAAACTATAATAAAGTTTCGGCATTTAAGAGAAATATAAGGACATATTTACTTCTTTCATCTTAACTTTCTTGTTTCTTTTTCTTTTATTTTTGTCTTCCTTTTTTTTTATATTGCCTTATGGTAGTATCACTGTCGTTAGCTCATGGGTGGCGCGAGCTTTGTCAATCTAACGGTTTTCCTGACGTCATAAAGGTAAAGTTGGTTTAACTAAAGTGAAACAAGGTATATATAACAATTATAATTGTATCACACATTCTTTAAATTAACTAATTGATTTTTTCCAACTTATAAGCGACAGTCAAATAAGTGACAGTCAAATGAGTGACAGTCAATAAGCCACACCTATACGCTATGGTTCCCTCTATAGCAGTATTAAGTAGACAAAATTAGCTCAAACATATCTTTTAAAATAAAAATAAAAATACTTGAACTCACAATAATAAAATTAACAAACCTCATATGCACTGTCCATGCACGCTTTTTTACACAAATTATAAATAAATAAAATATAAAAATTGGGGACTAAGATTAAATTAATCAGTCTTGTATATTGGATGCATGCAATTTTCAAACCCTTTATCTTCAGCTTGAACTATTTTCACTTTTGCCCTCTATATTATCTTGTATTTAAGTTCTCTTTGTGTAAATTTAACTATTATTGGACTAGTTTTTTTTGTTTTTTATACCAAGCAACCTATGGCAAGTATCTATGTCATTTAGCTCTATGATAACCCCTAAGGTTTCAAATAACTTACTTATAACTGTTCACATTTTTCATTTTCAATTTCCGGAATTCCCATAATTTCTACATTATTAATTCGACTGTATTGTTGGAGATCCATAATTCTTCTTCCTATTTTTGCAATCTTTTCCTTCTGTTTCCCACTCTCTTCCTTGTATAGTGTATTTTCTCTATTGACTACTTTTATTTCTTTAACAAACAGTTATTTTGACACTGGCGTAAGGTTTAAAAACACGACGTTTCGGGAGCCAACTGCTCCCTTTGTCAAGTGAAGGCAGAATGAAGAGTTCGTGAAAGTCCTAAGCTTATATACCCGCATGTTGGGAATCCCCATCTGACGTCATCTGGTGCGGAGCAGTTCCAGCTGGGGAATCCCACTGGGGAAACCCTCGTAGAAAATCCCCTGCACCCGACCACGATGCCGACGAACACCCCCAACTCGAGGTTTTGCGAAAATCCTGTAAGGTTCTGGTAGAGGTTTTGCGATGTTTATTGCACGACTCCTCAAACCGTAGGTTTCCCATGATTCCAGAAAAAGTCTACTCCCCAGATTCGTCACATTCTGATGTAATGTTTTCATCGAATGCCAATCTGGTCCTACTCAGGGACGCGATCCTTAACTTTAAGTAATAAATCACGCAGGGTGTAGACAGGTTTGTAGTAGGTCTTAACATTCACACAACTGAGAATTCGAGACAGCTTTTCTGAGACACCCGCCACATATGGCAAAACCACTGATGTCTTCCTAGTCTCATCCTCTACATTCCTGTTTCCACCACTAACACCACATTAGTTACGAGCGATAAATTTAGTCGGGTAACCGTTCTTTTTCAACACGCTTTTGTTGCGTCGTAATTCAAATTTTATTTCTTTCCTAACTTTATCTAAGATCGATTTCCTTTCATTAAATTTACTACTCATAAATTTTGTTGCTTCTATTTCCTCAGTAGTCTTATTATTTGAGCTTGCATTATTTAGTAAAAAATTAGCCTCTAGATTCTTCAATTTTGTTTAAATCACTCCCAATGTTACTTTTATAGTAGGACATTTTTTCAGTATAGCGCCACCATAATTACTGAGATTTTCTCTTGTGTGTGTATTCTGCTTTTCCAAAAAATATCTTTTACATTTTATGCAATTCTATGGCTTTCTCTCTTCCGGCGTCATTCTTTTATAAATAGACCACGACGTTCCAGCACATTGGAAATGTATGCCAATTTGGCATCTACAGAAGCGTCATAAAATCAATTCCAGGTGGTAATTCCTTTTTACACTGTATATATTTATTCATAATTTTAATCGCTTCTGGTTAATTACTATAAATCTTAATCGGCAATTTTAATTCCCACAATATTCGTTAAAAAATTCCTTCGCCAAATCAGCCCAAAATTTAATTCATTTGTGACCAACCTGGAAACCCAGCAAGCATTTAGTCCTTTTACAGGACAAACTGCCACGTACAAAATTTAACGAAGTAACGAGTTTTGCCTATTATTTTAGTCGACCTTTAACGCAGTTACATAACTCAAAGACAAAACCGAAGAAACTATATTCCAATTCTAACAGTTTCACAAAATGCACTCACATTAGTCTGTTTTTCACACCATTTCACTTCAATTTACCCTGTCGTATTTGTTTACATAATTCCAGTTAGAGTTGCCGCCCAATAATCTATATTAATATCAATTCATATATATACCTATATCTATAGGTATATATATATATATATTGATTAAATTGAATAGTTAGCAAGCTATTATTCATAGAAAGGAATTAATAGATATAAGAGAAAGGAGGTACTTAATAGTCAAAACAAACAATAATTAGTCCTCCAGCGCTAATTAATGCAGCTTAATGAAACCATTATTATCAATAGTAAAATTGTAGTATGATTGTGACATGTAGTACCTTCTAATACAATATACATGAATACACATATCTAAATGTATATTAACTTGGACAAAGTTAAAGTTGTAAAGTAATATCACACAAGGTAGTAAACCCAAGTAAATTTAAGTAGTAGAAACATCTCAGAATAAAAATTGACATGTAGTAGTAAAAGGTGAAGAGGAGTAAAAGATTAAACAATACCAAGAATTTTGTTCTTCATCAGGGACCGCACAAAATCCCTGTTATTGGTTTGCTTTTTCTGACTACAACAATTAAGATTAGTGATTAATACTGAATAAACCAGCATTGACCAAAAATTAGCTAAAAACAGTATAAACCCAGAATATAATTAGTTTAACAATATTTTAGTAATTTAGAAGGGTCTCTTTATTAATACTGAGTACAACCTCAATTGTTGTAACCGTCCCAAATAAACTTACAACATGTTGTTGAAGCTACCGAAAGTGATTAAAGTGTAAAGG
>QLNU02015360.1:234501519-234513812 GCA_006491805.2 Dysdera silvatica
TGCTCTGTAAATTTTTACTCCTCATTTTAGTTCAGAGCAAACATTGGTTATAGAATATCTCTAAGGTACTATTTGAGTGCGTCTGATCATGGACAGCATTTCCTCTATTTTACTGGAGACCTTCGTTAATTTTCTGCTAGAAGGCAACAATTAATTAGTAGAATTTCACTCGAAATTTCATTTCCGGAGATCTGTATGGAGGAATCAGAGGGTTATTTCGAAATTCCTCGTCCAGAAACGAGGTGGAAGAACAGATGGTGAAATCGTGTAATGTAAACGTTCTGAGAGCAAACTAAGTATATTTGTCACAGAAATTACGAACTGGGAATATTCAGCCGAAGAAGAATAATTAGTCGTGTATAGTTGGTGCACAATAGTTATTTCGGAACACCGAATAATAAAGTATCATATGAATAACGTTTTTTATTATTGTAATTTTAAAACTACGCTAATAAACGTAATACTATTATGTTTCCCACATACTGGTATTTTTGGACAACAAGTGTCTAAATTTGTCCACAGAAAGTTTGAGAAAATCATCATGCTATGTCTTTTTAAAACAAATATTTTAACACTTTCACAATATTTATTTTATACATCACCTTTTGACATATTAATTGCACTAAACGATTACGCCTACTTTATGAACTCGTTTTTCTTATTTTAATAAATGATTCATTGCTCCAGGGTGATATATATTTTTATCATGATTTCAAATAGTGATCATTAAAGATTTCAATCAAAACAAAGAATTATCTAATTATTTCATATGCGGTTAACATACAAATGTATCGACGCTGGGGAGCTACAGGTACCATAAACAAGGCATAGTTAAAGATGTGTTTCTGATTTTCGTTTGCGTAGTGCAAACATCATAACAGCAAACATCATGCAGTGCAAAAAAACAATTTTCCGAGGAATCTGGACATCTTGTGACTAAGGAGGAGCATTCTAGATGACTACGGTGGGCAGAGAAATGCCGTACATGGCACCATATCATTGAGAATTGAACCCGATGAACGTAGATGAATGTGTTACCATTACGTCAACGCAGAGCACTGTATATACATTTTCCTGAGAAATCCGGACATCTGTAAGTCTAGAAGGTCAAACCACAGGTTACAGTGAGAGCAGTTTGTTGTGGTTTTTACATCGTTAGGAGTCGAACACCGACTAACCACACGCTAGTCTAACACCTTGCCAATGCGCCAACGCAAGACTATATACTGTCCATGATTTTGGAATTTCATTTCCTTATAGATGATGTACAGGGTACTTTAAAAGTCGTAAAGTTATAGTTAGTAAACCAGGCTTTAAAGTTGACGCGAATTAATGGTAAATTCCGGCAGCAAAATGAGCAAACTACTTATAATTTGTAGAATATCTGTCTCGTGGCAGCAACAAGAAAACGCGAATTTCCAACTTTTGTCATTATTTAGATTAGCCAGACATCAGCGTCTGCTCATGATGTTAACAACGCCATTATTTTAGGCAAATATAGGTCACTAGGACAGTTCTTGCTGCAAAGCAACTGCTCTTTTCATCGATTAACGTCCGTGGCTTGTTATGCAAGAAAAGATGTCGTCTGCCATTTAAAGCGCTTTGGCTAACAATTCGAATAACAATGTCCCAAATGGTTGAAGAACGTGGAAGTTTTCATTTAGCCAAATGCTAAATGCCTTCATATACTCTTGCGATTAAAAATATCGATTGGCCAGTGCAATAATGCAAATTGTCAAGGGGATTTCTGCTGCGTATTTTGAGTATTAACGGTTTTATTTCTTAACATCTTGATAATCATTTAATGCAAGTTATGTTTAAAATAGGGAAATTCCTACAGTAAATAACGAAGAATTCAATTTCGTTCAACTGTGTTTAAACACAGCGTGAATAAAGACAGAAATACATTATCATAAAAATAAGCTTATCCATGGCTTTTCCCAATTAAAAGGAATTAGTTGACTCTGTGAGCACTGTACTTAGAATTCTCGTGTTATTTATTACCTATACTCAAAGCTACATTAAAGGTCTTGGCCGCACTAAGCTAATATGTTTGTAGCCCACATGGTTCCCATGGATTACCATTAGTGGTATTTAATTATTTCTATGATTTAAATGTGATATGTTTATTCTAATTTTTATTGATCGATATATCGATTGGTTGGTTAGATTTTTATGGCATAAGAGCTTGTAAGGATACACTGCGTTTAATTTAGTACGAACTAAATTACAGCCATGTGTGGAGGGTGGATATGACAGTCTTTCCTAAATGAAAAAGTTAACAATGAAAAGATAAAGGTCCAGCGAGGCCCCAAAAATTAAGTTCAGCCTCTCTTCCGAAATAGAACCCTGGCTACTTTCCTGCATAAGCAAGTTTTAATTAAATGTTCTTCATAAATGTACTAAGCTAGTTCGCTATTTAGTAGTTTATCTTATTTGCCTGCAACACGTAAAACTTAGTTTCGAAACTTGCCATACGCTGGCGATACATAGACTTCTGAAAAAAAAATGTTTTTTCGTTAAATTTCTTCTTCTTTATTCTAAATTGTGAATAACGTGCTTAATATAGACATTCTAATTTCATCAAATTCTTTTCTTCTTGCTTTAAATCAACGAACTTTTCCACTATTTCATTGAAAATCGAACTGTTCAGCTAGTCGCTTTTTTATGAACAGAAGTGCAAGAGCAATGAATTTCTCTTGGCTCAGAGTTGACCGCAAATAAATTTTCACTCCCTTTGAAGCAGAAAAAGATCTATCACCGCTGCAGTCGGTGACCGCTATAGTTAGAAAAATACGAAAAGAGATTTCTACATTCAGGAAAATTGATTCCATGTTACAAGCTTTCAGCATCTCAAATAATTTTTGACTTCAGGTAGATTAGTTGGCTTCTGGATTCTGGTTGTCTTTAAAAAATGCGATTAAATGAAAACACACTTCAGAAAATACCTCAGTAGAATTCAGGACCGTCAGAAGAAGGCATATGCCCATCCTCTGACGGCCCTGCATTAAACACAAAGCATTTTAATTTATTTTATTGTAATTATTCATTAAACAATCATACTGATCCAGTGTCGGATTGCTTAAGAATTTTTTTTCCGGAGTTAAAAAAAATTATATCTCATTTTTTTAAAATATAGAAAAAATAAGAATTTTCTTTTAAGTTGGTGGTGTATGCTTCTATTTCCAAAATGCTGTGCCCTGGGCCACAGCCTAATTTTTAATCGGACCCTGCCTATAATATTGGTCTATACTTTTACCTGCCGGTGACTGGAACTCAAGACGTTAGTATTAAGGAATATCTGTCCATCACTCAGGTAGAGCAAAGATATAATGTTAGACAATCAACATCGCCCTGAAGCTCAAAGTACGCGTGGGGTTTCTAGACGGTCATATGTTGGCGTGCAGAGTGTTTCACACGCACAATTTACAATTTGTGAAAAAGAACCGTCCGCCCTTGCTTCTGAAACTGGCCAAACTCTTTCCTGTTGCCTTCAAAGTCACAATCTTTTGGAGTAGGGTGACAAAGAGAAAATTCCACTTATTGTTCCCTGTAAAACTGGACGTTTTTAATGAAATAGTGATATATAATCAGATGGGGTGCAAAGCACCCCGCGCTGGTCCTCGGAATTCTCTAATCAGCGGGCGTTCTAGCGGATTAAATTCACACTGCTTCAATGCCAGCGATGCTAAAACAATGCTCTTGAATGAGCATTGGCTTAAGAATTTATTCTATAAATTGTATATATTTTCAGCGACAGTTCTGTCGTTACAGTTAAAACTATACTGTTGAAGCCTACTGCCAAAAGTGCCATTATGTTATTTTTATATTATTTAGTGTGTACGATTAGCATATGAATTTGTGGTGACGTTCAGCTGTGATAACGTCACCGCTAATATAAGAAATCAAGATGTTTCCTGCTAGTGCTTGTTTTTCCTTGTTTGCTACTTATTGTGGAAGCCAGCCAGAGGCTGTCACTGGTTGAACCTGTATATTGTGCTTCCTGTGAGGTAAGCTGCCCGTTGGAGCTGAGCCGATTTGGCGGAAGGGGGAAACCCGAGCCCATTGCCTGAGTCGCTTGGGAGTAAGCCTCTTGAGCTGTAGTACTGGTCAACGGTGTAAAGCAGAGGTTTTCAACTTATTTGTTTCACGGAGCACTTTTTAAGAGAAAAATAATTTGCGGAGTATCATCGTTGCTCTTATACCAAAAGCAGGTGCGTGCATATTTGGCTGCTTTTACATAACCATATTTTTCAAGCTGCTAATCGACATTTTATTGTATAATAGTAAAAGCACGCATTTGTTTCTGAATATTAAATTGCTTTAATTTGAATGTAAACTTAATTTTCCCAATTAAACCCATTAAAAACGAACTATAATAATAATATACGTTTTCTGAAAACATCAAATATGCATATACTTCCTTATATGCTTTTATTTTTTTTATTTTCTTTTCTCACAAGCAGATAATATTTTTACCGTCATAGGTATTAACCTAATGACAGCTGTATTAACGATGCAAGACATTTTTAAGCAGTTGGGAATGTAAAACTTCGAGTTTTATGTTATTCAAAATGTTATATTTCTCACAAATTTCGGAGAAATAGGGAAATTACTTTGCTACATAAGCATAAACGAAATACAGTAACAAAAACCACCTTTAGCTGAAAAATTTTCGATACAACGAAAATATTTTACCTGCCTTTTTTCAATTATTTTAGCAGGAAGTCCAACGATGTTTTGTAATTTTTGAAAAATGGAAAACATGGAGCTCTTTGAAAAGCTTCGTGGAGCACCAAATAATCCGCAGAGCACAGGTTGAGAATAACTAGCTTAAAATATTTCCAGTTTTAGTTGTGAGAGCCAGTTGCACTGTCACGGAGCCACAAAGGAACGTTGCCTAGAGATAAGTGTCTAATAATACAGGACATGCTGAGATTCCGAAGCATTGTACGCTTCTAGTCACGATGGTTAGACTGGCCATAACGAAGTGTATTTTGTTTGGTGGAAGTACGAAATCAGTTTCTGTATTGACTGACCAACAAATTTCGCTAAACGGTGCCTGTAATTGATTTCTAAATTAACTGTTGTTGTTATATGGCATCTTCTGTTTGGTAACACTGATTTAATCTTATTTGTTTTTGCGCACATAAACTTCTTGTTGTTAACAAAATGTCTTTATTTGATTTTGACCTTGCGCCATATAGACAGTTGCATAGAACCAAACTACCAGGATATCGTAATTATCTTGTGTTCCATACTAACTATATTGATTAGAGAACATCAAAGGTTACAGAATACCTGTTCCTCAAGCCATGTTGATATCTTTTAAAACGTTTAATTATACAAATATATCAACAAGAATAACTTGAGTTACGTAATAATTACATAATGTGTATTCTATTAAATCGAAGCATAGTATTCGCAGATGGACCACTGAAGACGTCAGGTCTTGCTGAGGTTAGGAAGTATATAACGGTAATGAATTAAATACCTCGCATGATACTAAAAGTTGTTAAGCGTATATCCAAAAATTAATTTTCTGTTCAGATTTTTAATAATCTGGTACATTTTTCAGCTGAAACAATGCGCATTATGAGACAATTTAGGCGAGTTTATCTAAATCTCTGGTTTAAGGAGACAATCCATCAATATCAATCGAAATCAATATCAGATTCGTATTTCTATAATTTACCCTGGTGTTTCCAAATGCTAAGAAAATAAAGCATAATAAGCTATTGACACCAAATTAGTAATGCGATACATTGAGAAATAGAGGGAGAAAAGCATTACAAAATTACCCTCCTAGCGAAAACGTAGTTGGCTTAACACTTACGGAAACTTAACAGAATTCTCCGAACGTTTAACGTTTTTTGCATTTTAATTGAAAGCGCTCACACGATTTCAATCTTATTTTATACACAAACAACCAGAGATTATTAGAAAAATAATTTTTCATTGTAAGCTTTCCTTCAGCTTAACAAAGAGGAAAATGGATAAAAAGGTATTCAATATCTGCAATAATATATATATATATAGCAAAATTGTAGTATGATTGTGACATGTACCTTCTAATGTAATATACATACACTACACTTAAATGTATATTAATTTAGACAAAGTTAAAGTAGAAAAGTAATATAACACAAGGTAGTCAAACCAAGTAAATTTAAGCAGTAGAAACATCTCACAATAAATATTGACATGTAGTAGTAAAACGTGAAGGGGAGTAAAAGATTAAACAATACCAAGAATTTTGTTCTTCATCAGGGACCGCATAAAATTGGTTATTGGTTTGCTTTTTCTGACTACAATAATTGAGATTTATGATTAATACTGAATGAAGTAATATTGATCAAAAATTAGTTAAAAATAGTATAAATCCAGAATATAATTAATTTAAAAATATTTTAGTAATTTAGAAGGGTCTTCTTATTAATACTAAGAAAAATCTCAATTGTTGTAAGTGGCCCAAAAGCAAACTTACAACAAGTAGATGGAGGTATTGAAAGTGATTAAAGTGTAAAGGTTCAATTAACATGAATAGAGAAGATGATGAAGTGAGAAAACTCATTACTTATACCAAAAATTGTAAAAAGTTTTACATGAATATGTCACACTCAAGATAAACACTTAATTATTAACTAGTAAAAATATATAAGTTTAAGTTTAAATAAACTTATATATTCAAAATAAACAAATTGTTTCTTTGCACTCATAATAGACCCAGAAGTGTGCAATCAAAATAAAGACATATATATGCGCATATGCATAAACATGCACACCCTTACATATATACATATACATACCCATATATATATATATATATATATATATATCATCATCATCATCATCATATTCAACCATTATCTATCCACTGCTGGATGAAGGTCTCTCCAAATGCTTTCCACACAAGTCTATCCTGAGCAATTCGCTTCCACGTCACCCCAACCTGTTTTCTTATTTCATCCACCCATCTAGTTTGAGGACGTTTTCTAGGTCTTCGGTGGTCTCTTGGAATCCAGTTCAGAATTTCTGTTGTCCATCGTTGATCAGTTCTTCTTGCAATATGCCCAGCCCATCGCCATTTCAGCCCTTTTACTTTAACAATGATGTCCTCTACTCTAGTTTGCTCTCTCACCCAAGTGTTTCTTTTTCGATCTCTCCTAGTTATTCCAAGCATGCACCTCTCCATGCTCCTTTGCGTTGTCTGTAACTTTCGTATTGCTCCAACTGTTAGACTCCATGTCTCTGATCCATAAGAGAGGACTGGCAATACACACTGGTTGAAGACCTTTCTTTTTAGACACAAAGGCAATTTCCCCTTCAGGATAAAACTGTTTCTTCCAAATGCACTCCAGCCAAGTTTAATACGTCTGTTGAGTTCTTTCATAATGTTGCCATCCATTGAAATCAGCTGGCCAAGGTAAATATATGAATCAGCAATTTCTAGCTCAATGTTGTCAACTTGTATTTTTGTTTCCTCTACAAAATTATTGAACATGATCTTAGTTTTTTGTAGGTTCATCTTGAGTCCAACTTCTTTACTTCTAGTTGAGAGCTCCTGTACCATGTCTTGGAGTTCTAATGGGTTCGTTGAAAAAATAACAATGTCATCAGCAAACCGCAAATGATTTAAATATTCACCATTTATTTTTATTCCCTTGTTATTCCAATTTATCAGCTGAAAAATCATCTGTAAAGCTGAAGTAAAAAGTTTTGGAGAAATGGTATCTCCCTGCCTCACCCCTTTGCCAAGTTTGATAGTTTTGGTATCTTTATGTAACCGAAATTTTGCACTTGCATTTTTATACACACGTTTCACCATGTCAATGTACACATCCTCAATGTCTGTTGATCTTAAAGAGTTGATGACTGCTGATGTTTTAATAGAGTCAAAGGCCTTCTCATAGTCAATAAATGCAACACACAATGGAAGTTCATATTCATGTGTTCTTTCAATTAATTCTCTTAATACTTGAATATGGTCCACTGTACTGAATCCACTTCGAAATCCAGCTTGTTCTCTTGGTTGAGCTGCATCTAATTTTTTCTGCAGGCGATGTGTTAGCACTTTTGTGAAGATTTTATAAATAGCAGGTAACAAGCTAATTGGTCGGTAATTTTTCAAATCCTCTTTATCACCTTTTTTATGCAAAAGAATTACTGTTGCAGAATCCCATTGGTTTGGTATGTTACCGCTGTTAAGACATTTGGTAAAGAATTTTGCAAGTATGTCTTCTACATATTCTCCAGCTTCTTTTAGGATATCTAATGTAATACCATCATCACCAGGGGCTCTTCCTTTCTTCATACTTTTTATTGCAAATGAAACTTCTTCTTTTAAGATTTTAGGAGCTGTTCCTTCGACTATTTCAATGTCTTCGTTTAATCCACTGTTACTTTCATATAGTTTTTTGTAGAATTCTTCAACTCTTCTAAGTATTTCTTCCCTATTTCTTGTTACGGTGCCATCCTCTCCTTTTAATGCAATGATGTGTTTCTTCCCAACAGAACATACCCATATATATACACACAAATACACACACACACGTATATATATACACACTCAAAATATACACAGTATATATACACATATAAACCAGATATGCACCATAAATATATATATATACACAAATATAATTTGAACAATATTAAATACAAAAACGTTTTTGAACATAGAGAACTCAATAAATATGCATACAACAGCTAGAAAAAGCTTACTATAATTCTCAAACCTGATATCAAAACACTTACCTACATTACAGAGATAAACTTGTTAGTATAATAAATAAAAATGTAAGAAAAACAATCCAGAGGTGACAAGAAGTATTTAAGAAAAAGTACTGAAGGATTAGAAGTAAGAAAGTAGGTAAAAGAAATGAAATTTGTCGTGTTTTGGGTGTAGGAGAAAACACCAAAGCACTGGGGTTCTTTTTGCTAGAAAAGTTGCCTTTTGTCCACTAGGACTTAAACTTTAAATGGTGCTTTTGTGGTGAAAAAACAAGCGAAGGATAGAATATAATAGATGATAATAGTGGAAATAGGGACTGAGAAAGTTAAAGGTATGTGGAAAATGAAATGAAGTGGAGGGTTTAGGATCAAGAAAGTTTTTTAACAAAATTATATACCAGATTCTTGGTGAAGTAATGTGGAACATCATTGTAAATGCATTCGACATTAGTGTCTGAAAGTTTTTTAATTTGAGGTTATTGTTACTCGAGAACATTTCGAGAACATTTCGAACAAATGATATTTCTGTGGACTTTTCTGGATATGTTGGGAGTCCCAGTTTGTGAGGAAATTCACTTTAAATCTGAAGTCTTGCCTTTTATCATACAAGTCAATTTCAGTAAGAGAGTTGTCGTTGATGCTGATATTTAAATCTAGGAAAACACCACTCTTGTTGTCAGTATTGGTTTTAATTAGTTTTAGGTTTGGCGGGTAGCTGTCAAGATTCTTAGTGCCATTGAGTGTTATGAGGTCATTAATAATGTATTCGAATGTGACTCGCTGTTGAAGGTAAGCTTTTTCGTAAAAATGAAGGTATAAGTTTGCCAGAATACTGGAGTAACTGGCTCCTGTGGGAATTCCGTGGGTTTGTACACAAAGCCTGCCAAACATTTTTATGATGTTGTTTTCGATGAAAGTGCTAGCTCCTTTTTTAAGTTTTCAATGTAGAATTTTTTACAGATAAATGCAAAATTTCCTGTGGCTTTATCTGTAACAGTGATCACAAAATCTCTTTGGATGTCTTTAATTTGTTCGAGAATTCTTTTTGCATTGGGCTGATTTTTATTATCTAATCTTTTCAAAAGGTTCCTTTGGTTGCAGAAGTGAAAAATTTTTTAAAGAATCTTGGATCTCAATTCAATGAAGGTTTACTATATGTTAATATAATATATATATATATACAGAGAGAGAGAAAATAATTAAAATATGTAAGTAAAACAATACAACAAAATTAATAGAAGGCCTACGATGTAACAGAACATTAATAATACAATAACAAGAACATTAAAAGGGATGTATGAAATTGTGTTTCAAAAAACTAAATTTGATTAAATAAATAATTGCGTAAGCAATCAATTTTAGAACCTTCTCTACGAGCTTCCTCTAAATACACATGCATGGCGCTTTTTTTGAAGGCATGTTGTCAAACATTTAATCTGCAATAAACGAACTATAAATATAACAGTGCACTCATGGCTCAAAAACGGAAAAACGTATGTTGATAAGATGAAATCGAATTGATTATATTAAATTACCTGAAGTACATATAATGATGAGATAAGAATAAATTTGGGAAGAAAATGAAATAAGTGTATAAAAAATTAATCGCGTGTAAAACATCGAAAGATATAAAGATATTCCCAAATGAAGAGAAAAAAGCGTATTCAAATAAAAATACGAAATAAAAATTAAATTTATTTCGAATTATTTTAAAAACAGTTTTATACTAAAAATAAAAGGCACACATATATAATTCACAAAAAAATTCTGCGTGTGACATAATATTGCTGTTCTTGAACACCTTTAATTCAAAATTATGGCATTCTGTTTCGGTTATTACATCCTTCTGCAATGTAAATTAAATTTTAAATATTCACAACTTGTCATCGACTCTTAAGAACACTCAACGAAACTTCTACCGTTTTGAACCATAACCATAAACCGTCATAACCATATTAGAAACATCCAAGAAATAACCATGATATGTCATTTTCGTAGGATAATTACATTCAGAGGAATAATTTGAATTTTTTATGATATGCACATTCGAAATAAATATAAAAAATAAAATACGGAAGCTTCCGCTGCTAATAACATAAGAAATAAGATGGTCACTATGTTGTAACTCCACCGCCATTGCCTGGCTATTCCAACAATTCTCCGTTGAGGAGACGATATATATTTATAGCGCAAAACAATAAAATTTATTGAATGGTTGTTCTTTTATAATGGCTATTTTGTTTTCTTTCTTTGTTTTCTTTCGATGTTCACTTGTGTACTTACTCTGCTTACCAAAACTTATCATTATTTAAGGGTGTGTTAAACCATTGATTTTACTTCGATGATGATGACATGTTATTACAAAATGTTAGGTTGCAAAATTCTCAAAATTTATGCTGTTAAAATTTATACATGTGAATCTTTATTTGTAGCCTAAATTTATAACTTTGAGCTCTTTAAAGTAAGTTAAAATATAAATGCTGGAAAATCCACCCACACTTGCTTTTAAACCTCACTATATTGTAACATATTTTTATGACACTATCGTAAATTTTATGTTAGATGGGATACCCCATTTCAAATCTTTACACATACGATAAAAAAGATCGCACAATGAATCCTTTTGGAAGTGCATAAATCTTTGCTGTAGCACTTGACATTCAAACCAGATAAGCAAAAGAAATGGAAATATTTTCAGTCTCAGTGATCTGTTTCGCGGAAACAAATTTAAACAAATGTTAACATTATCTCCTAACGTAGAATTTTGTAAATATTTGATGGAATGGTGGTCAAATTTTGCCTTGAAACTCATCCGTCAAACAAACTTCGAAGAAACATGTCATTCTCAGAAAAAAACAGGTTCTTTTTACCTTATCCGAATATCCTTTACCCCGTCATCAGTACAAGAAGCAAATCATGGGAAATAGATTATACAGATTGAAAAGTTTAGGTTATGGCCGATCTTTTTCATCTTACAGGAGAATTATTTTTGCAATATATTTCTAGATATGTATGTATCAGGAAATGCATTAAATATGTTAGCAAGAAAATGGCAAATAGTTCTTGCAAGCTATCATTACAAAATTTTCGCCATAATCATTGAGTACACAAAGAAAATTGTAAAAATATTTTTGCAAAACATAGGGTGGAGTTTAATAAAATTGAGGCATGCAGTAATGATAGCAAAATTGAAACGTGTACTCGGAAACTACATAATTATAACACTATCTGGTAAACTCTATCGCTTTCTTCGTTATCCATCTACAGTATTTTTTATTTCGAGTATATTTATATATATAATATAATATATTATTATATATTTTTACATAGAAGTTTATTTTTAGGAACAATAATTATAATAATAAGTGTTCTTTCTTAAGAATGGACTAATGCTTTGAAAATGTCCAGTTTTGATAGATTTCGTAAATTTCCTACACACGTTTTACTTGAAGTGAGATTTATTGGACTATGAACTTTCAGTTATTAAACTTTTCAAAACGTTGAGCCATTATTATACACTCTAGCAAGAGCCGGACAATAATCCTCGGACACACAGTTGA
>QLNU02015360.1:234513912-234536904 GCA_006491805.2 Dysdera silvatica
GTTTATGATTTTGTTTTTTTGAGTTTCCAAGATTCTAGGGTGATATACTTGAAGTATATTCATTTACCTTCTTCGCTGATTACCCTTTCCGCAATGATTTGCATCAAAAGGGCAAAATGAAAAGAAAAAAAACAAGATGCTGCTCGCGAAATACTCCAAGACGCTTCAAATTTATGCAAAAGTGATGTAAGGAGTCTTTGCAATTTGTTGCATTTTTCATAAAAATGGTTTATAGAATATGGAAATACCTTGAAAATTGGTTACTTTACGTTTAGAGTTATTGATTTAGTAAGCAGTTGGAAAGATAGTCTTTTTTCCTGTTTACTGTTTCCGGGTATAACATTTCAGCAAAGAGCTTATGTATACGAAGTTTCATGAAAGAAACTACACTTTGCGGAAATTCAGCGGGGAAACCCACTTCTTAAAGTCTTAGAAAAAATGATCCCTCTACTAAGCTGCTCAATATAATGCTAGATGAATCGTAAAAGCTAAAAGAAACGTTCTTTCTCGGGTATCTTTTTGAATCTCAAGTGCAATTGAGGCGATACATTTTGTAAATCTAAATATAGATATGGAAGAGAATGTTTAAATCGCATTATAAATCTTATATATTTTTTAATATCTTTCACACAGATATCTATGTCTATACGAACGCATATACATATGCTAATCGAAAGAATATGCACAAACTTAATTAAATGCGCAAAATACTTTACTGTTTATTTATTTATATTTGAAAAGGTATAAAGACAAAGGCTGAGAACAACACGGTGCAGTTTATTTTATTATGTTAGGCAATATTATTCGATTAAAAACAAACCCAGAAATCATATCACAATAACAATAAAAGAAAAGGGCACAAAAATTACAATTTATATTTTGGTATCATTAGTGACCTAGCTAGATATTTTGCCGCCCGGGGCGGGTGACTCTCATTTCCGCCCTCCAATGGGATAGCAAAACATAAATAAACTTTGTGTTTTAAAGGCTAATTGCCACCCCCCCGAATTGTGGGGCCGGAGAGACCGCCCCTTACCCCCTTAGCTAAGCTACTGGGTATCATGCTTTCTAGAATGTATTTCTTGGTTTTCGAATTTACGTTTCAAGATTGTACGGTAGGTGGCATGTCTAGAAACGAGCAAAATGGCCACTTACTATGCACCTATCAGCGTAATAAATTCAACTTCGTAACAAAAGTTGGCATGGTGGTAGCTGGAGGTGTCAGATGAGAGATCGTGGTAGTGAAAACTCCTAGTTCGGCAATTTCAGGGAGCTAGGATTATGTAAACTGTTACATTCGGCTTCCATAAAAATTGCTAAAGAATCCGAGAAAAACATTTAAATTCATTTTTTTAATTTATTTTTTGTTTTCAAGAAGAATAAAATATTCGTAAGGGAAATAATTTTTGCAGGTATCTACTTTTGACACAGGACATCGTGTGATAAGCATAGTAAAAATCACAGAAGAAAATGATAGATCCACAAGACGAATATTTGATGAAAGATTGAAATGGACAGTTCTGTTGCTGACACATTTTTTCCGCAAAAGAGCAGCAAACTTGTTGCACATTTTGAAAATGTTCAAAATCTTTCAAAAGTCCAGATGTATACCAGAAGTGACAGATTATTAGGGCAAAGACAAGTGCTGTTAAGATGTAATGTATTAGAGATTGAAGTTTGAGGATTCCATTTCACCTTGTTAATACACAATCATGTTGTTTCCTTCCATGAACCAATGAATGATTGTGCATAGTCTTGGCCAACAATTTCAATTGTCTGTAGAAATACTTGTCCAAGGGCTGGCAAGTTCCTGTGCATTTTGCAGGGATAAGCAAGGTCGTGCACTTGCGAATATAGCCTATTCCAAAACTAGTGGAATACAAATTGGGGTCAATTTGAGCTGACCAGTGGTCGAATAAAAAAAGAAATTACTGTCACTTACAATTTCACATTATTCAAGAAGAAGCCGATATTAGTATTAGTGAGCTTTTGCAAGCGGCTGCAAGTAACTGTTAAATTTGGAGCATAAACAGTGATTTTTCTACAGCTGGTCTAATTTTTCCAGTTGGTTCCTGAAGGCAAAAGTATGCACCTCCGATGATTTGTCCTACTTGAGAAATGACATACTGGACAGTATAGCAATGAGTTCCCTTGTTTCTTGGAGAAAACCCACAGGTAACCTTTATCCGTTCCCCTTTCCACGAAAGTGTCCTGTTGGACGGCATTTTGAAACAGAACTATAGATACTTCAAACTATATTACATCGATTCTTTTACAGAAAAAAATATAAATATAAAAAAATGGAATTTAAATTTTTTTTCTCGGATTCTTTAACACTTTTTATGAAAGCTGGACACAAACGTTTACGTGGCCCTAGCTCCCTTAAATCGCCGAACTAGGGTTCGTACTACCACGACCTCTCATCTGACAACTCCAGCTAGCATCCTGCCAACATCTGTTACGAAGTTGCATTGGTCGCATGGTAGGTGCATTACTAGCGAAGAACCTTTGAAACCGCATGTTCGAGATTCAAAGGGGAGATATATTTTTGTAGTATAATTATATTTTAATACTTCTAATACTTGGTCACAAAAATTACACGACAGCCTTCAGGGATTATATTTTTCCCCAATACGCCCATTGTACTTCCATAAAAAATCATGTGACCAAGATACACCTCACAACTCTTATTATGATACTTGGTAAAAAAAGTTTCGCAGCTCTGATATATATCACGAATAAAATAATTCATTGAAAAACTATTATAGTAAATAACATAGGAAAACGTATATAAAATGGATAAATAAAAAGCCCACTTTTTGCTCGATTAATAAACAGAAATGTTCAAAAGGGAAAAAAATGTCAGTTGTTTAAGTCTAAATGTGCATTTCACATTCATTGTAACATGTAAAATATTTGTACGAAATTTGCATTTTTGACTACGTTGCCTCCGTACTAAACCAATGTATAATTTGACTAACAAGGGAACTGTATTAAGTGGCTATCATCCTGAATCTAAACCTATATCAATGGAAAGGAATTTACGAGTAGTAATGAGAATCTAAAGAGTTTTTGTATAGAAATCACTTTCTGAATTTTTATGAAGTTTTAAAATTAACACTGAAATGCAGTTTTTATGAGAACGTAAGTTATGCCGTGAAGTCAAACATACAGTAAAGGAAACACGTCATACTTCTTTTGGCGCATTTTTCCAAAGCTTGTTTACGTAGCCACGTTGTATATAAATCAAACATTTATGAAAAAAATTCAATCAAGTAAATCTGTTTTCAGTGCTGGCATAGGTAAATTTATTTCCATTTAAAAACTCCAAATATGATTAAGTTAAGGAACAATTTTTATCAAAGTTTTTTTAGACATAGTAATAGTAACGCCGATGTTATGGCATGGTTAGATGGTGAAACGTTCGTAAAGAAAAGAAATGTTTTTGCGTCTGGTGGGGCCGGATCCCACGACCTTCTACTATCCGGGCAGGTGTTCTTGCCAATTGAGCTACAGACGACAAACACTTAATCCCTCACTAACGTATTTAAAGCGTATTTCCCGAACCCGGTTTATTTTATTATTCATGGGATTGTGACCCACAAGACGTAAAAAACATTTATTTTCTTTACGAAAGTTTCACCCTCTAACCATGGCATAGCATCTTTTTTTTATTACTACGCCTAAAGAACGTTGATAAAAATTGTTTCTTAATTTAATCTGCGTAGTGTTTGACTTGTAAATATAATCCAGTATCAAATAATAAGGTTTAAGGAATATTTTTGACGTATTAAACCTTAAATAAATAATTACAAATATTATAAATAATAATTGTATGTTATATATTGTGTATTGGAGGCGCACATTAACTAAACTAAAATAACCAATAGTTTAACTAAAATTAAACCTATAAATGTTATTTTCATTATTAAATATGAATGAGTATCCTTCTCATGAAAATAAAAATTCATTAAAATATGAATAAGTGCCCTACTCATAAAAATACAAATGTAGTGAAATATGAAGTTCTATTCATGAAAATGATTATTTATGAGAAAAGGTTCAACTTGTATCGCAATGTGCTTGCATTAAAAATGAAATATCTGTACATTTCTCAAATTTACGTTCTTTTCCATGAACTTGAAATTATACATATAAAGTATTATTAAATGGTTGGGAAGAAATATAAGTGTAGTTGTAAACTAACCAACCATATCTCAGATTAGATCCATGTTTTTCCGATTGAAATTGATTATAAACTAGGGAATGCAATTTTAGTATTTCATTGCGTTCAGTTAAATTGTTTACAATTTCGTTTTCAGTAATTGTAGCTTATGATATATAATTGTAATTTATGATTTTCTTTTTAACAAAACTTTTGTATTAGCGAAAAAAAATAAGCATATAAAGGGTGCATGATGGCTGTTGTACCTTCATAAATCTGAAGTTTCCTTCGTATAATTTTTCATTTAAAAATTCATTAGGAGATACACTTTGTTTTTCGATAGCTGTATTTTTTGTTAAACTGAATTTAACACTGATTTTGTGCTGACGACATCACGTTATCAACGATTTACACAAACCGTACATCCACTTGAAAAGCAAATAAAAACGTGAGAACTCACTGGCCTACTTTTATATGTAAGAATCTGTCACTCTTTTTTTGCTTTCATGAATGACAAAAAAAAGCCTAAATTCCCACTAGTGCCAAATGGCATGAATAAACTTCGCCTCATTGAAAGTTTCATAGTGAGACTCTTGCATATATATAACAGGAAAGCTGCATTTCAGTGTTAATTTAAAAAAAAACCATACAAATTCAGGATTTCCTTTACATACAAAAATTCCTTCGATTCCTATCACTACTTGTAAAAACCTTTCTATTGATATAGGTCTTGATTCAGATGAGAGCGGCACTTAAAACAGTGCCTTAAAGTATTGTGAAAATAAATAAATGAAGTAGAGGAAAGTGCTCTGCGGTTATTTATCTAGGCAACAAGTTCAAGAAATTTGCATTTGGTAATATAAGGTTAGATCATTTTAAGAATTATTTGATATTTTGTGTTTGAGGATTAGAGAATGACAACCGATATTTTGTCACATACATTTAAGCTCAAACTAGAGCTCTTTCTGTAAAGAAGAAACAGAGACGACGTCGCGGCCAGGATTCAATCCATGGGCCTTCCATTTGATCAGAAGTGAATGATTAAACTACCAAGATACGATAATGATACTTCCTTTCTCTGTGTGTGAATATTAGTCGTAATGGGAAGTTTCACACGGAGAATCCCGAGTTCGACTCCTGGCCGAGACATCATATGTTTTCCTTCATTACAAAAAAGTTTCTAGTATGAACTTAAACATGGATGTCGAAATATTATCCATCATTTATTCCCCAAAACTAATATAAAACGTGCCCCTGCTGCTTCATGTGGCGACCAATATTTGGCTTTCCTTTTTATCAAGGCCTCTACCCTCTGGCGAACCAGCGCGTTTCCATCAGCAAGTCATCGTCACCATCACAGCCTTTCTGGGAAGACAGGACCGCCTTTGCCAATTCACCATTCCCAACTACAATCGAAAGGACAATATAAAAAATTATTTGCAAATTGTGCCAGCCTCGCGAAGAGTAACATCCTATAACATGTTTAGACAAATTGTGGAGAAATAGATACAAACCACTGAGAACGATGGTACTTATATAATATGTATGAGTACAGACTATTTTAATTCCTGTGCAGATGTGTTCCTATATCAAAGAAATATCTTTTAGTGAGCGCCGCAGAACTTTACATGCTTTCTTCTACAACGAGAAGACTAATTCATTTTTGATATGTCTTTGAAATTTTTCATGGCATTATAGTTCATTTAAACCATGATATTTAAATTGATTGCAGGTAATTTCTAGGATATACTGATGACATAATAATAATAATGATTTTCATTTTACAGGCAACCAAGAAAAAGAAAAAACTTGAATACAAGTACAAAAAATAGTCAGGAAGGTCCTTGACGGATGACCTGAAGAAAGGAGGACTAAAAGTCTACTTGACGAATTCTGGCCACCCGTCAGATAATAAATTATTTAAATACATAAACAAATTGAAAAAAAAACATAAATAAGGGAAAACAACGACATATTATACAAAATAAATAATGTATTGACAAACAGAAAAAAAGAAATAAATTAAACGTTGACATTTAAAGTGGAATAAAAGAAATATTTAACTGTAAAAAAAAAAATAGAAGATACAAAGCATTGACATGTAGGACACAGAAAATGGAATTAAATATTAACATGTGGATAGCAAGCATTCTTTTAAAGAAGACTTATGCTTGCTGTTAATGTTAGTAAGACTTGTCGGGAGAAGATTCCAAACCATGGGGCCTTGGGAGTCCATATGATCGTATAAGTAATGAGAGGTTGATTGCAATGGGATATATCTGATGTAAAAACAAATGGTTGTCGATTATATTTATATTCCTGTATAATTTCGTCATCTAATCCTATATGCAATAGTAGCATGCTATATAAACAGACACGGCAGTTATACACAAACTCGTATGGTCAACTCTTAAGCAACTAATGGTTACTTTACAGCCTGAAGCGGATAGCCCGAGTGCCTGCAACCGTTTGAACCTGTCATCTTTCGTAATAATAGCTCTATGTTCAAATAATTAGTCTGTCGCTAGTGACGATGATAAACTGAATAATGTATAAGCGGTTGGTTAAATGCAATACGCATGAATGATCTGAACGCATTTAAATATATATATATAGATTTATTGAAGGACAAGGAGACGGCATTATTTTATGACACTGGAAAGTTTGCAAATTCGCTCGAAAATGGTGTAATATGTCTGTATATTTGCCCTATAGAAAACCTGAGATGGTATTTACTAAACTACTTTTCCATCTTTAATTAAAAAAGTAGCTTTTATGATGAAGGTTTGCTATGCTAATGTGATAAAAGATAAAATGTCAAGAAGACGATGACAACACTCATATGTTACTCTTTACAAATAGTACTCAACTTTATTCGAATACGCTGAAGTTTTAGGTCGACTGTGTATTCATATATGCATGAGGAGGGCGAAGGGAGCGTGGTAAATGCTTCTTAAATAACAATTTGCAATAATACTTCTCCAACGTAATAAATTATAGTTAAATATTTTCATATTGCCAAAAATTTAGTTCAGTGACAATTACGAAAAAAGGTGATATATACATTTCCAAAACATTGCCATTAATATCGTAATTATTCCATACGAGTTAAAATTTTTGGTCTTGTTGATTAGTTTGAAGAAAAACAAGAAAAAAAATATTAGCGTAATTTCTCATATAAATATTATTTTAAGAAAATTTTGTTTACAAAATTTAATGTCAGTAATGTTCAATATACAATACTTTTATTAATTGCCTAACGTTAATGCAGGTCCGCATTTTCTTATTTTAGTATATGCTCTTCTATTCATTGTCTTACTAAATATTCTTTTATGATCTGAGTTTAAACTGTGAGAAATAAACAAGATAACTCAATAGATTTAAAATGCTTCCAATTTAACTTTCTCGCTAAATTTTAAATTTCGCTTACAAAAAGAAAGCCAACCTGGAAACACAGCGAAAAAAGCAGGGAGAAAATAGCGGCTGAAAATATTAAAAGAGAAAAAAACATTTTCTTTAGTTAATATTTCTTTCCTCTCCTTCTAGTAGTTGTAGCAATTTCTCGAGTATCAGCTATTTGCCCGCCTTGTTATCGGTGAACGAAAATGATGCATATTATTTCTGGAATTTATACGCGTACTAATGACATTTTTAACAATCATTGATGTTAACACAAAAGGAGATCCAAAGCTTTTGGGTAGCCTTTTTTAACCCAAAATTTACGATTCCAGTTTACCTGTTGTTACATTTGGGAGCTTAATTTAATTGTATATTGGAACCTACCTCTACCCTGCCCATTAAAAAGGCTTTAGAAAGAATGATGGCGAAGGGAGATACGACGATTTTCTTCCGAATTGAGAGATAATCCAAGTATTGTATTGAGAAATTTTATTAGAAGTTGGAGAAAATTATACTAAAAATCATTATTACGCGGAGCTGAAAATGGCTAATTAATCTCGCATTCTTCCTTAATAGCTTCTCCATTTATCACTTCATTAACCAAGCATTTCCAAATCAATTGTTTAAGTAATGATTTAAGTAAAAATAGGTTCCCAATATCTAACCACCGTGAGATAAATCTCCAACAAATTTTAGTTTACGTCAATCAGCGTGTAGTAGCTGAAACGATCAAAAACAATTAAATATAAATCCACATTGAAAAGTAGAATTTACTCACTTTGAATAAATTTAGATTTCAAGTATATCCATTTAATATAATTTTAATTTGAAAAGATTATTCTGATTGTATAGAAACCTATAAATTTTTAAAACATAATTATTATATAAGGTTTTGAATATAAGACTTCTTCCGCCTTGGAGATATGATACTATTATTATGAAATATATATTACTCTAATCAAAAAAATAACAACGTTATTTTGTAAAATACGTGTTTCGAATATAATAATTGATCGTGTTTTTAACTAAGCAATTTTTTATACGATGGAGATATTTTTTCTTGCAAAGGACGACTTCATGGGAAATATTACTTCTGACACCTCCCCTTCCTCAAGTTTAGGGTTCAAACAAAACTTCAGTTTTTTTTTTTGTTTTTTTTGGTATATAATTCCCAAATAAGGAAAGAACTTGAATATTCACCCCAGCTAGAATTGAGATAACGATTGTTGGATCATATAGCATTCTAGTGATTTAATCATTAAGCAACTGCGTACAGCCTTGCGTGGTCTCTTTCCAGGTATATGTTTAAATATGTTCAAAAATATAGGTTTATTTCAAATTAAATTTACTTTCATGAAAAGATCAGGTGTATCCAAGAAGCAACACATAAATTTCCAGGTGAACACTGGCGTTCACTTGAAGTTCGCACCAGTCGTTTTTCTGAAACGCATCTCCATACATTCCACTCAAGAGCAAAAAAGTACACTTTGTAGCATATAATAATGTAATAATGCATTTTGCGTAGTGTTAAGGTGATTTTCCATTTACCTTTCCTTTATAGCTACAATACTATAAAGTACATTTATTTGTAAGAATACGATTGCTTCGAAAATAAACTTTCTATTTTGACAAATTAGAAACACATACATCCACAATTTCATATTAACATATTGGGTATGCACTAGGTTTTTTTCTGACAATCATCATTTACTCATATTTATCGACCCATTTCAGGACTGTAGAAAGCTGTCAGTGATGGAGAAAAATTGTAAATCATTCATTTCCAGCTAGTAACACCATATAGAAGACGATGGATATAACCTTATAACCAAGAACCAGTCCTCATTGAATTCAACTTTGGCATTAAAGGTATTTGGTGCTGTCTTACCTTCACTGATGGGACGAGTACCGGTGATTTTAGCACAACGATACATTATGTATGTACATATGAATGTATATACATATACATGTATGTATATACATATAGGACACTAGGTTACTGGCCTGGCCGGTTCCACACATCGTCACATACGTTCAGCGTGTGGGTCTCCTTCCAGTTAGATACCAGCAACCCTTTTGCAGGCCTTGGCAAATTAATATTTGCTGCACGGATAGAAAGGCGGAAGGGGAGGGCTAATTCACCAACCCGTCTAGCCAGCGTGGTGAAATTATGGCTAATTCCTCCATTATGTTGACACACCAGAAACCATGGCCCCTAGTCTCCAGGTGCTGGAGTGCTCCTGATCAAGGCAGCGGTCAGTGTGGCATGAAAGCAGGGGGTGCTAAGAATCACTGGAATGGCCCAGGCTGCCGTTTGTTATTGACCTTGGCTACGTTTAATGGACGATCCCTTGCTTCTGAAGCAAAACTTCAGGAATTGGAAGAAGAACTTGACAAGATCAAATGGGACATTGTAGGACTCAGTGAAGTTAGAAGAAAAGGTGAAGAGTTGGTGGAACTTAAAAGTGGACATTTGTTTTATTATAGAGGAACGGAAACTGGAAGAACAAGTGGTGTTGGCTTCTTAATCAACAAAAGAATTAAAGACTACCTTCTTGAAGTCGAAAGCACGTCAGATCGAGCAGCGAGGCTCGTTGTTCAACTAACCCAGCGATACCAACTTCAAATAGTACAGGTATATGCACCAACATCAAGCCATACCGACGAAGAGGTTGAAGAATTTTATGAAGAAATCAAAGAGTTACACACCAAAGGGAAACAACATATCAAGCTCATCATGGGGGATTTCAATGCAAGAATTGGACAACAGGAACAAGGAGAGACATCGGTTGGTAAATACGGATATGGGGAAAGGAATGAACGTGGCGATCAACTCATCGAATTTGCAGAAGCTGAAAATCTTAGCATCATGTATAATTGTAATAAACAATTTTGAACATGTATATTTATGTTCAACTTTATCAAACTTGTCCTGAGCAGAGAAAATTTTCAGCCTTTGAAATCCACCTCCACCTACAATACCCGTAATTCCAACAAGTTAGACATACTTTAGCTGTTACTAATTTCTTGTACCATGACATTACAGTTCCGGGTCCCAAGTTTTGGAATTCTTTTCCAACTGATTTGAAATCGATCAATAGTTTAACCTGATTCAGGTCAAAACTAAAAAGAAGTCTTTTGGCTGGTTGATTGCGCTCCAGTGCTTATGCCGTTTTTCTTAATTCAACGTTTTGCAATGTTCTATTGACTTCACGTCCATCTACATGCATCCTTTTTGTCACTATTGTGTCATCAATGCATTGTGTCATTCATATGTCTATCTGTATACACCTGTTCTTTATTACTATGTCATAAATGTTTTGTTTCATTGATGTGTCTATCTCCATGTACCGTTTTGTCATTCTCGGTAAGAATTTCGTCAGGCACTCGTGTGCCTTTATTTTCATTACCAGCTTGGCATCGTCCTCACTGTGTTATTATTTATGTTGTATTTTCTTTTTTTCTTGAATGATGCCCAGGAAATAAACTGAATTGAATTGTAAAAAGCACGAGAACTCATTGTGGGGCATAACATGACTGTTGAGTGTAATCGCACTGCTAGGTAGCCTTTGCAAAGCCGCACTACTTTCGACATTACAGCTGAACTTCCATGCTTTCGTGAGCATAATTTGCAATTACGAATGAACAGAATTATCATTTTTACTTTGAATTTGCGTGTTATAGCATATGGTATTCCTATACTAAATTTTAATAAAACTTTCGTTAAATTTTTGAGAAATTCTTGACTTTATGTTCATCAATATACGTAATTTTAGACACCAGTTGTGAAGGTCCTTTCCACACGATTAAAACTTGTCCTATTAGAACGTATAAATTAGAAAAAACTGTATCGGCTGGTCGCTTCCGAACCTCCAACACCTGGAGAGACGTTTCTGTGCATATTCTATATTGTGTTTCTTTTTCTTGTTTTGTAACTCTAGGCCGGGATAAAAACAGGGATAAAAAAAGGATAAGAAAAAAGTTGTTTTGTGAGCGAATTTCATCGTAGAATTCGAGGGAATTTAGATAAAGGAAGTTGCTCTTGAATAAAAGCAGAAAAGGTTCTTTAGTTTTAATTTAATTCCGGAAGTAGCTAGTATTCTATTATTTTGCATTTCAACTGAAATTGATACTCCTTTTGTCTAGATTCGAACGTATGGCACCCGAGGATTGAACTTCACTCCTCTGGCTTCAGGAAAAGTGTGTCCCGGACTGCCAGTTGGATGAAACAGAGGATATCAACCATACCTTAATATTAGGCCAACCACCCCGAAAGACGACTGAGACGTGTTGACGTTATCTCCAAGCGAGCTGCTTTCTTTTATGTTATTAAACTGTTTACTTGAACGTCAAATTGAAGACTGTTCCATGAACAATTTAGAACTTTATTAACCCTAAATCAAATTCTTTTCTATATTAAGATTATCTTAGCCAACCATATGTATTGCTGTTAGTTTTGATATTTGCTAAACGTCAAAATAAACAAACTTTTTTTTAAAACTTCCTCGGGTAAATGAAAATGAATACACAGAATTGTATTTCTTTAGAAAATACAACAGAAAATTATAGTTATATACACACATTATCCAAATATCCATCAATCAAATTAATCGTGGGATTCAAATCGATGACATAATTTGATAATCGCCGTACAAATCAACATCATTGATATATTATTTCTACAGTTAGCTACGCTGATATGAAAGCATAGTTTTTGTTAGGGAAAGAAAATTGTGTTTATAGCACGTGTTTTATACCCATAACTGTTTCTATTCTGCGTCATTATATATGACTTAAATTTTGGTAAAAGAACGATATTGTAACTGTAGATAATGCTAAAGTAATAGAAATGGCATGATATACAAAACGTTTTCGAAGAAATAAACAATTCTTCATCCTTTAAAAAACACACAACAACATAAAGTATGCACAGGTACGCCCCCTCCCTCCGAAGATTTGTGTTTCGCAAGTGCCCAGCTAGTACAGGTTTTTCTATTCTATACGTTCTAATAAAACGAGTTTAATGATGTGGAAAGGGCCGTTGCACAGGGTGCATTTACAAAGATCTACACTCAATCAAAATCATATTTATTAAATGAAAATACGTGTGTATTAATTATTGGGTTGTCATTATATCTGTGATTTTTATTTTTACAAAAGTTGGATCCGCTAAGTTTCCTAAGTGGATTAAAAACATCCTATTTATTCATGAAACGCAATCAAATGTATGAAAAGTTCTGTAATTAAATTGATAAGAGCGTTGTATATACGATATAAATTGTATGACTCGTGGAATATTTTTTAAACCGTCAGATAATAAAACTGTGCCGTAAAATGTTATCTGTATATGTATATTAGTAAATACAGAAACCAGTTTAAATAAAAGATGATAGGAATTACATAGTTAGAAATGCTTCTTTCGTTTTAGTGATTTATTTTTCTACATATTAAATAGTAACGATCGTGTTATGGAAGTGCATTGGCCATCAAAATTTATCGGTATGAATGGTCAATACACAATCTGCATTCATATTGCAAAATTATGATAAAACTAAACTAGCAGATGAAGATATATAAATTAAGTAAAACGCTCACAGTCATCATCGCTAAGAAATACGACCGATATTGACAATTGACCTGTAAAAATAATTGACAGTGTAATAGTCAGGAAATGCTATGACATTTCAATTCTATATTTAAAAGTAATATATGTACATTTGTAATTCTCAATGTTCTTCTTATTTCTCTTAAATAATTTACTAATAACGTAGTAGGGCTCATAAATATGTATTTGTTTCTACAAGTGAAAGACAGATTCTCAATATTTTTCTTTCCCCAAAGCTGCCTCTCCCGTTCTTTCTCTCTCTCTCTCTCTCTTGTTTCAGGGAAGTACCAGGCACTTACTTATGCATGCAACAACAACAGAACATTAATTTCAAAGCATTTTTCATTCCAGAAGAGGGTAGATTAAACAAGGAACCGGAATTGGAAATGGAAAAAATCTTGCGCGAAAGGAATTTTCTCCCTCATATCTGTCCATGTTGCCTTTCTCTACATTAACACTGATAGATTTCCGAAAATTTTTCAACTCTCTTCGGAAATACCATACTGAAATAACATATTTTCGCCTGGGTTGAAAATTAATATTCTCACTAAGATATATTGTAAATATATAATCCGTTTTAACACCTCCCAAAAAAGTTATGCGTTCGGAAGTTTCGTCTAAAGGGGGCAAAACTTGAAGTATATTCTACGTATAGTTGCAGCTTACACTCACGTTTTCAGAAGTGTAATTTATATCTATTATCATCGAAAAGAAAAATTCTAAGATCGGATAACACTTTACCAATCTTTACTTTTTTTTTTAAAAATGTATATTTTTAGCACATTATCGCATATGGTTTACAAATGGTTTTTTCGAGCTATGCTTAGTTATCCTACTTGAAAATGTTTATTGATATAATAAACATGAAAACGTTTGTAGATTTATCATCGATAATTTTCCATAGAAGTAAATATATTATGAAGTCTCTAACTACTTTTTATTATTATGATTTTCGTTGATATTTTACATCTAAAGGCTGTTAAGGGAAACATCAATCATAAAACACTTATTTCAATTCCACTGTATAACAACACAATGCCTTTGGTAGGTATGTGTTATTTGTAATATAATTTATTAATAGTTATTTATTTATTAATATTAATGTGTTATAATTTGTACCAATATAATTTGGCTAATATTTATTTATTTATTTAATATTAATGTATAAAGTATTGCAATATGGGCTGTGTATTTATTTATTAATGTATTCGCAATTGTGTAATATAATTATTATTATTATATTTGTTTCAATTATAGAAAAGTATTTGTAAATATATTCAGATTTAAAGATAAACTGACTAAATTAAATCGCATTTTTCTACAGCTTACACACCCACAACAATTTATCTAAAGTCATTAATTCATTTCTCAGTCATTTTTTAAGAAATCTCTCGCATTGCAGCGACGTTTTAATCTCATTCGGACCAACAGGTCCCGGGTTTGAAACCTCATGTAAGCCCCATTTTTATTTTTGCAAATTTTATCCTTTTTCTCAACCATAAATTTCAATAATTCATGAAATATACGACATACATGCTAAGATTGTAATAAAAAAAAACTCATCTACCAGCGTTAAATAAACCATTTTTATGTATAATACGAACATTTAACCTCAAATTTTATACATAACGCAACTATTCAAACACTAAGAAAATATCCTTGATAACGTTTCGTTAATTTCTCCACCTAAAAAATATAATTCAAATATCTGCCTCATATTTTATTTGCATAAGCTGAAGCACATTTTCCTACTGTATACATAGCAGGGTTCGCACCCACTCAAGTGAATTGCGCCATTCCAGCAATTTGTTGCTAAATCCCACTCAAAAAGAAGTAAATTGCGCGCTTTTCCCGCTATCAAATTCTCATATCCGTCTCAGCTCCTTTCCCCTTTCTTTCCTTTCAGGCAGCCCATGTAAAAGGACACCCGGGCAGCGCGCATTCCCTAACTTTGTGGTTTCCGTTCTGACGCCTCCTAACTCATCCTTCTGTTCCGCCCCACCCCACACATCTTTTCTTCCATTCTCCTTTCTTGATTCCCAGAGGGGGGATCTTAAGCACCGGTCCCCCCCCCGAAACAAAATTTGTAATAGGACCTCAAAAATACCTATATATATTTACTCATCGAACTTGTATAAAAACGTGAGGAAAAAAACTCTGAAACCTTGAATTGTCAAAATTCTGACCACAAGGCACCATTTTGCAGGCCATTAATGTGAAAATACTTTAGCATAGCTGGGACAAAATATAACTTATTTTTTAAAGGGAGTTCTGAAAAATTAAATTTTGATGGCAAAACTACAAGTAAAAAATTACAATGATGTCTGAAGGCAAAATTGGTATTTCCTCATTTATTTTTGTACGATGTATTTCAGTAACATAGCAATTCAAAACTCATGGGTGTTGCTCAAGTGGCATCAAAGAAGATAATGTGATGTTGTCTTAGAAAAAATGTGTTTCGATATCCAATTTGGGCTTGAGCCTTCTGAGTCCCCTCTTTTTTCCTACGTGACTGATTTATTTATCTTTTTCGCGATAAAGGTGACGCATCTTTATTCGTTATTTTGTAAAAAATTTTGAAACCCCCAAAGTTAAATCCTGGCTACGGCCTTGCTCTTCCCACTCCCAAAAAATTAAAACACAGCTTTTAAAGTGCATATTAGCCGTGACTTATCTCCAAGTGTCTGTAGTAATGAGAAATAAATCATTTGTTTGTTGACACATGGGCCATTATGATGAAACACAGCCAATGAAGAAACAACAGTTCAGGAAAAGGATGCAAACATTTTGAATATGGAGTTCTGGCCGGGTTTCAAATTTTGAAGTCGGAAAATTGTAAACGAATAACAGTGACCGTAAATGCTGAATATTTTTATTTTGTTCCGGCATTAAGAAAACGAGATTCCTAAAATAAATGCGTAAATTTTATGCGTTAATGAAAGACGTCTTATTATACCTGCCGCGAGGCAAAACTGGTGTACATGGAATCCCAACGCGATTGCTTCAGGAAATGCCTGTTTAAACATATGAATATTGTGGATTATTCGTGTTTAATTAACTAATTTCGGAAGATTCAGTAAACCGTGAAAAAAAAATTTTTAAGAGCAAATGGTAAAAAAAAACCACTCTGATTTCAGACGAAAACTCTATGCATCCTACCTTTATTAACGGTTGATTGACGTCATTGAAGTTATTTTCAAACATTTAGAAAATTTTTTCTCAGGAGAAAAAAATACCCGCAATGCAACGTCAATAGCTAACACGTGGTTTCCTTAAACCATTAATACATGGTTTCTCTAGACAACTAACACATGGCTTCCTCAAACCTAGTCCTGTGCTTGACCAAAAGTGTATCGATGTATAACATTCTTTTATTCCTCTCTGAACAATCAAAATGTACAGTGAAATCCACTATCTCATGTCAAATGCTAAAACTCCACGCCAGGTGGATGTCAACGGCAGACGAGTTTTTCTCGCTTGTTTACTATTCGTATTTATGATTGTTTAAATACGTACATATAAAGGAAAAGTTAAATCCATACACCCCAAGGAAAACAGATATTTAAATAAAAAAATTAAAAAACAGAATGAAAAAAAGTATTTTAGACGAAATCTCCAAAAATCAAATCGGAAGAAATCGTTTTCCGACAGGAAGGTCGAATGATCCATAAAAAAATTCGGAAGGATTGGCACTTGTGCTATCTCAATAAGTTCTGCTTTCGTTGAACGTCCTGTAACACTCAAAACAGAATAAAAAAATAAGTTTCGCAATAGATTGGACGCTAAAAACTTAAGCAAATTTATACACATTTCAAATGAAAACATAAATGCCGAATCTTTCAATTTTGATGAAGCAACTAAAATATTTAATGGGGGGATAAAAATCGAAGATACCATTAAATTGTATTGATAACTCCTTTTTGTGCACTATGTTGTTAATTTTGTTTTTTTATTTATATATAATCGGACTCACATTGTGCATTTATTATGTAATTACTTAGTTTGAATGTCTTTCCTTTCTTTTTGGTTTTACGGCTCAAAGACTACAGTGGTCATGCTGCGCCGGGACCTACTGTTTTCCGAGGAATCCGAACCTCTTAAGGCCTAGGGAACCAAACCCCGGACTACAGTGAGCAGTGCGATCTTTATGAGATCTCTGAGTAAGCGTTCTTTTTGCACTGCTGGGAGTCGAACCCGGATTAGCCGCGCAATAGGAGAACGCGTTACCACACTGCGCCACCGCAGGGCAAGTTTGATTGTGAAATTAAATTAAAGTTAATTTAAAGAATTAAAAAATTCTTGAATTTGCACTTGCATTTTTAAACTCCCACTTAATTTTGAAGTTAAGGTCGGATGATTTCACCTAATCGTTTTTGTTAGTGTGAACACTGCACTGTCTTAACAAATCCTCTTAAGCGAACAGTTCATTTCTCATTCATTTTTTATAAGAAATTTCTATCATAGAAGCCGTAGCTGTAGAGTTATATGGACCCGTGGGGTCCGAGCCCAATAATTTATAATAAAGGGCAATTTTATAAATTAGCCCCCCACACAATAATTTTTAAAACTCTACATTGATGATAGAAACGACGTCTAATCACATTCGAAGCATTAGCACCCGGTTCGAGTCAACGTGCAGTCATGAACATTGTTTTATTTTTTAAGCTTCCCAGCCGCAAAATGCATAATGTAAAATTTTTCTTAACGTAATGCACAATTTTCACAATTTTAAGAAAAATGTTTCAGTTTTAAATCAATTTTTAAGTAAAGAGGGTGTTTACACATATTTATAACGACTTCGATTTTAACCATGTGACTGTTTAATTTTTTATCGTCCTTCAAAATTGCATATTTTTTTATTACACATTTTGAATCTACATGTATTTGTAGCAAGTTTTGTAACCAAGAAGATTTTTTGATATAAATTTCGTGCATAAGAACAGGCTTTCATAAAAATCAATTTTAAGAGTAATCATATAAAGACAAAAATTTTGAAAATGAATTTTGATTAAATTACGGTTTACTTTATAGAATACAAATATAAAGCATGTATACTAATAAAAATCACTCGCTGAACGTTTCCTACAAGCCATATTCTGGATATAAAAAGAGAAAACGATAACAGCCGGAGCGCTTGCAAAATCAGTTAGTGAACTCTATGCAAATACGAAAATTTAGGCGACAATAACGCCATTTGTTGACCAAACTACGACTAGAAGTCTAAATATTGTAGAAAATGCATTACCGACAGTTAAACGGTGGAGAAGCGGGATGCGCTTTTAAATAGATGGAAAAATTTCATACCCGCGAAACTTTGGCGTTTGTCCGTGGAAATCGCGGGATAAGCAGTCAGAGGAAATTAAAAAAAAAAAAACCAGTAGCGGCCCGGAAAAATCTGGCAACACGCTATTACCTGAAAAGTGAAAAATTGTTTGCGACTGAAACTTAGTTTTCGCTGTGAAATGGCGAGCGAAAAGGTGGCTTGAAGGCTGTATATTTATCCTTTCCGAAGAAACTATTCATATTCATTAATTAAAACGACACGAGAAGCATGGTTTTCGTAGCTTAAAAATACAGAATAAGCGATATTATTAATAATGTAAAAATGTATGTAAATGTATAATGTAAAGGAAAAATCGCCAGGCTTTAATGTCAAGAGGAAATAAAAAAAAATATTCCAAAAAGGTTCGTACTTCCAACAATTTAAGTGCAGTCTGTGGTTTTCAAGAAAATCGGAAAACTCAAAGAATTACTGCAAATCTTTTCATACATCAGCATCCAACCATAAATAAAATAATTAATAAAGATTTGAATTTAATTAAAACAAAATAAGTACAGTTCTTCGACTACTACCTCGGCATGATACTATCACTGTCCACGGTATCAACTTTTACTAGTGCCAAGCTTTTAGGTGACTTTAGTCAACTATATTTGTACTTAGATTATTGTCACTGGAGACAATTAGGATAACCTTAAAACGTTAAGGTTGTTAAATCTAAAGTAAGTAAAATTGCTTAACTAAAATTGTGAAATAACTAAAAATGGTTTAGCTAAAATAGTGGCGGCGATAATATATTCCGTAGACCATGAGATAAAGTTTATTATTTAATAATAATCGCGAAAAGGAAAAATGAGCTCAGAGAGAAAAGGCTAAAAAAAACAATTATTTATTAACATTTTAAAACATGGAATATGGAAAAATAGTAGCAAAATACTAAGTATATTAATAAACTGAAGAAACATTTGGTCGCATGGGTTTGGCGACCACCATATCTAAGCGGGGGAGGATTATCGCGAATTCAAATGATTAAATAACAAAAATTATCTTTTAAACAATAGCGGATTAAATGAGGGCACGTATGTTACAACACTGGTGATAAGAAGGATTTAATACTTGAAAAACAGATCTGCTTACCAATACGGACATCATGATTACGCTCGGAGCCTTATCTGTGTCCATCAGAATCCTTCACCAGCGAACATGCTCGTTCTCCTTGTATTCGTCAGAACTTGTCTCCTATGCCTTTCTACATTTTTCTCGTTATTTTATCCCTTATTTATCTCGCCCAAAATAAAACTTCATCTCTTTTCTCGCTAGAGAAACACTTAATAATAACCCTCGTGAAAAAACTTCGACTTCTCTGGTCAAGATCATCGTCCCTCTTTTTCGCTGGAGGAAGACTTAATAATCTCTCTCTTTTCCCGGAATTATCTTTTTTCGTTTTCTATCTTAGCGCCCTCTTCCTAAGCGCCTACCAATTTTTCAATTCGTGAAGAATTTTAATAAGGTACACTGACCCTCAAATCACAGATGGAGGAATGGAGATGAAACGCCCTTTGCTTTTCCCCTCTGCAGGTGCGTTATCTGGGGCTCAGCGACGTCTAATTGGTGACGGGTTTAGCAAACTAAAACCGCATCGCACACAATAAGAAAATATTACTTCTCGTATCCTTTCTTCAGATCAGCAAGTTACTGCTAACTTTTGCTATGCCCAGACAACCAGTTTTAGATCCACTATTGTGATAGGAAACATTTTTGTTATAAAGGAAAGTTCTTTCTTGGATATCTTGAATAACACTTTAAGTATGGGGGAAAACTGATGTTTAAAAGACCACAAGCATTACTTGCCTGCAGGACAACATTTTAAAAGGTGGTTGTTAGCCTCTTAAACTACCTGTTTTAGGTAAAAGGGGTTACACCTGGTTTAACTTTCTCCAAATTGTATCATTCTTTGTAAGTTCTATCTATGCCTTTTACATAGTTCGTATTATTCGACTATGTCCTATATTTAACGAAAGTTTCTCTTTTGCCTTTAAGGCATGAATACGCACTTTCTGCATGCAGGTGTGGGAACATTTCCACACCCATGCTATTGGCAATGTCGGGCTGTGAAAAAGGCAGCGACATTGCTGACCTTAAGGCTAAATTGTTATATGGAAATCATTTAGCAGGGAAAAGATGGAAAAAAATGTTACGATTAACGAAGCATGGATTTATTTAAATAATTGTAATAAAAAAGATCGATATTATAGACAAAGCGGCCCGAGAGGCTCAAAAGTTTCGTTCAAAGAGCAAAGAAACGTTCACTACATATTTATGGTTATCGCTGCCGTTTCGTTTAACGGTTGAAAAAATGCAAAAATCAACATTGCATATTGTCAAAATAACGTTCGGACTCCTATTTCTAAAACAAATTTTCCAAAACTGTATCCGACTAACTTCCAAAGTGTGGAACTCCATCAAGATAAAGCGAACAGCCAGAATTCACAAGTTACGTGCTAATTCTCTAATAGTAACGAAAAAAAAAGCTCTCTCTCATCTGTCAGCGTTTAAATATACAGCATTTTTTATGTACTATGCGATTATTTAACTCGAATTGCAAACAGAAAAGCCGCTCTATAGCTGAGAAAATGTGCCTTCCTGCATAACTTTCCAAATCCACTTTTCCTACCAAGAAATTCTACTTCAAACCTTTCTTTTATGCTACTTGCATAAACTAAAGCACTCTTTCTACAGCCTACACAGCCATAACAATTTCTCTTGAGACAATATTTCTAGCATAGCTGGGACATATAACGTCAGTCAAAGAACCAGATTCGGGGCTCGAGTGCCCGTGCAAGCAAAAGACTTTTTTTTTTATGAAATTTCATCTATTTTCCCAACTGTAAATTGCATAAAGTAAATGATATTTTTCTGAACGCGATGCACTTCTTTCACATTTATATGAAGAATATTGCATTTTTAAATGCATTTTTAGGCTATCTGAAATTCACGATTTGCTCTCTTCAAATAACTTGAAGGAAAAAAGCTATTTTTCATCTGTCGACATCAAATAATAAAGCAGATTTTTATATACTGTGTGAATATTTAACTTTAATTTTAAATAGAAGGAAAGCTGCAGTACCGGATTAAGGCGTTTTAGGCCTTAGGCCCTTAAGGCAGAAAGGGCTCTCGTTGTATTTAGTGAATAAATCACGATTTTTCTTTGATATTCTGTATCCAGATATATGAGGAATGCAAATTTATGGGACGTTTGTAAATAAAAAAAATTAAAATTACCCCTAAATTTTAATAACGCCAAATCTTTTCAGGACCTCTATAGGTCCCCAAAATAATTGGCCTTGGGCACGGACCTACTTGGACTATACGTAAATCCAGCACTGATATTGCCTGATTCTTGCATTAAAATCTCCAATGGTAAGTTTCGCATGGTGTTTCCCCTTGGTATGTAATTATTTGAGTTCTACATTAATTCCTCGACCTCTTCGTCGGAATTGCCTGATGTTTGTGCATATGCTTGTACTATCTAAAGTTGATGTCGCTGGGTAAGTTGAATAACAAATCTCGCTGCTTTATTCGATGCACTTTTAACTTCTGGAAAGTAGTCTTTAATTATTTTGTTGATTAAGAAGCCGACACCACTTGTTCTTCCAATTTTCGTTCCATTATAATAAAACAAATGTTCCGTTTAATTTCCATAAGTTCTTCCAATTCTGTAAATTTTGCTTCAGAAGCAAGAGATCATCCGTTATACGTAGCCAAAGTCTGCCAAAAACAGCAGCCTGGGCCATTTCAATGATTCTTAGCAGCCCCCTGCTTTCATGCAACACTGAGCGCCACCTTGATCAGGAGCACTCCAGCACCCGGAAACTAAGGGCCATGGTTTTTGGATTGCCTGTATATGGAAGGAATCAGTAATCAGTTCACCACGCTGGCTAGACTGGTTGGAAAATTAGCCCTCCCCTTCTGCCATTCTATCCGTAAAGCAGATACCAATTTGCTTCATAAACAGCTCCTCCCGCACCACTCGAAGGCGGTGTATAACACTAGATTACTCTCTCCCGGCCTGTTCCGTACATCATCACATACGTTCAACATGTACGTCTCCTTCCAGTTAGATACCAACCCATTTCCCTCTTGGGGTCACCCTCTCCCAACACATACATATATATATATCAATATAAATCAATTATTGAAGATTGCAGCGTACTGAACAGATTTAATACTGGAAGTGATCATCGAATGGTGAGATGTAAAATGCACTTAAATACTAAATTAGAACGACAGAAGCTCATTAGGAAACAAGTAAGTAAGAGGGTGGATTTAAAGAAATTAAAAGAAAATACCGAGGCATTCAAGTTGGAATTAAAAAATCGCTTTTCTGCACTGGAAGGACTTATTGATGAAAGTGATATCTCAGAAGCAAATGAAAACATTGTTAAGACAATAGTTGAAACTGCTGGGGAAATTGGTGGTGTAACCTGTAAAAAGCACAATAGCAAATTATCTGAGAAGACGAAACAGCTCATGAAAAGGCGAAGA
>QLNU02015360.1:234537004-234559706 GCA_006491805.2 Dysdera silvatica
TTCCTTCAGGGCACTATAAACTCCAAAAATATCAGGACATAGTGTATAATCATTTAATCCCATTTGGGCCTATTTTAGTCTGTCCGAATTGGAAGTACCAACTGGAAAATGCCAGTGGACATGCATCGATGTCCACCAAGAAGTGGTTTGAACTGGAAAAGGTTGATGTCATTCCATGGCCCTCGCGTTCTCCAGACCTGAATCCAGTTGAAAATGTGTGGGGTTTTATGGCAAAGGCCGTGTATGGGTGAAATAGGCAATATCATTATATGAATGATCTCCAAATAACAATTTCGACTGCCTAGCGCAACATAGACTTAGGTGTTTTAAGAAAACTACTTCAAACAATGCTGAACTAAATGATACATGTTATTGAAAAACAAGCAGGATGAACTCGCTATTAATTTCTGATTTCCTGAAATTTTCCACATTGAATTTATGTTTCTTTACAGGTTGTAAATGATTATTTTTTTCACGAACAAAATTGTTCACCATTTTCAAAAGTTGTAATTGGTATATATATAATCACCGTTGGTATATTATTTGAATAAATTTATATCAAAGTCCTATTGCAATCTTAAGTTATTTGTATTTTACAGGTGGGTTTATAATTTATTTACACTACTGCTCACTATTGAGTTATCTCAACCAAAGAACCATTTCAATATATGACGAGGCATTTAAAATGTTAAGCAGATTGAAATTTGCTCACCCAGAAAGACAATTTTGAGGGTTGTGAGGCAATTTAAAGGTGCTCGATGTTGAAAATATCCTATCTTAAAATGTATCCTACGAATAAGGCCATTTTGACTTCGAGCAGTGTAATTATATGCCGTATATCGGGGCTACTTAAGCCGCTGGGGTAACTTAAGCCACTATGCTGGGTAAATTTCGGACACTGATTCTGGCAATACTGTTTTGAATTTGATTGTTAACTTTCATGCCATCAATGCCATATTTTGAGGAAGCTTTGGACTACATATTTTAATAGTGTGTGTGTTTTAAAATTAAGTTTATAAACCTTTATTTATATTTAGGATAATTTCGTCATAAATTTATACAGTCCACAACTTTAATCGCCAAAATCACATTTGTAAGTTAAATTCAATAAAAATATTTTTAAACATAACCTTAAATAATACTCCAACGGTATTTATACTTTCTAGATTATATTTCCACTTTGGTTTTTTTTCTATATTTTTAAATTCATTGTTGCTTCCTGTACGTGGTAAGAAAGGCCACCAAATAGGACTGGCTTTTGCTGTCCTCATCTAGGATGAGGACGGTGTTTCTTTTATTCCTAAACAAAAACAGCTCTGGTTTGAGCTTGTTTCAACGTGGGTGTTGAAAATTATTTACCAAATACCATGTGGAGACTGTGACAAGGTGTATGTTGGACAGACGGGAAGATCGATACGTCTACGAGGGAAGGAGCATATGCGTGCGGTAGCTAGGGGAGACGATTCAAACCAGTTGGCTGAACATGTCTTCAGGGAGGGTCACGAACCAGATTGGCATTCGATGAAAGTATTACATCAGAATGTGACGAATCTGGGGAGTAGACTTTTTCTGGAATCATGGGAAACCTACGGTTTGAGGAGTCGTGCAATAAACATCGCAAAACCTCTACCAGAACCTTACAGGATTTTTGCAAAACCTCGAGTTGGGGGTGTTCATCTGACATCGTCGGGTGCGGGGGATTTCCCGGCGAGGGTTTCCCCAGCTGGAAATGTCCCGCGTCAGATGGGGATTCCCAACATGCGGGTATATAAGCTTAGGACTTTCATGAACTCTTCATTCTGCCTTCACTTGACAAACGGAGCAGTTGGCTCCCGAAAAGTCGTGTTCTTGAACCTTACGCTAGTGTCGAAATAACTGTTTGTTATGGAATATCCTGGTGAAACTCCGTATTCTTTCATTTGAGGAAATTATTGAATAAAAATGAATTCCCCCACGAAAACTCACAAAAATTCGCCCCGGAAGATTTATGTCTTGACAATTATTTGGCAATTGTGTTATCCTTGAGAAGAGTAACACAAACCCTGGAAAAAAGTTTGAAATCAACACCTATAGTCTACAAAATTTCACAAAAATTGATAAGTATTTTAAAGAAAATAAATTTATTAAACCGAATTGGTGTATTTCCAAATCTATACATCGTTTCTGAAATTTGTATGTAAAAAGGTCATTTAAATTAGCAGTATTTTTGAAATTATTTAATTTTAACTAACAACACCGTGAGAAAAAAGTATGGAATCATGGGAAGTACGAGAACAAAGTACGGAATCAAAGGCTTGTTTATGCAAATTCTAAGTAAGTAGATAACGTAATATGCATGCTTAAATTCTGTGCGGAGGTATATATAGAAAACCAGTATCACTTGCTTTTGTTTGTTTGTTTGGATTTTTCTGGTGCAAGAGCATCTGGGCTATGCTGCGCCAAATTGCTGCCGTATAGTTATCTAGCAAAAAATAAAAATAAAAAAGAGCTCACTGTTCAGGTTAAGAACATAATAATTAAGTGCTTAGAAGGAGGAAAAACTCAGCAAGAAGTTGCACAGACGTTTTCTTGCTCTCAATTCGCCCTTTCAAAAATTTGGAAAAAGCGTAAAGAAACAAAAAGCGTGATGAACGTTCGTCGTTGTGACAGGCCTCGTGCAACTTTCACTCATCAGGATCAAACTCTAAGGAAAATATGTAAAGGTATGATAATTTCGACGTCAAAACCAATAAACGATCAATGGAAAAAAAAATATCTAAAGCTAACGTTTGTGATTGTGATAAAATAGATAGAAATTGTTTATGTGGTAGGAGTTTTCGCTTCTGTAAGGCCAAGGCTAAACCTAAACTTAAGAACCAAATATAAACGAGCTAGATTAAAATGGGGGAAAACGAAGGAAAAATTCGACTGGTCTGGTCTGGAGCGCAGTGATATTTAGTAATGAGCCAAAAATATGCACTGGTAGTGGTGATAACAGTGGAACATTTGTTTGGCGTCTAGAAGGAGATACCATGAATGAAGATTATGTGAAGTTCCGCAAAAAGTTTCCTACATCTTTTGTGATCTTTGGAGTGGGGGAGTATGTCGTCCGAAGGTCCAAGTAATTTATGTATAGTAAGTGGAACTACGAATTCGGAAGCCTGCATCGAGATTTTAAACGCCTTTCCCATTCCAACAGTCGAGTATCGGTTTGAGTATGAGGAAGTTACCTTAATGGACGACAATGCCTCATGTCATAGGTCTAGTTTTCTTAAAAATTACTTTTCGGAGACAAACTACAAGACATTGGACTGACAAACCTGCAGTCCGGATTTAAACCTAATTGAAAATCTGCGGTGGAAACTTAAATAACTTGTCATGAAGCAGCGGCCAACAAATAAAGAAATATTAAAAATTGCTATTAAGACCGCATGTGACAAAATTGATCGAGATGACTGTAGAAAACTTGCGGAGTCCATGCCAAAGAAAATCCAGGCTGTAACCAAGGCCGGTGGATAACATGCGTGCTACTAAACAAATAAACTTTAATATAATTCCATACTTTTCCCTTACTTCACATAATTCCATACTTTTTTCTCACGGTGTTGTGAGTTAAAATTAAATAATTTAAAAAATACTGCTAATTTAAATGATCCCTTTACATGTAAATTTTAGAAACAATGTATATTTTTGTAAATACACCAATTCGATTTAATGAATTTATTTTCTTTAGAATATTTTATCGAATTATCTTAGATTATCTTACCGGCTTTTGCGAAATTTTACAGATCATCGGTGTTGATTTCAAACTTTTTTCCAGGGGTTGTAATACCGTACACACCTATATATGGAGAAAGAGTGGTTTCTGTCCTCTTCAATCTAGCCGTTGACATACTGCAGGACCAGCGGAGGGACCTGGTTCGAATCCAGAATGTGGACGGCGTCTCTTTTTCTCCAAAAACAAAAAAGCTCTATCTTGAGCTATTTATCCATAGGTGGTGAAAATTATTATATAAAGCCATTATGCTGGGTAAATTTCGAACACCGATTTTGGCAACACATGTTAAATTAAACATCTTGAACCCTTTTAGTGTAAATTAAACATCCGAAACACTAAAATGTAAAAAAATTTACTTTTTACTTTCATTTTTACTAATAAATATCTTGAGCAGTATATGTACATTTATTTTAGCCCTTTATATGGATTTTGATACCCCATCATCAACTAACCTAAGTCAAACATTGAATTCTTCTGCTGGCTTTAGTTACCCCGTATTTAGGGGTAACTTAAGCCACCATATTTGTTTGTTTTTTTGTCTTTAACATACATGTTGTAGAAGACTTTCATACATCTGAACATAGAGTGTAACTGTAGACCCAAGTTTTATAATAACTAGTTAATCTCTAAAGTAAATGATGTTGAATTGGCAGATATCTTAAATTGAAAAGTGGCTTAAATAACCCAGATATACGTTATTTATAATTTTATATAACCACTGAGTAATTCGAAAATGATGCATTTGCTATCATTAAAAAAAACTGGTCCTTATTCGAATCATAATTATATTCAAGGATTATCGATTCGTTTCCGGATGGAAGTCGTTCGAAATTTTTTCCTCCTGAATCACCGAAGTGCATAATTCATCTTTGCGTTATTCTAACTTATTTTCTGATTTATCTATCTAATGATGTTTCTTTGGTCTCCAATAGTTCCATTCGGTCCAATTAGGAGTTTTTCTTATCGACATTTAACGAATCCTCGGAAAATACGTAGCCACTAACTTTTATCGCTTTAACAAATGTGTCTTAAACTTTTACAACTTTTTTTTATAAGTACAGCTAAGTATTATTTTTTTCTGTTTAAATTTTTCCTTTTATTTCAAGCTTTCATTTCTGTTTTACATACAAAAGGTTAAACACTGGTAAAATAGCAATGAAAAAGATCACTCAAGCTTTCGGACGCATCAGCAGCAGTCCTTCATCAGGAGTAATGACGATGTTATGTTTCTGTCTCTTTTTTATACTTGAAATTTCTGGAAAACCCTTCATCAGAGTAGTCCCGCAGAATGGAAAAACCCAATGAGAACCAATGGGAGGCCTCCAATAGAATCATGGAAAAACCCAATAGGGACCAATGAGAAACCTACACTGCGGGTTACCTAATTTGGGGATGTCCCATACATTTCAGAGTAAGAGTTGTTTATAAGTTTCTGGAAGTGGTTGTGATGTATTAATGGCTTTCCCGTGTAGTTTGTAAGTTTCCCAAGATTCTAAGAAGAGTCTACTATTCTTGTTTGTGATGTGACGGTGTAGTATTTTTGTTGAGTCCCAGTCGGGTTCGTGTCCGTGTTGTAAAGCGTGTTCTGCCAGACGTGAGGCTATGTCTCCTTTCGCGAGTGCTTGTTTGTCTTTTGATCTTTTTCATTGTAATTTTACCAGTGTTGACCGTTTGAATGTAAATTTCCTTCATGGTAACCTGTATTTTATTTTATGTATCGTTCATTTCTCCTTACGCTATTGAACTGTTTTCGATATTTGTGCTTTCTTTGTCATTAGCACTAATCTATCCTGTGGCGGTTCTATGCAAGGGCCGGGGGGTTGCCTTGGCTCCCCAAATCTAATCGGATTTTTTTTATGTGTACGGGCAGTGCCGTATTTTCCAATAGACTATACAAAGGTATAGACTAGGGTGGCAAAATTTTGTGTATTGAGTCTGATATATACTCCTGGTTGTAAAAATTGCAACACCATGAAGGAATCACGTGATTGAGCTGAAACTTTCAGGAAATGCAAATTAGGGTATGCTATTCAAATGATTAGAACTTCACGGTTATCAGGCATGCGCAGGCTGAAAAGTGCCCTCTGAACTGCTGATGGATCCGTATAAATAGGGGGCTGTAGCGGGGCGTGTATGGTTATCGGTTAGTGGTAAACGTTACATGAGACGTCACTATGCCTCTACGACGAAAAGGGCGAAATTTCAGCAAGTTACGGAGTTTGGGACGAATGACCGGCCTTCGTGAAGGAGGATTTTCTTATCATGCAATAGCAGCTCGTATGGGGCGTAACAGCAGCACAGTGATGCGAGTGTGGAAGCAGTGGGTTCAAGAGAACCAGACAACTCGGAAATCCGGGAGTGGACATCGAAAGGTGACGTCAGCACGGGATGATAGACATATGGTCCACCTGGCCTGTGACGGACCGTTTTGCTTCATCTGGACAGTTGGCAGAACGTTGGTGCACTGCTACAGGTGTATCATTGTGTGCTTCATCAATTCGTCGGCGTCTACTGCACCGTGCACTACGTGCAAGAGTTCTTCTATACAGCATCCCCCTGAAGCAAAACTACCGGCGCCTGCGGCTACAATGGGCTCATGGACATAGAGACTGGCGTACTGATTGGCAACAAGTGGTGTTTTCTGATGAATACCGCTTTAATTTGGGGTACAGTGATGGCCGCATCCGTGTTAGACGCTATACCGGTGAACGCCACCTTCCGGAGTGCGTTATCCAACGTCATAGTGGACGATACCCCAGCGTTATAGTCTGGGGTGCGATTGCGTACCATGGACGATGTCAGCCTCTACGAATTGTTAGTAATCTTAACAGCAACCGGTACATCAATGAAGTTTTGAAGCCCAAAGTTTTTCCCTTCCTTCAAGGAATTCCGGAGCTGTATTTCAACAGGACAATGCCCGCCCACATATTGCCAGGAATGTTCAAGACTTCTTTTCATCACAACAGATACAGCTTCTTCCTTGGCCTGCCTATTCGCCGGATATGTCGCCGATTGAACATGTGTGGGATTTCGTTGGTCGGCGTCTCGCTCGTGATCCTCGCCCCATAGCTACTACAGATGAACTTTGGGGTTGCATACAAGCAATCTGGAATGCTCTTCCTCAGGCACACGTTCGACATCTGTTTGATTCCATGCCACGTCGTATAGCATCACTTGTTGCAGCGCGTGGTGGCTTCACCAAATACTGATTTTCGACATGTAATATTGTTTTTTTGCTTTGTAATTTTAATCGTTTATTTGTATCAACACAGGTCGTTTGTACATTAAATTTCATTCAATTCGGACGAGTCCTTCATGGTGTTGCAATTTTTACAAACATGAGTATAACAAAATGAATACCATACGATGATACAATCTATTTTCGCCCAGAAGAAAGCTAGACGTCATACTTTCCATGTAACCACCAGTGTTGTATAGGCTTTGTTGTTTTGTTAAAATTAAAATTTATTTCAATAAAATTGAATTTGATTTATTATATACCAAGAACAGATAATACTTTAATATAAGTTAATATTGTTTAATATTTATGTTTCAATTTATGAATTTTTTTTATTTTTTGAATTTATTTTTATGAGTTTGTGTTTATTGTCAATACAAAAGTTTTTGGCGTATATTGAATGTAACAATTTTTATGTTCCTACCACTGATTGGGGTAACCCCCATGCACATAGACAGGAGTTTGTACTCCTAGATTTTTTTGCTAGAAGCGCTATCGAACGTATCCTCCCCATTACGGTGCATATACATGAACTTCTATATAATATAGGTGTTTTAAATTTTTATGCATCCGTTTGATTGTAACATCTAAAAGAATTTCATACATTGATTTAATTAGAATTAATTGGTGGGATGGTACAAATTATTTAATGACACTGAATGCTTTTGAGGACCATTGTGAATCAATGCTAAAAGCTATAACAAAAAATGATATAACATATTCATCTCATGGGTATGTGTAAATGCATCGGAGTTCAAAGGATATGTTAATATCATTCTGTCTATAGACGTAGAGCTGTATGGACCCGTGGCGTCCGAACCCGCCAAATAATTTAAAATAAATTGCAATTTTACATATATTATAATGTATATATGTACAGTATACATGTATGCTTGGGCCCCCCTATGGCTTGAAAAATCCACATTACTGATTCTTTCCCTCCCAAATTTCCTCTAGCGCAGTCATTGGACATAAAACAAACGAACTATAACACATATGACTGTCTCTAAGAGACATGACCAATGGATATAACAATCTAGATCGGAGTTGTCCAATCTTTGTATGTAAAGAACCACTTAAAATTTTTGATGGAATTTGCGGGCCAGCGGTTTCATCGAATTCCATAAAAAGAATTGAATTGAATGGAATGAATGAATGAATATTGACATTGCAATTAGGATATTAAAAATGTCCACAATACTTTACTACTTTTCTATTTGTCATTAGAGTAAACGCTGATTTAATACGAGGAAAATTGTAAATTTTTGTTTTGAAATTCTAGATTTTTTTTTCATTCTAGAAAGTAGTAGGGATCTCGGATTAGCACCGCGGGTGGGATGAATATTAGGCAACCCTAATCTAGCTTCTCCACGGTAGTTTAGAATTCATAGAGTTAAGTATTCGAGTAAAAGTACAATTTAAATATATGTAAGACTCATACTCTATTCGACAATGAAAAGAAAGAAAGTGATTGATATTTGAGTTAAATACAAGTTTTTTAAATCTATTATTCAGCATCGCTCTAAACGAAATTTCGATAAATTTTAAATCAACACACGGTTTAGCATGGGTAAATTACTTTCGTTTTTATTGAACATTTAATTTATTAAGCCCTCAACTGAATTCGATTTTCCTATTACATTTGTTTCCGGTTCTTCAGTTCGCGAAATTTAATTAAATATGTATTTCTTCCGCGCCGTTTTAAAATATCAGGAAATTCAGGACCATGCATATACCAATCAGTACTTTTATAAACAATGATATTCAGTTTATATAGTGAAGTATTCCAGAATTTCGCCTTCTCTGTCTAAAACATAAACAAGCTTGAAATTTAATTAAACCTACCAATTGCACTTTCTGTACTGGTGTGAAGGGTTTTGAAATCACAAGATGAAAATTGAATATTAGAAAAATATGCCAGATAATTAGGTTAGTTTCAACTATAAATTTGATTTCATATAAAAGAGTGGTTAAGGACGGGTTAAGATACATTATTGAAAGTTTACATTATGAAACACAGACCGGTTTTTCTGTAGAAACCTAGTACATTTTATTATGAAAGATACATACAGCGCCTTTATATTTTAATTATAAATTTCCTCATTCGATTATTAACGTGGTGGGTATGATGACTAAGCTTAATGTGTCGGTTGCCATTCCACAAAATTTTCGAAATCAACGCATTTCGCACAGTTGAAAATTCAAGAGGAATAAAAAAAGTTCGAACACATTGCTTTATCCGAACCAGGGACGTTCGAAATTTATCCGAGTTCTACTGTATGTAGAACTTAAAAACCAAATCAAACTTTAATTATATTTTGTTCATTTTGTGTGTTTATTTTTTGTTTTTATTTAATATATATTTTGGTTATGGATGTAGTATTCAACTTGGGTTTACTCAGTTTGGACAACAGAGGGTAAAGACAAGAAAGTCCAACAAAGCTCATGTTGCCTTAAGAGTAATTGTAGTTCCTATATGTTATACAAGAGCAAAAAATTAAAAAAAAAATGTATATATGTTAACTAATTAAGGCATCACATATACAGGGATTTGTAAAAATAAATTAGTTAGTGGAAAGTATTATTAGTACTTTTCCAACTTTTCGACTTAAAAGTGCAAAATTTTACTGCAATTCATTAAATAGACGTACCGTATCTCGGGGTTACTTAAACCGCTTTTCAATTTAAAACATCTGCGAATTCAGGAGCATTTACTTTAGAGATTAATTAATTGTTGTAAAACTTGTGTCTAAAGTTACGCTCTATATTTACATGTATGAAAGTTTTCTAAAACATATATGTTAAATAACAAACAGTTATTTCGACACCTTTGTCAAGTGAAGGAAGAATCTGCCTTCACTTGACAAAGGGAGCAGTTGGCTCCCGAAACGTCGTGTTTTTAAACCTTACGCCAGTGTCGAAATAACTGTTTGTTATGGAATCTCCTGGTGAAACTCTGTATTGTTTCGTTATATATATGTTAAGGATAAAAAAACAAAAACATGGTGGCTTTAGTTACACTTTAATATGGGGTAACTAAAGCCAGCAGTGAGAATTCAATGTTTCGTTTAGGTTAGTTGATGATGGGGTATCAAAATCCATATAAAGGGCTAAAATAAATGTATATATACTATTCGAGATATTTATTAGTAAAAATAGAAGAGTAAAAAGATGTTTTTTTACATTTTTAGTGTTTCATATGTTTAATTCACAATAAAAGAAGTTCAAAGTGCTTAATTTAACATGTGTTGCCAAATACGAGTCCGAAATTTAATCAGTATAATAGCTTTATACAATAATTTTCACCACCCATGTATAAATAGCTCAAGCTAGATCTTTTTTGATTTTGGAGAAAAGGAGACGCCGTCCTCATCCTGGATTCGAACCAGGGTCCCTCCGTTTAGCCCGGAGTGTCTTGGACTGCTAGACGAATGAGGACAGGTAATAACGCTCTTTTTCTCCGTATGTAAAGGTGTTAAGATATTATTACCCTTCTCAGGGATAACACAATTGCCAAATAATTGTCAACACACAAAGCCTCCGGGGCGAGTTTTTGTGAGTTTTCGCGGGGGAATTTATTTTTACTCAATAATTTTCGACACCTACATAGAAACAAGCTCAAACTAGATCTGTTTTTGTTTAGGAGAAAAAGAGACACCGTCCTCATCCTAGGTGAGAACACCAAAAGTCACCCCTGTTTGGTGGCCTTTGTTACCCCGTACAGGAAACAACAATGAATTTAAAAATATACAAAACAAAATGGAAATATAATCTAGGAAGTATAACAACCGTAAGAGTATTGTTTGAGGTTATGTTTAAAAATGATTTTAGTGAATTTAACTTAAAAATGTGATTTTGGCGATTAAAGTTATGGACCGTATAAATTTATGACGAAATTATCCTAAATACAAATAAAAGTTTATAAACTTAATTTTAGAACATACACACTATTAAAATATGTGGCCCAAAGCTTCGTCAAAATATGGAATTGATGGCATGAAAGTTAACAATCAAACTCAAAACAGTGTTGCCAAAATTAATGTCCGAAATTTACCCAGCATAATGGCTTAAGTTACCCCAGCGACTTAAGTAGCACCGAGATATGGTATTCTTTGAAAAAATCCTCATTATGCAAATACGTTTACTCCAGAGTTTTTAATGTTAAACCAATGCCAGATTTTTTTTCTGCCACCATGAATTGTTCATTTTGGGAAATCTAACCCCATTCTCATTTCGAATAATTATGTAGTATGTACTACGGGTGAGCATCTACTGTCGATGTTTTACTTTCGATGTTCGATGTTTTCACCATCCATGGTGAATGGACAATATTTTAAGAACCTCGATGCTTTTACTGAAATTTCGGTTTTTATTTAATAATACAGGAGATCTTACGTGTCGGCAATTTAAAATTACAGTTTTAATAAAACCATCCAGAAACACTGATTCATAATTGCTTATGTTTGGTCTAAGGTTTAACTGACTACCATATCTGTAAGCACATACATCAAGTAGCTCGTGTAGGTAATTAGTTTACCGACCGCCTGTCTTCTATCTGGAGGCACTGACAAAAAGACGAAAGTGTCGTATATTAACTCTGTTTGAAGTAAACAGTTAATTGTTGCTTTTCAGAACAGTCATCTACGTTCAGTTGTGTACCCACCATCAAATATGTATTAAGTCAAAACTACAGTCGGTTTTGGCGGGAAATTTTATGATAGCAGACCGATTGTGAGGGGCAAAGTTGACACTTTTACCCCGAATAAGTTAGAAACGTACGGACTTATACAACAATAAAATCATAAAAATAAACTGTCCGAAAGGAAATGTTCCTGTCTTCGACTTCTCTTTACTTCCACGCTGAAGCCAAAATTTGACCAGATTTTTTTTCGCATTTGCATTTTCATCTCACAATGTGGGTTGATGCGTCATCCCCAATCAAGGGTCCGCTCTAAGGGTTCAGTTCGAAAGTCTTAAGGCCAAATTGACATTTTGATGCTTAACGAAACAGAGACATAACTTTCCTCTCTTCTTCAGTTCCCAAAGGGAAGAAGGAAAATAAAGTTCTCACACGCCTAAATCCGTGACGTTGGTTTTCAAAAGGTGGGCAGACTCTGACAAAAAAAAGCGAAATCGCTTGGAAATGAAAATGGTTTCCAAACTGATTTTCATACATCTCATAGACGATCCCATAGGGCCGTTTTAAATTTTACATTATTTTTTGATAAATATTTCGATTCGTTTTCTACAAAGATATACCAAAAGTATTCCTGAACATAACAATCCACCTAGTATATCCCGATATTTTCTTATTCTATAATATATTCGCTACTTCATTTTAATTTAAAAATAACGACCAAACTGTTATTTTTTTGAAAAAGAATAAGTTAATATTTTTATACTTATTTCATAACATTGGGCTTACCTTACGCCATTGATCATTTAACATCTTCATCTTTTTTTAGTTAAACAATTTCTATGTTTCTGAAAGTGGAACATTGACGTTTTCTGGTTATAGACGTCAACGTTTGAAACCGATATTTACAAATATTCCATTTTTTAATAAGGAAAACCTGTCGTTTTAACCTTAAAGTTAAAACGAGAGTGATTTTGAGTTATACCCAAAATTTTTTAAAACATCGATATAACATCGAATAGAAATTCATGTTTAGAGATCGATATTTTTCAAACAGTGATGGTATTCATCGATGTTTTGATATCGATGCTCGTCTCTGCTATGTTCCCCATATAAATGTATGCAATTTATCCAAATTTTATTCACCGAGACGAATATTTATTTATTATTTTATAATGCCACATTATAAGTAAAAAATAAATATATTTATCAGTATTTTTAATTAAATCGTAATATTTCTAAGCCGAAAATAAAAATACAATAATAATATAATAGAAGATAACTCGGTTGTAAAGAAAAATTTAACGGGAACTGTTATGTATTTTATTAATGCTCAAGTTAGGTCTTGATTATAGATGTACGTATATATATCATTAAATATATCATTATTGAATTATTAAGCTATAGAAAGCGCTGCGTTTTGTTTCGTAGGTCTATATTTCGACGCCAGGCCATAGAAGCACAACAGAATAGTTCTTAAATGAATAATATCGACAAGAATATGGGCTGTTTTTTTCCTGATCTTGGCCTTAAGGTGCCCCAGAAAACTTGTCTTCTGTGCTCCGGACAAAACCAGAAAAACTGGGATAATATTTTTTCTTAATATCATCTGTTATGAGCGATGATTCATTGCTCTAAGCACAACGTCGGGACAAGCAGCGGTGACCCAGGACAGAAGATCTGAGAATTATATTGTTGATATGAACTTGATGGTTGCATTTTCCTGCTCAATGGCCTATCTCTATTTCTCCCCACGCTAGCGAAATATCTATCGAAAGTGTGTTGCAGTAAAGCGGAAATGCTTTAAAACTGGTATTTTCTTGTTTTGAGTAGATTGCTGATATAGAAAAGTTTAGCAAATTTCACCAGATATAATTTCTCTTTTATTTACGCATCGATATGAAATTCGCGAAATGGAATACTTTTAAAGTAATTTGGAGTGTATTGTTTTTTATAGGGGAAAGTTTATATTACTTGCCTGTGTAAAATCGGAAGATATTAAGTGTTTTTCAAAATAACTTTTTTATTCAAAATGCCACCAGTTTGAACAGCGGGAAAAAATCAGACATTTCTAGTTAGGATTTAATATACAAATTTTTGAGACATCCCCTTCCTACAAGTATAAAATAGGGTGTAGACGATAGTTAATATCAAAATCGTAGTATATGTTTCAGTAAATTAGATATTCCACGTGATATTGACAACTCTTCAACTGAAAATATTTTGCTAAACTCGTTCAACCAAGTACGAATATTTGGACTGTGTATTAAAAATGATTCGAACTGCAAACATCGTTCTAAACATAAGGAAAAATAAAAATTTAAATATGCATAAAAGATAATCGTACAGATACAAACAAGTTTAAACAAATGAGGTACTTTATGTGCTTTTTTTCGTTTCACAGCACAGCTGAATTATAAAAAAAAAATATTTTATTATCCTAATTAAAGTTAAATTACATTTCGTGTTTATAATTTTTCTTTCCAAAACCTCTAGTATGAAATTTGAGATGTTAAAGTTTTTGTCGATCACCAAGTAGTTATGGCTATAACTTGACTATTCTTTAAAAATTCTTAACTTATTTAAAAGACTTTTATCAATCTAACTGGTTTGGGGTGATTACTTGGAAAAATCTATTAAATAGATAGATAGTATGGCCGATAATGGTAGGCTAGAATTTTACGGAATGTTCAGGACCTTTTTTATGAGGCAGCTGAGATATTTTATACCTCCTAATTTGCCATTAATTACACAAACTGGGTAGTTCGTGCTAGTGAAAAAAAATGTCTTAAGTATATATTTTCTACGGTTAAAATACTTTCAATTTATCTTTCTCCACACGAATTTTCAATTATTTTGTACTTAAAAATTTACGCTCTTGTTCTCCCCTTTAATGTAATATTTATTGTCCCTAAATTTTTCTACCCTTTTTTTAAATTTCTTACAAGAGTCTTTCAAATTTTTTAAACAAAGATTATATTATCCCAATTATATTGACAAATTAAAGCTTATATTTTTATTTGAGCAACATATTTTTTGATTCACATAATGCATTCTTCAAATTTGATATTAAACAGTTTTCTATTTGCATTTAACGAGCTATTATAAATTGCGCCTTTGTGACAAAAGGAGACGATAAATTATTATTATTATTATTAAGTTAATAATAATGTGCCAAATTGCTTAACTTGGATAAATGCACCTATCATTACGCTTATCATTGCTTAATAACCCGTCAGTTTCTTTGCGAAACATATGATTGTCAAATGGCTGTGAAATCAGTATAGGGATGCAAAACACAAAAAAGGAGAGAACTAATTCAAACAAACGTAACAAATTTAATTATGACTAACTACTACTCTAAAAATTCAATGAAATTTTATAAATGGCGAAAGTTTCCACATGGAAAGAAACATAAATGTCTAGCTAATACTATTAATATCGGGCTGTGGTTTGTCAATACCGGTTGTTAAAAAGTCAATGGCGCAGCAACAGCAGTTTTGGCGCAGTATAGCCCAGATGCTCTTGCGCCATAAAAAAGCCAAACAAACAATCAAGCCTCAGCAACAATATCTGTCTAAATTGCAATATGACAATACAATAAATTACACCAATACTGAGAACGTATGCCAGATATTAAATTAAAACAATGCAAGAAATACTGCCTGAGTAAGCAAGGGCAAATGGGAAAAATAGAATGTTTCATAACCTAATTTTCAAATTAAACCTAAATGATGGTATACCTCGTACAAATGGGAATAAATGGATATTGACTCACGTGCGACTGTTATGATGGGGTGTTGCAGTCACGTGACCGTAGTTCTGTTGCAGGTGCATTACGCTGTGGCTCGTCGTGCACTTCAAAATCCAATTTCTGATGAGAAAACATTTACGGGGCTGCGGGGATGTTGCTGCTCCACTCCTGCCGGACTTGGCGTATTTTAAGGAAAACGTCAGGCTCTGCTGATGTGAAAAACAACGATGAACAGACAGGATGCTGCTGCGTCAGTTCAGTAGGACTCTACGTATTTTTTGGACAAACATCGGGATTTGCTGATGCGAAAATCAACGATGAATAATTATAGTCAGCCGGAATTCTTCACTCTGCAGTGGCGATGAATATAACTCTACGCAGCTGTGGCGTATGATTTTGTAGCTCGTGAGCGAATCGAGAATTTTTGGAGCTTTAATAAAAACTTTCCAAGTGGAGCCCGTGCGATACTTTCAAGTAGGAAGGTTGTGAGTCTTCCCACCTGCGACTTTGCTTGCCTTGAAGTCTCCGACCGAACTCCAAGTTCAACGTTAAGTTGAGACGTCCTTTTCCGTACGCTGCTCCCGCTCTTCTCTTCTATTTTCTTCTCTTACTATCCTCAGTATGACCTGCATGTCAATCACATTAAATTACACAATCCACTCACAGGATTATTCGTTTTGCCAGTACATTTGCCTGTTGCTATATATACAAACTATACTGCTGATCTCTGATAGGTTTCCTTTCGCGGGGCGGTCTACTGTTTTTGAGTTTAACTACGCCCTGAGTTTACGATACCAGAATTGACAAACAAGCCCCTAATCAAAGTTGACATTTTATGGGATTTCCATGGTTTATTTTAGCCTGGCTCTGGCGCCTAAACCCATAAAACGTCGTCTGGCTTTATTTTTGTCTACCCATGCTTACTTTGTACAAATACACAGAATATATTTGGCAAACTAATATTCTCCTGTAATAATACGTTAATATCCACACAAAATGATTTAAAGAACAACGTAATTCAATATGGCTGACGAGCACGCCATACTTGGTAGCCGGTCGGTAGATGTTGTAAGTTCGGTTCTCATCAGTCGCCGTGAAATCATTCTTTTCTTTGCGAGCAATTCACAAAACAATACCTCTCGGTGACTCTGTGGGCCGACCATTTGGCAATTTTTCAAACATTTTGATGGGTAATATTATTTCATATACAAAAAAAAATATCTTCTCTAATACTGCATCATTGGCTATGATGAGAAAAATTTCCCGTCTTTAATATCAGGTGAGTCCCGCTTTTCGGATATTCGCTTCTTTGACATTGATTTGGTTTAAAAAGCAGTCCATACACTGCCCCATTTTGGAACTCGTTTATAGTGAAGCTTTATATGTGGTCTGTGCTTATTTGGAAGAACTCTTGTCCGGCTACCAAGTGGTCGTGGGTTCCGTTCCCACCATGAAATCATTCTTTTCTTTGCGAGCAATTTTCAAAAAATATGCCCAGTGGCTCTGTGTGCCGACCATTTGGTAATTGTTCTAACTCTGTGAAATGTAATAATATCCCATATATAAAAAAGGCAATTTATCATCTAATATATAAAACATATTTATTACCTAACATGGACAATTTCCTTATATTTTTATACACAACAGATTAACGAGATTGTATTACAGTAATAAATTTACGATGGAGTACCTTTCTAATTTTATTATGAAAAGTCTTATCGTAGGCTTATGTAGGTTTTAGCTATACCCATCCATAATTATAAGAGTTTTTGGATTCGGTAAATTGGAATGATTATTTGATCAGAGGATATTCAATTTGGTTTAAGAACTAATAAACTTAACATATACAATGATGCTGACGGATTTAGTTCAACATGACATGTTGAACAAATTTATAATCAACATTAATCATCATAAAAAGCCTAGTGAGAAAATGAGAAATATCATCTATCTTTCTTAATTGTCCTAAAAAATATTTGCAACGTAATACCTTTCTTCTCATTAACGTTTTTCTCATTATTTTTTCATTAACATCAATCTTCATCACGTTTTAATCCAAATTACATAAATTTACTTAGTATGTTACAATAGCTGCTCAGTTTCCTTTATTTTCCATTGTTTCATTATACTGGTGGTTTTTCGTTGAGCCTGAAATTTATTCGATACATAAAATCTCGTCACCCTCGAAGAAAAACCCAAATCTGATAAATGCTTTCCTCTCATAAGCAGGAGATAATGCTATTCTTCTGAAACGAACATCATCTTTCTCGTTCAAGTGGCAATCAATAGGTTTTTTGTTAAAGTGACAAAAACACATCGATTTATATTGCACTTTCTTTACTATTCAACATAGTTGCTAAAAACTTCATATAGTGGCCATTTTTTTTCTTAAAAACTTTTATTTATTTGTAATAAAAATATTGATGTATATTCTTTAAAAGCAGCTCCACAGATATTATAACTCAGAAATCAGAAGCAGATTTTATTTCCCCTCTAGAAAGCCTTTAAACTGCCTCTTCTAAAAGATGCCTATTTCCACAGAGAAAAGAAAATTTTGGAATCACTTTGGCATTTTCTTTCACTGCCATGAATAAATTGTAATCCATAAGAAGGGATGAACTTCGATTTTGAGAAGCAGATGTATACTCTTCAATAAAATGTGTTCATAACCATATATTTGAGAATGATTTTATGTTCTATTACATTAATATATTTCATTATGTAACTATATTTCAACACATTGAAATTTCCATTACTGGTACGCAATTGATACTCCAATGCTTTTTGAAAAATTGGCACTTGATTTTATTTGTCCAACTATAGCTATACTGAAAAGTTAAATGTTTTATTAAATTAAAAATAAATAAACTTTAATGAAAAAAATAACGAAAAATGGGCCAGAAATTGGCAAAGACTGGTGAAAATGTTAGTTACATAAAACGTGACAGAAAATGTCACGCAAAATGCTACAAAAAATTGTTACGAAACAGTATTTCAACAGGATGTGTCTATTTTTGTGGGTTTATGTTTAGTAGGAAGGTTTTGAATATTTTAAAAATTAAATTATTATAACCATAGCCACAGAGTAAGCCATACAGTCAATGATTATCTGTATAGCGATACAGGGAACTTTGGACTGATATCTGCACACATATTATAATCATGTCTTTTTCTTCCTACGTTGCTTAATTTTGTTTTTTTTTTGTTAATAATAATATTTGGATTTTAATAATAATCATCATTTTAATTTAATAATAATATTTCGTGCCTGATATCCGACCCCTAGGAGCAGAGCCTTCCTTAACTAATGCGGATTCTGGGGCAAAACACACACATACATATACACACACATATACACACACATATACAGGGTGTCTGTTAACGCCCGAAAGAAAAGTATATAGCGTGATTCCTTGCAAAATTCTAAGTAAAAAATGTTAATACGAAATGGCTGAGAAATTAATATTTATATATAAAGTTATTAAGGTTTGGAACTTATCCAATCTCATGCCGTTTCCCTTTCATAGTCCTGTTGAAACGAATTAGAGAAGTCTTGTTTTTGAATAGGCATGGAATAGATGTTTTTGAGCGTTTATTCGGTAATTTTACTTTGAAAGCCAACGCACATGCGAATTTGTTTTTCCTCAGCCAATAGGGTAGAAATTATATCACATAGTCAGTGATTTTAGTAGAGCAACCATTGCGATTTCATTCTTCGCCAAGTAAGTAAGTGATACCAAAAGTGGATGCATAAAAATAATTAGCAAAAAAGAAAGTATATTTTTTACTTCTCATAGCAAACACATAAATCATGTAATATTAATATTTTAAAGAAATTAAAAAGTAACAAATTAAAAAATGAGTTGGTTTAAAATTTGGGCCTTTTCAAGTATTTCGCAAGCACATTTCTGGCCATTTCATACTGCCCCCTCCCCTTCATAAGAAACAATAAGCAAATACCTGCCTCTCCCAACCCCTTCATATTTACGGAATATTTCAGTTCCCTTGTTTTTTGGTATGTTTAAAAATAAGAATGTACTATGTGATGCAAATTATAATACTTATTTACATTTTTATTGTAATATTGAGCACTTATTAGTAAGTTTGTTATAATATTAAATGCTTATTTATATATAGAAAATCATCACCAAAAACAATTTAAAAAAGTTGTAATATGCTGTTAATAGCTATTTTGGTATCATTATAAAGTATTTTGCTATATTTTTATTATTAATATGTTTTATATTGTAAGCAAATAATGTGCAATAAATAAGAAGTGGTTTTGATAAAATAAATTTATTAAAAACAATACATTCATTATATAAAGTTTTAAAATGTCCAGGGACCACGGGAGCATAGAAAGGGAGCCCATGGACTAAATAAGGGTGAAAGCCATCGGATTAAATAATTATATATTGAAATGCGACTACCTGTATTTTGTATCTTCTATTCACTCTGTTTCGTACAAGAATTATTGTGTCGTATAAGTATTGAAGTTCTGTCAGGAAATTTTCACTTTTTGATTATGTGCTTCTTCTATTATTTTGTGTGTTTTACATAAGCATGTTTCAGGCACTCCCCTCCTCGTTGTCAGAAAAAATAAGCAAATCTCAAACCCACGCCCTAGCTCAAAGATGCGTACATAATACTTGAACGGTCCCCTTAATATATTTATATTTCACCTCAAAATTAAATTGTTAATGAGTATGTGTGTAAAGACTATCGGCACATGCAACGTGTAGCACAGCAATAAGGCAGAGATAATTAATATTTTGAGAATAAAAAAACAAAATTGATCTAATGTATGCACCTCAATAATCCAGTAGTGACGGGACCCATGTCTTTGGGTCCGCTGAGCTGGGTTCGACATCTAATAAGTTTGATTGGATGGAATTTTATCCTTGTTTTAAAGTCATATTAAGTCATCGGTTACACCACAGCTTGCACAGTGGTTCCCAAGACGACAAAGCGGTTGAATTCTTTAGGAAACTTGTTTGGATTGCATGTTTGGGAAACTATAGATCAAAGCTGACCATGACCTTAGCTGTCCTCGCACCGTAAAACACGAAACGAACTCCAAATATACTGTTAAAGTTACGTTTATCTTAATATTGTATCAATATGTTTGTGTTTTTATTTCTTTAACTATCCTTAAAACAGTTCTTATTCTTAACAATATCCAAAGACTTGAGTTAGTCGTCATATGAGAGCAAATTCGAAAGAAATTTAATTAATTTATTACCAACGAAACTTCAATAAAAATTAAAAAATCTCTCTTTGTTCTTATAAAAACAGAAGTACATACTATGTTATGTATACTATATTGCATATCCTATATTAATGTTAAATCACATTCGTTGAAATAACGTAGTAGTAAATTTTTGCGTTAATTTTGATTGTCATAATATTGCACTAATCAATAATTTTCGTTTTTAGTTGTCATATTACGTTATATATAATTGCCATTTATAGTAAAAACGACAACAAACTTTATTTTAAATGATGCTATACGAAGTGGAGATTGATGTACATGGTGTATTTTCTGATGTTGTGACTGATTATAGCAAAAATTACATTTATATAATGTTGCATACAGCCATGGGCGTCGGTAGAATTTTTTGTAGGGGTGGGCAAAGATTACTTCAGCAGAATAAAAAAAATACATTAAAAAATATCATGATTACATTAATTGATTAATTAATTAATTTATTTAATTAAATAATTATTTAAATTATTTAATTAAATAATTATTTAAATTATTAATGAGACTAGTCAAAAATCATTTAAATAATTTATAACCATAAATTTTAATTGACACTGCATACATCTTGTCCAAGGGTGGACACATAGGGGAAGTCACAGGGGTCATGTGCTTCAAAATATATTTTTTCACTGTAAAAAATTCCAACTTGCATGATAAATGAAGGGTGTTATTCCAAGACCATGGCAAATTCTGTCCGTGACCCCCCAAATGAAAGTCTGCGTCCGTACTTGATCTTGTCTACCAGTTTTTTTTTTAACTAGTTTTAGACTGGTTGTATAAAGTTTGATATCACGATTAAATTATTTCATGTACATATTTTTTAGCACACACGAAAACATTCTTTTAAATCAGATATCGGAGAGATGCATCTATAGGCAGAGATGCCGGTTCTCTAGATCATCGTGGACCAGGTTAAGAACCACTGATCCAGACAATGCAGTAAAATTTATCTAAATCAGCCACCAATTCTAGAAAACCCAATTCTTCTAGAAAACTAACGGTTTTGTAGGGTGGCCAGTGCCGCATTTCCCAATAGGTTATACTAGGCTATAGACTAGGGCGGCAAAATTTTGTGTATTGAATCTGATAGAACAAAATCAATACCATACGATGATATAATCAGACGTTTTGCCGAGAAGAAAGCTAGACGTCATGCTTTCCATTTAAATACCAGTGTTCGATAGGCTTTTATTTTTTGCTAAAATTAAAATTTATTTCAATAAAATTGAATTTGATTTATTATATACAAAAAGAAATAATACTTCAATTCTGAGACCCATGGCGCACAAACATGAAATTTACTTAGTCATAATAATCGATACATTTTTAAGAAACATATATATTAGTAAAATATAATTTACAAAAAATTCAATAAGCCGCTATAATTTATTTTTTAACACCCTTCGTTGCGGCATCTCTCCCAATTGTGTCGGGTGTTACGCCGCACCATGAGGCTTGCCGCGCTTCGTATAGTAAATGAATTTACTTCCTATCAAATACGTTTCTTCAACAACTATGTTATGAAAAAATAGAATAACTGAAATTGCGATTTTATAAAACATAAAAATTGAATAAATTCAAAAAACATCTGCTGTTTTTATTTTGCACTCATTTTCAGAATCGGAACAAACATGGACAAAATAATGACATAAATGAATTACTTTTTTTTTCAAATAGGCTGGACTAATTTTTTAATCTATTCTCTCTCTCTCCCACAGTCGGCACAAAACTCATCGAAAATCGTACATTCTGCATGAAGCCATCGCAAACTTACATATAGCACAACGTAACCATTCGCATCTTCAGTTGTGTGATAATAATTTTCTTCATATTCATTGCATGTATTCACATCCAAAGTTTGTGATGACCCAGCTTCACTTTAATTTCTTTTACTCATCTCATTAGGATTACCTCTGGCTTTCCCTATTGCAATGGAATCAAACCCAGAAACATCATCTACTTCAGAACTAGTACTATGACTATTTGATTCATAATCTAACCATCTTCTTTCGTTATTTCTATTTCTTTCTTTTCCAACTTTCTTCTACAATCTT
>QLNU02015360.1:234559806-234601955 GCA_006491805.2 Dysdera silvatica
AGCACCTGTTTGAACTTTGAAGAAATGTTGGATAGTTAGTACTTCGTTTAAATGTTTATTCCAACGAGTTATAATATGTTAAGTATTCATATATCAGCACTATAATTTTTGGATATAATATTCACTTCCTTTCCTCTGGCTACTAAATTCCTGAATCTGCAGTTCAGAAGATAATATGAAATTCGCTTTTTATATATAAAATTACTAAGTTTAAATTAATATATGTAACCCGAATTGATTCATTTTTTTTGTTAAATTATACAATTTTAAGGACACATTACTAAAAAATAATTTTCATTATTATGCCACTGTGAAATTGATGACTCAAATGAGTGACGAAGAAAAGAAGTCAAAAATGTTACTTTAGTATTTTAAAGCTACCTGTGTTAAAATATTTGTCGGAAACCTGCAGTGCGTTTATCTTATCCAATAACATTTTTTAAACCTTGGTTCTACGCCGCCTGGTGTTTGTAAATATCCTACTAGCAATAACTTTACGGAATTTCCAGTAATTTCTCATAAACCAAGCCCAGAAGGTAACCTCTTTATTAGCTGCATAGTAATAAAATGTAATTAATTTGTCTTTCTCCTGAGGCAGAACGGCGATAATTGGAATTTGCCTTCAAAGACTTAAAGAATATGCTAATTGCTAAAATCTTGGCTGTTCCTGCGATTTAAATGCAGGCCATATTACAGCAGCCAAAATTAATTTATTTGGAACACAGAGAACTCTGAAATCTAAATACCGCATACTCGTTTTGCCCTTTATAGACAAAATTTACTAAGTAAGACTGGCAAACCCACATTTGAGGAACCGAATTTAATCCAATTATAATTTGGTACTCGTTATTAAGTACCCAGCTCGTTTGTGGAAAAATAGGGAACAACATGCGTAATTAATTGTACTCCAGGCACAGCTGTTCAATGTTTCGTAAGGTTTCCTCGACGTTCATGACGGCTGTCATTTTGCCAGTAACTCCGCGATATATTTAAACCGCTTAGGAAATTTCAGTTGAAAGTTTGGTTTAGAATCCAATGGCTTCCAGTTTTCAAGATACTTTACTTATTTACTTGTTGAAAATAAAGACTCCTTATGAAGAAACAGTTATTTATTCGTTTCTAGTCTCAACGTTTTATAGTTTCCGTTATCACAAAAGGGTATTTGGGTATGGAAAAATAGATAAATAGCGATTTCGGACAACTACGCTTGAGCTCCAACTAGAGCTTCCAATGTATAGGAGAAAAAGAGACAACGCATTGGCCTAGAATCTGGCTGGAGTTCCGAGGATCTCCCGAACGGTGGAACCCTAGTTCGGCTTTAGGTTTAGACGATGTTTCTTTTTCTTTTCTACATTGAAAGTTTTAGTTTGAGCTCAAGCTTCGGTGTCAGAAATTACTAGCTTTAAAAATTCCCCACGAAAAATTACAAAAAATATGCCCCGGTGGTTTTGTGTGTTGACCAAAAAGAGCTTTCAATGTAAAGGAGAAAAAGAGACAACGTCTTTACCCAGAATCTGGCTAGGGTTACTAGGATCTTCCGAATGGTGAAACCCTAGTTCGACTCTAGGCTAGGGAGATGTTTCTTTTTCTCCTCTGCATTGAAAGTTCTAGTTCAAGCTCAAGCTTTAATGTCAGAAATTACTATCTATAAAAATTCCCCACGAAAAATTACAAAGAAAAAAATGCCCCGATGGCTTTGTGTGTTAACCATTTGGTAAGTGTATTAACCATGGTAAAGGTACTAATAATTTACAAAAAAAAGGAAAAATAAATATTTAGAAAAGTAGTATTTCCTCCGGGTGCATTCGTTGCTCGAGTATTGATATAGACTGGCGGAAAATAAAATCCCAACACCAAGGACAAATGAGTTTAGAGGAATGAAATTTAGGCAAAGCAGTTGTCTAGGTAACATATTTATTTGATTAAAGTTTCAAGGTTACCGGTAAAAGTATGCGCAAGAAGATCCATTTCAAATGCGAAATGGTGGTACATTAATAACCGCTGTAGTCGCCACGATTTTGAATACAAGAATACAAACGTACATGCATTGTGTCGTACAGGTGTCGTATGTCATTTTGTGATATGGAGTTCCATGCCTGTTGCAATTGGTCAGTCAAATCAGCAACGTTTAATGCTGGTTGTGGACGACGCTGGATTTGTCTTCCAATAATGTCCCATATGTGCTTGATGGGAGAAAGATCTGGTGATCTGGTAAGCCAAGGTGATATGTCGACACTCCGTAGAGCACGTTGGGCGACAGCAGCGGTATGAGGACGAGCGTTATCCTGTTGGAAAACACCCCCTTGAATACTGCTCATGTATGACAGCGCAACCGGTTCAATCACCAATCTAACGTACAAATTTGCTGTCAAGGTGCTTGGGATAACGATGAGAGTGATCCTGCTGTCATAGGAAATCGCTCCCTAGACCGTAACTCCTGGTGTAGGTCCAGTGTGTCTACGCCGCAGACAGCTTGGTTCCAAGCGTTCATCTGTCCTCCTTCTTACCAATATACGACCATCAATGACACCAAGACAGAAACGGCTCTCATCTGAAAACACAACAGATCTCCACTCCGCCCTCCAATGAGCTCTAGCTTGACACCACTGACATCGCAGATGGCAGTGATTCGGAGTTAGTGACATGAATGCTATAGGCCGTCTGGCTCAGAGCTGTCCGTTAAGTAATCGATTTGTTACAGTTCGCTGTGTGTCACTCTGGAGCCAACAGAAGCTCTAATTTCTGCTGCAGATACAGTACAATGCGCCACAGCCATGCGGCGAATACGGAGTTCTTCTCTGTCAGCAGTGGCCCGTGTGCTGCCGGACCCCGGTCTTCTTGAGACAGTGCCTTCCCGTGACCACTGCTGCCAACACTCATACACAGTGGATACATCATTGCCAAGTCTTTCTGCAATATCGTGGGAAGAAAACTCACCTTTTCGTAACCCTATTACGCGGCCTGGTTCAAACTCAGTAAACTGTTGATACTGCCTTCTTAGTCTCCTTAAAGACATTCTTGACTCAAACCTAGCTCACAACGTCCAATCCGGACGATAAATAACGCTCACGTGTATTTAAAGAAATATTACATCGTGTATTTAAAGCAAACGTGATTTGCATGATCATAGTGGTGCTACTAGCGCCACTCTTATTCGTCTAGCGCGAAATTTGAATAAGAGTCATCTTTCAGATGTGCAAACACGCCTCCCAAATTTCGTATATCTAGCACAACTCCTTCTTGGTGTTGGGATTTTATTTTCCGCCAGTGTACATAGTAATATTAAGCAATACCTTGGCTTTGAAAATTCAGTGAAAGATTCTCTGTTTTTTAATTTATTGTCACCTTTTCTTTTACCTTAATTAAAATGTAAGTGGTAGAAAGTGGGCCTGTTGAAAAATAGATAGTGATTTGGTAAATTTAATAGAAGAAGTTTGCTGTTCACTGCCGTCATAGTGAATTATATTACATAGTATATATTAACATATACAGATTGTGTTTGTTAAATAATTACCCTAAATTTTCTAAGGGAATTGCAAAATGGTATGTGGTTCGATGCCGCAAGAGTGTGTTCTTTGTAGACCTACATTTGTCTCTTTATCAGTCGTCGCTTATGATTGTCATCTACATAGGTATATGATAGTGCCGTGCGTCAAGATTTAAGCATAAATCAATATATCGCAGACTTGCAACAAATATGACGAAACTTGAAAAATTTTAATTTTGTATAATACGCCAAAAAAAGCTTAGTCATATGATAGTTACCCATGGTAAGCATATCTACATATAAAGCTATACTTGGCGAGATATTTGTAATGTATATTTACTAAAAGCTTTCTTTTGAAAATATAACGCTGATTCTCCAAACCGTATTCACAAAATGAAAATAAAAAATCATTTCTGTTGCATTTATGGCGGCATCCGATATCATAATTAAATTTTACTTCAACTGTTGGAAAAAGGCCATAAAAAAATAAACTTCCATTAAAATATACGAATATTTTTAAATAAGTAATTATGACATTCTACGGCGCTAAAAGAATTTATAGTTTCTACATTTTGGACATCCTCGAAGGTTAATCTTTGTTAGTTGTGCAAGCCTACACATGGTTTAGTGTCAACTCTGCGAAGAGAGCTCACAACCGATTGCTATGCAGAGAACATGGAAGTAACCATTGAACTCCTTTTCTGTACGCCATAGAATCAGCGAAGAATTTTTTCCATATATTTCGGGAACGGAATTTCAAAAAGCAAGATATAATGAGTTGCACTAAGACAAAAATATTATAAATGCATTAAAATCATTGTTCTTTTAATATCGAATACCTTATTTAGTAGCAAAAATTCATTTGTACACCAATAAGAACATATGCATATTTTTGTCTCATTCCAATATAAATACAGCGCTCTACTATTCCTTTTCTACTCTTTCAGGATTCATATGAAACTGCTAATTTTAAACCCTCAACCATGAAACTCAAAGATTTTGCATATGGATTATTGAATGCATGCAATAGGGCGATCGACATATTGCATACCAATTCCAAACACGAGTGAACGCATATTGGTTCCTGGCTCGTATGATTGGACAGTTTGGTAAAATGAACACTATAGAAACTATAGAAAGCAATGAATGATTCACTGATTTATCACTATTGTGCCGTCCATTTCCCCTGAAGTGTATTACATCTTAAAATTTAGTGGCATTGCGTATATAGACCTTGCACTTCACATGAGCGTGTGCGTCCATCCCATAGGCTTTTCCCCATCCTTGCTACTTGTAAGATTTCGAAATTAGTCTGAGACTGTGATCGATAAGATTTCGCAACAGCGTGGAAACAAATTTAATGTTTCGGAAGAGTTAAGTTTCAGTATTCATCGTGGAAAGTATTTCGCCATTAATAAGAGGATAGTCTCTGCCAACAGCCCTTTGTTAAATTTAACTTTTAATTCCTAACAGTTAAGTTTATGGACATGTGATAAATAGAAATAAAAGTATTACAAACCATTCGTTAATGCAACATATGCAATTCATCTTTTATATTGGGGCTAATATTATTAGTTATGTCGTAGGACACATAAAATAAAACATTTTCAATATTTTAATATACACTGCCGGTCACGGGAAACGCAACACAAAGAAACACAAAAGACATCGAAGTCATTGTATTGAATACACAGCTTATATTACAAGAACGAATAGATTGGCTCAATTGAAAAGAATTCTTAGGAAGCGCAAATTAAACATTTATATGTCGATTTGTTTCTCTGGTCATTTTGAAAATTTTGGGAAAATCAGAGGCGTTTCTCCTGGTGTAGGAATTTTATTGGTCAGCAAAATTATCCAATGAAAACTTACCTTTTGTTGTTATTTTGACAAGTTATGCCTTCAGGCTGTGATAGATTTCTTCAAAGCATTTCTCTAAAACATACGGTGTATACTGTTATTATCAACAGTTATAAAGCCTTTTATGTGACGATTTTGGGGACACAAACACATTGAGGGATAAAAGAAATTTCCTTAAACTTTACATTTAGGTTTTAATGACGGCTAATTCAATAATTGAAATAAGGAAAATGCATTTATATTATGATTATTTTACTTCTTTAATTTTAGATATTTCTTGGAAATTAACATAGAAATAATAAGCAAAATTTTTGTATTAGCCATTAGAGATCGTGTGAAGACATTGAATATTTGGTCTTTATAGCAGCATTAGAAATTTCAGGGCTCGATTAACAAATACGCAATATAAACATGCACTTAAGGCGTCAAAAAATGCGGAGGGGCCCCACAGAGAAATTTTCTATTTCAGAATTTATGATGGAGCACATAGTGCAACAGGGGTTTCCACAAAAAATTAAAGCTTTACATAAGGAAGCAAGTGATTTTACCTCTACTGACAAGGGAACCTCGTGGAACGTCAGAGCTCGATTTTTCTGAATTTTGGTTTATAGGCCAATATGACCGGGCCACTGAATATAGAGCTTATCTTACGATGATGATTCGCAGAAAAACATCATCCTACTATGTGTGCTTCGCTGCATGACAGGTGAAAACAGTGTTTTGGCGTGCTGGGCAAGCATTAAGTGTCAAAAGTTTTCGTAGAAAAAGTATTAAATATGAAGAAAATATACCACAAATCTATAATATTCAGTTTAGTTGTGCTTAAAATAATTACAGATTGTGAATGCTGATGGAAAAGTGAAAGATATTAGAAGTTTTTACATTAAGTTTTTCATAACTGACAAAATTTGAGATCGATTTTAGCGAAGAAAGCGAAAAAGCAGACTGATGCGTAAATCAGTCTTGTATAAATTAGGTGCGATTGTTCAATTTTCAAATCAGTAGCAGTTCTCCTTTGCCGCCGCTTTCATCACCTTTGACCTTTTTAATTTTTTTGTTGGAAAGCGTGGAATTTCAAGCCTTATTTGTCACCATGTCTTCCTTTTCCACCATAGTAAAATCCTTTTTCACATTTTTTATGCAAAATATGGGAAGTTAGTAGATTATCTATCCAATTTTGAGATGGGCATTGCGAAAAAAATATTTTCATTTGCTGAAACATTGATAAGTGGGTTAACATATGAAATGTGCAACGAAAACGCACTTGATACCTATTTAAATGAAACGAAGTATGATGCAATACAGGGTAACGAAATGAATGATGAGGAATGGGATGAACAAACTAATTTGCCGTCACGCGTAACTTACACATTAGAAGACATGAAAAGAATTTCCATGGAGTGGGTCAGGAAAACTACGTTCCTTGAAAAGCATACAGCATCGATTTAAAAACAACACACTTTCACGTCGACAAATTTATCGCTTTCAGGATTATGTTGCTTCCCAGGGTAAATGATGTGAAAAACTGTTAAGGATTAAAGACGAAGAATTTGAGAAGTTTAAAAATGCCCGGGAACATGTTTTATTAACAGTTCACGATGCCGATTTAAAGTTATGGTTTCTGAACATTGCAATGAGAGAAAATCTCACAAACTTTAGCGCAAGTGATGCTTTTCTATTAAAATTTTAATAAAAGAGCGTGGCATAACAAGTAGAAGAATTATCAAGTTCGTTACGCATGAACCTACAATGAACGCAAAGGCTTTGGAAAATAAAGCTATAGAATTCATTCTCATGGTTACAGATGCAATGAGAGACTATTTTTTTGATGACATTTTAAACACTAACCAGAGATGATTCACTAAAAAACTGGCATCTACGCGCACTCTGTCGATTAAGAGGGAAATCACACTCCAAGTATCATTCAATCTTCTCACGCCATACCATTCCATAACAATTCAATTATACAATAATTTTTGCCACCCACGTTTAAGTAGCTCAAACTAGAGCTTTTTTTATATTTGGAGAAAATAAAAAGTGGGTGGCAAAAATTATTGTATAATAAATTCCCCCCCACGAAAAACTCACAAAAATCTCGCCCCCGAGGCTTTTCTGTGTTGACCATTATTTGGCAATTGTGTTATCCCTGTGAAGGGTAATAATATCTTACATCCTACCGATTCAACCTATCATTTCTGCTGCTGGACAATTATTACCACAATTTCTGCTCATCCATCAGGAACCAAAGGGTGTATTCGATCCACGGGTACAGGAAAAGTTATTTAATCTCCTAATGTTATTCTGGAATGTTCCAAAAGTGGCAAATCCTCTACCGAAATACATAAGATGTTCCTCAGCGAAGTACTCAAACCGAACGTAACATCAAAATTTCTATTAACTATGAATTCATGGATAGGTGAAGCGGAGGAAAATAAATTCGATAATGTATTTACTCAAACCAGTCTTCAGGATCAGTCAAAATTGATTACACCACCTGAAGCGACACCCTTCATAGAGCCATGCGACGTATATTTTTTTCTTCAATGGAAATATTTCGCTAAACGCTTAACAAGATTTTAATTTTTACATTATTATGATCATATAAGCTTATCAGAAAGGAAGAACATCACAAAATTGGATTCGCTCCTTCACAATCAGCTGCCTTTCTGAAAATTTCGTAATATGATAATCTATGCTTGGTGGAAATCAATGTACCCGGTACCCAAGCCTGAAAAATTCTTCAATATGCAAGAAATTTGTTTTAATTACACGGACCAAGTGTGTCACGAAATGGACTGCGATGGTAGTTCATTCATTTGTTGCAGTCATTGCTCAAAGTTATTATGCTTTCTCATTTTTTCATTTCCATTAAAATTTTTCAGGTCCATCACAATCACCAACCGGATAGCCAATAAAAAGCCTTACTAAAATTATCCAGGATGGGGAAAGCGTCTCTTTTTCTCCAAAATTACATAAGCTCTAGTTTGAGCTGTAATTAATACGTGGGTGGCAAAAATTATAGTATAATAAATTCCCCCACGAAAACTCACAAAATTCTCGCCCCGGAGGCTTTCTTGTGTTGACCATATTTGGCAATTGTGTTATCCCTGCGGAGGGTAATAATACCTTAACATCTTTACAGTTTTTTCTTATCTACATGACTTCGCTTTCGTACATAGATACTCCATGTTCATAATTCAAATCAGTTTCATATGTAAATATTCCATATTCCTAATTCAAATTATTTTTGTACGTAAATAATGCAGCGGTAAGTAATTTTATATTTATTTTGGGAAAGGCCTATAAAATATTTTGCAAAGGACCCTCAGCTTTTCCGCTGCGGTGGGACATCACTTCTATAAGACGTAAAAAGCTAAACTTCTAACATGAATAAAAGTAACAGTAAAATGTTTTCAGTTCATTTGCTATTACTAGTTAGCCAATCCAAATATTTTTCACTTTTCCACCAGCAAACGCAATATATAGTTATTTTAGGCACGACTAAAATGAATATTATAGATATGTGTTATATTTGTTCATATTTATTAATTTTTGTACGAAAGTTTTTGGCGCTTAATGATTGCCAAGCACGCCAAAACAGTCTTCACCCGTCATGCAGCAAAGCGCCCATCGTAGGATGATGCTTTGCTGTGAAGCGTCATTGTAGGGTGAGCTCTATTTTCAGTGGGCCGTAGTTCGACCCCCAGGTCGAGTGGGCTAAATTTGATTTTGGATCTTTCATCTACTCGGTCATATTGGCCTAAATACCTAAACTTAGAAAAATCGAGCTCTGACAGTTCGCGAGGTTCCCTTCTAAATATAGAAGCGGATGTTCGACATAAAATTAGTTTTTAGGATCTAATTATTAAGATTACTCCATTAAAAAATACGGGAGAAAACTTTTAAAATATGAAGTGTAAGTAGAAAAAAATATATATTATTTTCCACCTTATTCTAAGTTTTGTTTCATTTCGAAGAATTGAATTTTATTTTGCGAATTACACTCTATAACAAAAAAATCGACGCACCAAGAAAGAGTTGTCCGATTGTAATGAAATTTCGTATGCAAAGACATTTTGACCGAACATGCAAATGATTAAAATTTGGTGTCCAATGAATGAATAGCGGGAACTCCAGCGCATCGGAACTGCGCATTCAGCAGGTGTATATAAGGAGCGATTCTCAATATGTGGTCAAAATTTCTGTTGCATTTTGACTGCGGATATCTTACGTCGACTGTAACAATGCCTCGCCGAAAGATTCGTGCTCATTACGAGCATATGTCAGAGTTTGAAAGAGGTCGTGCTATCGGATTGAAAGAGGCTGGTTGGACGAATCGAAGAATCGCTGGACATGTGGGTCGAAGCGATGCGGCGATTGGACGGTGCTGGCAAGAGTGGGTCAACAACGGCAGATGTCAGCGTCGGGACGGCAGCGGTCGACCTAGGGGCACAACAAGGCGGGAAGACAGAGCGATTGTCAGAGCAGCTGTCACAGCACCGGATTCGTCGTTATCAACTATCTAACGTATGGCTCGCACACATGTGTCCAACATGACCCTCTGCAGACGACTGAGAGAGCGGAATTTACGCTCGCGCCGACCGTTACGCCGCTTACCTCTCACGCCTTTACACCGTCAAGTCCGATTACAGTGGTGCCGGGCTCGATCAACTTGGAACTGCGCTGACTGGGGACGTATAGTCTTTAGTGACGAGTCCCGTTTCCAACTGTGTCCTGACGACAACCGCAGACGTGTCTGGAGACGTCCAGGGCAGCGTGGGGATCCTGCCCTTACTATTGCACGCCACACATGCCCAGCACTTCCTTGCCTAGCTAGGTCTCCTGATCTCTCTCCCATAGAGCACATTTGGGACGCTATGGGAAGGCGATTGCAACCATCCCGGAATGTTGACGATTTAGCCCGACAGTTGGAGACAATTTGGCAAGAAATTCCGCAGGACACCATCCGGGATCTTTATCAGTCTATGCCACGCCGGGTGACAGCTTGCATCCAGGCCAGAGGTGGACCAACGCCTTATTGACTTCCTCCCTTTGTAACGGTCAAACTCTGCAATAAATCATTCAGTTGTTCTGAAATTTTAATTATTTCTTTTTCTATGTATGTTCTTCACGTCCACCAATTTTTATCGCAATCGGACAACTCCTCCTTGGTGCGTCGATTTTTTGTTATAGAGTGTATTTTTTTATTTTGAGTAAGATATATAATGGTATTGTATACATAATTTTGAATAAGATATATAACGGTATTAACTATATAGAAATCTTACAAATGCGTAGGGTCTCTGTAGGTCTTAATCCGTTTATGAGCAGGCCATGCAATCTGATTTTGTACGGTTATCCAAAAAATATTTTAAAAAGTAGTTTTTATCTTTATAACCTGGTAATTGAAATGTCATGATAATAATTGTGAAGAGTATTTTCGTAAAGGTTGGTGGCATGCTTTTAGTTTGATAAAATATATTCATGGAAATTGGTGATCTTGAGAAAGCCATAAAACTACAGTGGAAACTTGGACTCATGTCTCAACAAGTTTATATTTTTGAAATGTATAATTTTTTCAACTATATGGAAATACAGAAAAAGATATCCCAAATAAAGAACAGTATTCATAACTGCGGCATTTCAGCTGATCGTCCATTTGAAAACTGAATACGTAAATTAGAAAATGATAGCTAAGTACTATAAGTTAGAAATAATCCATTAATCCTTATACTAATATTTTAATATACCAAAACAACTCAGACCTAGCTTATGCTATACATGCAAATTATGATTTTTTTCCATGATATTACTGCTCTTCGCAGGAAAAATACAATTATACCAAAAATGGTTGACATTACAGAGCATTATTTTCGTAATTTCAATGGAAAGATGAACGAAATATGACGTTTTGATACCCTCGTTTATTATTGCTAAAACTAGAACGACAGTTTAAGTAATAGAGCGTCGGTTTAAAAATATTCTTCTCTTAGAATATATTTCTGTTTCTATTGTCTGCCTTTCCCTTCCATATTCGTAGTACATGACGTATTGGAATAGGGCCGAAATCCAAATAATGTGCTGAAATATAGATAGTGAGATATAATGAAATATATATTCTCTATGATATTATAAGTTACGTGATAAGGTACATAAGAAATAATAGGATAAACTTGAAGCATTATTGGAAAACGGTGTCTTAATCGTCTTATTTCATCCATGTTACATTTTAATTCTCATTAACAATAACGTTTAATACGCAGTAAATGCTAACTTTAGGTTTGAAGTGTCTCACAAAACTCACAGATGTGTTAAAGATCTTTTAAACAGTCAAAGAAACTTTGAAATTGGATTATGATTCGTATGGAAAACACCGATATCCAAAATAAACGAAAAATTCGACAAACTGTGCACTATCATTATAATAATGACATCTTCTATACTAAGGTTAATTTTGTGGTAATTTTAAAATTAATTAGAATGGCAAATATTTGCAAAATAACTGCTGAAATTTTTTACGTATCTTCATTTTTGAATTTAATTGCACAGATTCCCTCATACCATCATTATTTTTGCAATAATGTTGCTTTCATTTGTAAATATAATCAGAGCAAATACATATAAAATTAATGCTAATGAAAATCAGTTACGATGGAAAAGGAGACTCTTGAAAAAGATAAGAGAAAAAGCGAAAACTTTATAACGAAACCATCAGCGACTTTATCGTTATCAAAATTTTATAGTACTTGCAAACTTGTAAATAATAAACATTTTCAAGCTTGGGGTCTTAAAACTCCACAATGAATTCTCTGAGAAGAAACCAGTCATATTTATCGTGACAATAGGACCTCACAGACAAGTCCCGTAAATTAAGAAACATTGATTATATTAGCTAAGTCATAGGAATTATGATCAGACGAAAGGTAAACCAATACAAAACAGAGTCTAAGAAAAAAATCAAATTAATCAGAAATATTAAAATGAAAAAGAATATTGGCAGAATTAATTCTAAGGCACGTACATAAAAATCCAGGGAGGAAGAAGTTATTATTCTAAGCAGAGTAATAATTTTCATAAGTATGGAAACCATTATTAAAAATGCAGATATCATGAATCTAGATAGAGAAGCTCATCCATACTTAGGTATGGTTATATCTGTCTGCAGAATAACTGCATAATAGTATAGAAAATATAGGTCACCTTATAAATATGAAAAGATTAATAATTAAACGTTTTTTAATGAAAAGGAGTTTCATGTTAATTCAAATCCATGACTATAAATAAACATGAAATGCATAATAAAACACACAAAACAAATTCGCTTATAACAACGATAATACTTGTCACGCAATGTGTTTTTACTCTACTCGAAATTTCATGGGATATTACACGGAAAGGCATAAATATTCTGATCACGAATATAAAATACGCAATCCTTAGACATAAATGACAGACTTAAAAAGAACCTCATTGAATTCTAAATATGAAAATAACGTCAAAAAATAAAATATTAGAGAATTTAAGTTCAAGTTTTGGAAGTCAGCTTTCCATATTATCTATGGGGATTAGTAGGAGCAATTTGACTCTATGCTAATTAAAATACCCATCCTTTCTATCGTCAGTAATCCTTCCTATCCATGTGCAAACGGGTGTAAAAGTCGTAAAAAAATAAAACCATATGTTAAAATAATACGACAAAAAAATATATATATATTTGTGAATGTGGACAAAAGTATATGACTTGTCACTAAATAGAATTCTATTTAAATATTGCCTGTCATTAATTTTATTCGTAAATTTATTTCATTTGGTATTTTTTCTCATTCACTTGGATATACATTTCAGACAACTATGGTTTGTGAAATCGAATTAGATATGATCCAACTGCAGATTTTGGTATATGATACTATAGAAATTCATTAATTTTTTACCGGAATTTACGAACGACAGACGGTCCGTCTTCGAACAATTAGTAAAAACGCGAGCTCTCTCAAAACCAAACTTTAAACACTCGTGTAGAAATTGAATTACCAAGTTATTTAAATGCAGCTAATATTTCGGTCTTAAACTGTAAATCATTTTCAAAGTATTCTGATTAATAATTGTTCAGTAATTTGTATAACATGGCATGTGTAGTGTAAATTTGGTTTTCTAAATCATTTTATATCAGTAAAGAGCTGATTTTGAACATGTTACACCATTATTAATTATAAATATTTTACGCCATTGCTAATTTTGAATATTTTACACAATTGCCAATTTTGAATAATTTACACTATTGCTAATTTCGAACATTTTGCAACAAAATGATTATACCACGTCCTATGTCTAATGAATCTGGCCTGCTGCATATAGGATACGGCTGTATAGTATATTCTGCCGGCTTAAATAAGTTACAGTTGAGAGTTCCCTTTCATCGATTCCCTTATTTTTCCGTTGACCACTTATTAATATAATAATGTATAACTATGATTTTATAACAAACTCTCTTTAAACAAATTTTATATAATTCAAATGATGAGACTGTCGTACTAGCTTATTACTGTGTTATTTATGGAGCTAACTACATTCTCTATTCCGGGATTAGCAAGAGGTCCGTTTATGGGTAAGTAGTTCACTATTTGGAGTTATACATCCGCCGAGAGAGAAAGGTCTCAAATGTTCTCTATATTCACGTCGTATTCGTTGCCATATTTTTGGCAAATTTAAGTTACGTAGTCCTAAAATTCGCCTAGTAAAGACTTGCCACAATTGTTTTAAGAATGTTCTGACACTGATAGAAGAAAATAGACATTTGGCTACATTGGCGGATCCAGGGAGGGGCGGAGGGGAGATCGCCCCCACCATCAGGGCTAAATAGGAAAAAAATGGAGACGATGAAGAATATTTTATGTGTTGTTTGTTATGACGGTAATAAACAAAAATCTTACACTGGTGTCCAAAATCTCCATGTCTTCGAAAAATGCGATCCAGACGTTTTTTTCACGAATCTTCAAGCTACTCGTCTTTCAAACTACGTTTACAGTAAGTGTTGCTTCAGCAAAACGTAGTTTTTTATCCTCGAAGCGCCGTCAAACTTGGCTTCGAACGCGGATGACAGAAGAGACTTTTAATACACACCCACAAAAATATTCATATTGATGTAAATAAAGTGATTGACAAATTTTTCAAAGAAACCAAGATGGCTTGACTTTGCACTTAGCTTACTACGCAAAAGTTTTTAAACACCCACGTATAAATATAATATAAATAAATAATATAACTTACTAAACTTAATTTTTTTTAAAAGTTGCTTGCTATAAAAAAAAGTAAAACAATTGCAATATTTTTGTAGTTTAAGTTTGAACGTGTTCTATTAATTACATTGTAAATTATCGTTTTGGTTATTGTATATATCTTTTATAAATAAAATATAATAAATAAAAAAATTAAATTAATTATTTTCGTAAATTAAATATTTTGGTGAGTATAAAGGAAGGCTAGTAATATAACAACATTTACCTAAACTATTTAACAGTCCAAAACAAAAACTTTTCCCGCCGCCCTCTTAACGACATACTGTACCCGGCCTTGTTTAGCTATGACGTGATGGCTTAACTTTTCTGAATATAAGAATTTTCTGAATATAAGAGATTTTCTGAATATAAGAGTTCTGACAATTCTGTATGGTTTCTTTTCCGTGACATGAACACTAGCATTTCTTTTCTCTAGATCCAAATGAAGGTTGTCAAAATGTTGATACGGTAATTGCTGATCTTAGTTGCTTTTCCCGCGTGTTTCTCTGAACTCCCTCACCATGTGAATTCAACTGCTTGGAAAATGTTTATATTTTTACAAATTTCATTTCTCTAAACAGGCGTTAAAGATGATCTGCCCAGAGGACCATGTCCTGGTCGCGATCATATAATTAGTCACCGCTTTAAACATGTGTGACTTTGAAAGGAAATAGCATGGTATTCTTGTATCTTTACGAGTATATTATTCTACACTTACGAAATATGAGTTTCTTCACTAACTAAAAAGACTGTCAAGGAATTAATCATTATAATTAAGTAAAAAGTTCCGAGTTATAGAAACAGTGAAAAGATGATGCTCTTGATGGGGTGTAAAGTATAGAATGGTTGATGAATAATATGGATTTGAGATAACACGAAAATTGCCTGCAATCATTTCGAAGAAATCAAATTATATGAAGAAAGTATAATTATTTAGCCTTCTCGTGATTAACAAATAGCTTGGGAACACTTTTCTGGAAAGCAAAATTTTTAAATCAGGTTTTTCAAATGCATATTAATATGGTAAGGTGTTCAGACACCCTCGTATACAGCTCACACTAGAGTTATCGGTACAGTCCACCATCACAAAATTTGGTGGGCTGCAAAGAAGGAAAAGAGCATCGCATCGAGTCGGAATAGAAACAGCAACTACTCTCTATAAATCAGAGCGTCATAACCGACTAGGCCACCGAGAGACGGAAAATTATTTTTCTTTGTATATGATTTTTCAAGTAATACAATTATCAAACACGTGGTTAATGCAAAAAATCGTGCGCGCTAATGTTTTATAACTCCAGGAGAAATAATTATTAATCTTCCCCCATGAAATCATATAAGTCCCATGTATATTCCAAATAAAGGATTTTTATTAACAATTGTTTAAAATTTTAATCGTTGTTATGGAATAACGTTGCGATGCAAATTTCAGATGGTCTAACACAATTTTTTGTTAGGTATAAAAACAGGGTGTATCCAAACCGTTAAATAGCTTTTAGCACTTTAATCTGCCTAATATTACAGCTAATAATTATATCCAAAGAAATCTTGTTTGCTGCACATTTCAATTAAAGGTTTAATTTCGTATTTAGCGGGCTAATTAAAAGATAAGGTCTTAAAATTTTAGCTCCTCATTAAAGAATGATGAACTAGCCATAAGCCACTTCGCCAATGTTGCTATGAGACACTTAAATAATATTTACAAAGGAGGGGCGTTTTAAGGGTCAACTGCACGCCACATAGATTTAACGATATCGACTGTGAATTTCAATTAAATCGAAGTTTACTGAGTACTGTTATTACTTTTGCCTAAGTATAATTAAGCACGATCAAAGCAAAAGTTAATGAATAATTAAAAACTCAATAACAATTACTTTTCTTTATCAATATCCAGATATTGGATTCCAACTTTTCTCGTCCTAACCACTGTATTCCAGTTAGCCACTAACTCCATCCAGGACGCGAAAGGCAGGCGGTCTTTTACAGACCACAAGCCTGTTTGTTTTGGTGCATAACTGGGGCTATTAAAGATGTAGGAAGTGCAATCTCTGGTGTCATACGCACTGCACTTTAAATAATCATTGAAAATTTTATCTAAGGATCTGATTCTCTTGGTTAGGCGATTGTATATAATTTTGTCCTTTAAATTAGCTCAGTAATGTACATTACTGCTGGCATTACATACATTGCTTGCATTACGTATACTGCTAGTTATTAAAATTTGCTGCACTAGGAAGGAAAGCAAATGGCAGAATCATATTTATTGAACATGTACAGTATAATGAATGGAAGGAATTATTAAAGTTACCATTAATTTTGAGGAATAGAGCATGAAGAAATCAATACCTAGAAAAGCTGACTCAGACAGAAATAATATCTCTAATCAGGCTGGGTATCTAGTCGAACAGAGCTTAGACGGCAGGTATGAGTACAGCAGTCCATGCGGATGCACCTCCATGCCAGAGTTCATCTATTGTGCTGGTTGGTGGGTGGTGGTTTGCCAGTCTCTCGGAAATCATTTACCTAACTTTTTCAATTGGTGAGAGATGAGGAGAACGTCCTGCCAGGACAACAGTCGAACACTCCCTGTATCGAGTAAGATTGGGACACCATGGTCAATAGGTGGTTATATATTGTCCTGATGAACGGTAGCGTGAAGGATTCCTCGAAGGCGGGACCGGATTTAGACATTGGGCGGCTCTAAGCAAATATTACAATTCTTACGGGAAGTCATATACCATAGGTGTAAGTTGTGAAGAGACATAAGAGTATGCAGGGAGGGATTTTGGAGTTCAAACCCTCTGAAAATGAAAACTTTAACACTGAAAGGTACACGGTAAAGCTCCAACGAAGTATCAAACAAATGCTCAATCCCCACCCCCGAACTTAAATCTTGGCTACACTATTGTGAGAGAGAGGATGAATCCCCCAGTTTTTAAATTAGTAGGAAAACTATTTTGTTTTCTGTCAATTTTGAGGTTGTAAAAAGGAACTAAAAGCCTTTGTCTGCTCATTCTGAACTCCCAAGTTACACTTATGGCATATACGAAGTTATAGCAGTATTTCCCATTAGTGAAAAAAAAAAGATTATATTAGTTCTCCATAACTACCATATTAAAAGCGAAAGTTTGCACTGTAAAGCCCGTATTCGGTCATTAAGTAAACACACCCTTAGCTTAAATTTACGAGCGAAATAAACCCCTAAGTTTAGCAGACGAAATACTTATTTTATTGATAGCATGTTTCTTTAGTGGGTGCAGTCTGTACTATCATTTATAAAACATTGAAAATACTTGTTTGTTTAAAGAGGCTTCAGTTATTATTTGAAAGACAACAGGACAGTGGTTCCCAATCATGGCGCTACGGTATATAAGGATGCCCTGAAATTAGCAAGAGTAACGTGAGATTTTGAAAGAAAAGGAAATAATACAAATGTGGAAAAAATTATGAAAGTATTAATTTCGTAACAGCACATTTTTACCTCCCAGTGCACATGTGAGATCTACTACTTACATGTATTTAGCAAGGTAAGGTTTAACCATAGATATATATAGTAACTGGATAGACAACTGTGAATAGACGGCTACGGAGAAAAATGCAACCTTCAACACTGAATACGTTGCCAATCACTGGGACTACTGGACGTACGATTAAGACAATGTCCATAGAGCACCATGTTAATTGAAACTAGATTTCTTTGGAATATAAAAGCTTACAATGAGAAATTCTGTTTGTTTTTATTAAATTGCAAACCTGACAGGCTATTATCTAGCCTTCGGCTGTCGAAGTAGCTTTAAAATCATTATATAACACGTTTTTCTAAAGTCATCATTGATATATTTTTCTAAAATCGTCGTTAGAACATTTTTCCAAAATCATTACAAATCATAAATTAATATTATATAAAATAATTATACTTATTTATATAATTAATATACATTCATGAAACGATGGTGGTATATTTGTACAATTAATATTTATAAAATAATTATTAACATATTTATAAAATACAGTAAAACCTTTCTTAATGACTACCTCTGTTCCACGATCAAATTCTCTAACGACCACCTCTATTCAGTGGCCATTTTTTCTGGAAATAAATTTTTCCCTGCCATTAACCACCCAATGCTAAATTTACCTCCATTTAGAGACCACCTCTCTTGGCAATCGCCTTTTCACGGAATCGACGATGGTCGGCTTATACTGTAATTATTAGAATATATAACTATAGTAAAATCTCCCTAAGGTGACCACCATCAGTTCCATGAAAAGGCGGTCGTTCGGAGAGGTGGTCTCTGAATGGAGGTAAATTAGGCATTGTATCCATGGTTGAGAGGAAGTTTGTTACCAGGAAAAGTGGTCGCTGAATATATGTGGTGTCTAAGAGAGGATTTGCTGTAATATACAGTAAAACATCCCTAAGATGACCACCTTTGGGCCCGTCAAATGATCGCTCAAAAGTGATCTCTGGAGGGAGGTAAGTTTAGCATTTTGTCTATGGGGTGCAGAGGAAATCAGTTTCGAGAAAAGATGGTCGTTAAGCAAGATGGTCACTGAATATAGACAACCTTTAAGAGAGGTTTTACTGAATTTATAAAATAATTATTAGCTTATTTTTATAATTAATGTATTTATAAAGTAATTGTTAGCATATTTATAATTAAGGTATTTATAAAATAAATATTATGTAATTAATATATTTATAAAGTTATCACGATTATAAAAGTAACGTTTACCATGTTTAGAAAATATTTGTTTTTTATAAAAGATGAATTTTAACTATGTATAGCCATCCGTATTCCTCTGTAAGCAATATAGAATATAGCCGATAGATTTCTGAAATTTTACAAGATATTTTCCTTATTTTTGTATTTTATAATAAGATATAACTGAATGCCTTCAATCCTAAACGATAATCAATTAGTATTTTTTGTCTTAAAATATTTCTATTCAAGCTACAAAATTCAATAATATTGCATACAAAATACTATGAAATCGCTTGGGCGTACGTCCAATTGGGTAACAGACGACGGCTCGTTTTTATAGCATTATGTGGTCTATCCAGTTACTATATATATCGATGGTTTTAACTGAGGATTTATGAAGAAAGGGGCTCCCTCAGTATTCTTATTAGGTTCGCAGGGGTGCCCCGTGACGCGAGTTTAGAAATATTTGGAACCATTGCGTTACAATAATGTATAAGAGGAATTTTTCATTCTCTCTTTGTTTGCAAACCCACCGATTAAATCAGCATAATTGATCGAGCTTGCAATATCATTTTCGATCGATATTAGTGAAATGCCCACTAATGGCGGAACTAAGATACATATTCACTAATTTTAATTTAGAAAAACTGCATTCAGCAGATGCAACTGTTACTGGTATAGTTATTAGAATTCTCATTACTATACTCAAATTTCGTAGAACCTCATTAAGTCTGGTTGAAAGTAAATACTGTAAAATACGGACAGGGGGTATGTCACCAACTTAAAGTCCTAAGCTCGGTAAAAAGTGTAATCCCGTCTATGTCACTTTGTGTGGTATTACACTTATGTGCAAGTAAGTTTTGCAAATTCTTTCGTTTATCTCTTAAATACTCATCAGTTTGAGTTTTTAGTATTGCAACATCAAAGTCAAAATGTTCTTTAAATGTTTGATATTGATGAAATCTTTCGTTTAGGGACACGATGGCTTAGTCGAGTAAGGTGTTGAAAAAATTAACACGAAAATGTTCTTCCGAATCACACATGGATTCGTCATCTGCTTCACATGAAAACTGTTTGCGGACGCGTTTTCTTCTAACAGGTGTTTTAGTTGGGAAACAATTTCTTCAGGGCTCATTTCCAACACTTCTTCAAATTCTATAGCTGCTATTTGAGCGCTATGAAAACCAGCTACCCTATATTCATTTAAAAACAGATAGTTCCTTCTAAAGTTTACCAACGACTCATTTATTTCTATATTTTGTTATTGCTTTAGTTTACCTGTGACAAAACATCATACTAAACAGGTAGCATTACAATAAATTTATAACTTTTTAACTCCTTTGCTAAGGACATTGATTCTGTTATTTACCTCATTTGTCGTCTCAGATACTTTCACTAGCGCGTCGTAAACTTTTCCAATTTGCTATCTGAGTGCCTTCGCAATTTTTTTCAAACAAGCATTTTCAATCCTTGCTTCCTACCTCGTATCATACAATTGTTTCACTGTAAATTTTATATGGTTAAGTAAAATCTGAAATTGTTGAGTCGAGGACGAAAATAGTACATATACTTTCTGTATGATAATAAAAGTTTATTAGTATAAACTGATGACTTGGCCACATTACTCAATACTAAATTTATACTGTGATAAAGACAGGGAATATAAAGCACTCTTGGATTCCTTGGGTGTCAGGCTTCCCCTAACGAGCGGTATGCCAAATTACCCATCTTTCACACTTTTTTTAGGGGCTTTCTGAGGCATTCTCGTTCCGCAAGCACTAGGGTTTCTCATATCCAAAGTTATGATATACTCCTGTTTGTAAAAATTGCAACACCATGAAGGACTCGTTCGAATTGAGTGAAATTTAATGTATAAATAACCTGTGTTCATACAAATAAACGATTGAAATTACAAAGCAAAAAAATAATATTGCATGTCGAAAATCAGTATTTGGTGAAGCCACCACGCGCTGCAATAAGTGATGCTATACGACGTGGCATGGAATCAAACAGATGTTGAATGTGTGCCTGAGGAAGAGCATTCCAGATTGCTTGTATGCGACCCCAAAGTTCATCTGTAGTAGCTATGGGACGAGGATCACGAGCGAGACGCCGACCAACGAAATCCCACACATGTTCAATTGGCGACATATCCGGCGAATAGGCAGGCCAAGGAAGAAGCTGTATCTGTTGTGATGAAAAGAAGTCTTGAACATTCCTGGCAATATGTGGGCGGGCATTGTCCTGTTGAAATACAGCTCCGGGAATGCCTTGAAGGAAGGGAACAACTTCGGGCTCCAGAACTTCATTGATGTACCGGTTGCTGTTAAGATTACCCACAATTCGTAGCAGCTGAGATCGTCCATGATACGCAATCGCACCCCAGACCATAACGCTGGGGGTTCGTCCATTATGACGTTGGATAACGCACTCCGGAAGGTGGCGTTCACCGGTATAGCGTCTAACACGGATGCGGCCATCACTGTACCCCAAATTAAAGCGGGATTCATCAGAAAACACCACTTGTTGCCAATCAGCACGCCAGTCTCTATATCCATGAGCCCATTGTAGCCGCAAGTGTCGATGGTTTTGCGTCAGGAGGATCCTGTATAAAGGAACTCTTGCACGCAGTCCACGGTGCAGTAGACGCCGACGAATTGATGAAGCACACAATGATACACCTGTAGCAGTGCACCAACGTTCTGCCAACTGTCCAGATGAAGCAAAACGGTCCGTCACCGCCATGCGGACCAGGTGTCTATCATCCCGTGCTGACGTCACCTTTCGGCGTCCACTCCCGGATTTCTGAGTTGTCTGGTTCTCTTGAACCCACTGCTTCCACACTCGCATCACTGTGCTGCTGTTACGCCCCATACGAGCTGCTATTGCACGATAAGAAAACCCTCCTTCACGAAGGCCGATCATTCGTCCCCGTTCAAACTCCGTAACTTGCTGAAATGTCGCCCTCTTTCGTCGTAGAGGCATAGTGACGTCTCATGTAACGTTTACCACTAGCAGATAGCCATACACGCCCCGCTACAGCCCTCTATTTATACGGATCCATCAGCAGTTCAGAGGGCGCTGCTCAGCCCACGCATGCGTGATGACTCTGAAATTCTAATCATTTGAATAGCATACCCTAATTTGCATTTCCTGGAAGTTTCAGCTCAGTCACGTGATTCCTTCATGGTGTTGCAATTTTTACAAATATGAGTTTATAAAATACGTACGCATACAATATAGCTCTGTAATTTCCTACTGCAATATCATTACATAAAAAAAAGTTTGGCGTAGCGGGATACTTGATGCCCTAACTTTCAATGCCAGGGCGCTACAAAGCTAAACAAAAAAGACCGGTCTAAACACGGTCTTCTTAGTCTAAACGTCTTAGTCGAAAGTCTAAATACGGTCTTCTTAATGATCTGCGGTGCATCTTTAATCGGCTGCCCTAGTCCATCTCTCAGTTCAACTGTACAAAATGCCGTTCCTGCTCAAAGATAGGGCAGAGCCACTGGCCTTAACACATGAGAAATGTAATGGCGGCTGTCCAAATTACCGACTATGCGAACAAGAGGTTATCAGTACGTGTACCCAATGGCACCTCATACCATCATTCCAGATACTGGGCCCGTATGACGATGACGAGTGCAAGCTAGCAATGTTCGTTCCTCCCGGTTCCTCCCTAATAAGGCCATCATGATTCTGAACGCAGAATCAAGATTCGTCTGAAAAGACGACGTTGCGCCATTCCTACGACCATATTTGTCGTTGAAGGCTCCATTGTAGGTGCGCCTGTCTTTGATGCAGCATCAAGAGAAGCCACAAATGGTCTCCGTGCTGGCAATCCGTGGTGTTGCAGACGTCGTTGCACTGTCCGCTCAGACACTTGTTATCCTTAAAATAATCCAAGTTACTGATCCAAGGTTGGTGACGTTGCTGTACGATCACGCAAGGCCGTGCAAATAACATATCTGTCCTCTCGGGTGTTAGTGGCCGGTAGCCACCGAGATTTTTCAATGCGTTTTGCATGGCCCTCCTGGACTCATCGATTCCATATTCTCGACAAAGTCATGGGATTTTGACCAACGCAAGCAGCAATATGGCAGAACGATAAACCGCAGTTCCCGTGGGCTACGATTCTACTGCGACCTCTACACAAGCAAATAACGTGCAAATGAATTTTCCGCATGAGAAACCCGCTTTATGATTTTTACGCTTATACAGAGTGTCGGTGGTGTTACTCTTACATGCTTTGTGAGCATGCCTTGAAATGCTAATTATTTTCATCTCCCAGGATGCCGTACCTTTTATGCAAATATTGCATTTGTTGCGTGCCGCTTTCATGATGTAGCAATTTTAATGGACAGCGGTGTACTTTTGTCCTTTATTTTATTTTGACATATGTATCACGAGACCATAAAAAACCTTTTCTGCAAAGTAAAACTGTGTAATGTTCCCAATATGTTTTACTTAAGCGAAAGTATTAGTTATTCCTTATGTGGACAAAAATATTACGACATTTAAGTTGAATGCAATCTATAATTCTTATTAGTCCATGTCCATGAATATTTGACCTTACTTCTTATTGTTGTCAACTTATATTACTTATGTCACCTCAACTTATTGTTAGATGTAATGACTGCAACGACTCGCCAATATATATGCTTTCTTCGTTAAGCGCTCTACCTTAAATATACTTTCTTTTTTTCGAAAAATCCGTAGACCTGTATATTAGGCACAGAAATAGCTTGTCGACCTCTTGTCGATTGCGGTGTTGTTTTTCATCAAAATGATATCCTGCCCCCCCATGACTTTTCTGCTCAATAAAACAGTTTTGAACTAGTTGGACACGCCACATTACTTCTCCGATGACAAAGCCTTACTCTACGACAGCTAGGGCAGAAGCTGCTAAATAAAATTTGACTAATATTTCTGTGCACACTTATCGACAGATTATGAAAACATATATACAGAAGGGTTGCTACAGATATTACAAACGAATATGTGCTGGCAATATATTGAATTTAGCCAATCCATACGATTGTTTCCTTTGATTTCCTTGCAAATATTCCGGTTTGGAATCTTGTTAGTACCAAGCGCTTTATACCTTTTCCATTGAATTAGTGTTTTAGAGTTGATTCCGTAAGCACCAGAGATCCCGATCCCCTCGGAAAATTGTGGATCTTGGTGCCTCATGACTTTAGCCATCCTAATGATAACAAACACAAACTATTAGGATTACATTAAAATTCCAAGTCTCCAAAAATCTTGAAGCCAAACCAAAAGTTAAAATTAAACCTATGGACTAGGAATTTTCTAGTCAAATCACAAACAATGGAGTAATTTAGGTTACATTTGTACCTCGTAATGCTTCTGTAGTTCTGTCAGACTGGGAGTAATTGCTTTAAGTGCTTTTCGCACTTCGCCCCATCTTACATCTTCAAGAATCGATTATTTGTTTGAGTTTTACGGCGCAAGGACAGCAAGGGTCATGCTGCGCTGGACCTACAGTTTTCAGAGTAATCCAAACTCTATAATGTCTTGGAAACCAAACCCTGGACTACGGTGAGCAGTTAGCCGGTCAGCGTTATTTGTTGGTGCAATTGGGAGTCAAACCCGGTATAACTGATTGATAGGCGAATGCGTTACCACTACACCACCGCAGGGCCCTCGAGAATCGGAACCAAGTCTGCACGAAATCAGAAAACGTGGGAGAATATATTCTGTACCTAACAGTTACCATTTAAAATGCTTGCAGTACGCTTGTGCTTTGGAACGTGCATTCAGAATCTAATTTTATAAGAGACGTGTATAGTGTTATTTAGTGAAATATTGACATCTGTCCTTGATACAAGGAAAGAGACGTACAAACGAGATAGCAAAAATCATCCTATGGACGTCCTGAAGATGTCCAGGGCATCCCAAGGACGATATTTGCTATCTGTGAAGGATTTACTGAAAGTTAAACGCACAAAACTACGGAAATTTTAAGGTAAAACCTTTCGAAACCTCAAAATATGAATACATACTGAAAACATGTAATTCATTTAGGTGTCGACTTGAAAATTTTAACAAAAAAAATTTTCATCGAAATGTGTCCGATAGTACTCTATTACCCCACAACATTCAATCAATTTCGCAAAAGTTCTGATTACGATTTATATTCCACAACATCTGGGTTTGCAAATATAATGTTTTAAAAATAAAATATCATAGAATGTATCTAGACAAAACTGGGGCGATACATTTCTGAAATAAACAGAGAATAAATTGCAAGTTGAGAGTTTGATCGGTTTCTTCATTCATCAAGAAACAAAAAAGAAACTGCTGCTTGATACGTAAACAGCAGTTCTGCAAAATCGCAAAAATCAGTATAATTGTGGATATTCATTTTCATTTCCTTATCTTTTCATTTTCTTGTATGTATTTATTCATATGACTTTCTGTGTTTTTCTTTCTCGCTCCTTATCTTTGTTAATATCCCCTCTCAAAAAGAAATTTATTTTCCTGATTTTTTCCGCTTTTCTTTCCCCTTCCATTTTTACGGTTTCATTTTCATCTTTTTTCTGCCAATGACATAGCGACCATTAGGAACTGTATCAAACACTATAATAATAGCAATAGTTTATTGATCACGAGCCACATGTTGAATAGTATATACAGTGAGTGAAATATATGAGTTATACAGGCATATATGAGTTATAGTAGCATATACGGAGACCATAATATTGGATATTTTCTGCTAAAATATTTAGATTAGAAATGTGACAGAATATAAACAAAGAAGTAGCTGGTTACAAGATTCTCTGCCAAATTTGTGAACATGTAGAATATATGTGGGATTAAAAGTCACACTTTTTGCAAAGCAATAACTCTTACCGTCAGTCCCCACCATCGCTCGTAAAAAGCAATTTTTAAATATTAGCGTATGTACTAAAATGCATTATGACCAATCCACGTCTAAAGAAAGGAACTTCAATGCAGAATGGCCAGCTATACATGTGAGTATAATAGAATAGTATATAAACAATCACAGTACCTACTTTTTATCAATAGTGTATTCGGTATGAGAATTGGGAAAGCTGCTGAATTATTGGCGTTTTATAAAAGGAAAAATTGCGATGGCTAAAGAAGTATTTCTGACACTTCCCAGCTTGTGGGATGGACGCGTACACTCTCATGAGTATTTATAAAAAGTGGTACAAGGGTGAGTAAAGGAAACATCGCCTTTAAGCTTGCGTCGATCGCAGTTCAGTGATGTCAGAGATCATCGGAGAATGTGGCACATCGATCATAGCAACGGTAAGACCACAGTCCAAAAAATCATCAGGTGACCTGACTACCTACCATCACTTCATGAAATCGATTCCTCTTAGAGTGGCTGCTGTTTTACGTGCCCATGGAAGTCCTACATTTTATTAAATAGGTAGGCATGATGTAATGGCTCTTCTGTCTATATTACATTTATAGATATTTTATGGATTTTAGATTTCTTATTTGGGAACATTACAATAAATGCGTGGATAAAAATTATTGGTTCACAATATTTAAGGTTTTCTTTCTAATTAATTAAAAAAATACATTCGTTTTCAATAGGTGAAGTAGTTTAGTTCTCTCTGCGTTGTATTCATATTTTTTATTTAGGTCATCAACAGGGGCGGCTGGAGGTTCACCCGGGCGGCCAGGCATAGATTGCTTTTTGGCGCCCCCTCCCCCACAGACGAAAGCAGTTTTTCACAGATGCACAGTGAGCCATATACATGTTATGATCACCGCGAACTACGGTTCCATAACATTATCATTTCTAGATTTTTCGATGGAAATATGTAGACAAAGACGAAGTACCATTTTGACTTCCCACGAAGAGATTTGATGTCGGTGACACGCTGACTGCGGTATCGGCCATACGTAACCCGTGAGGAATACACATCCAAGATTTTGCCGCGGAACGGAACGATCATGACACAAAGGATGCTGAAAAACGGCGTCCGGCCATAAGAAAGGAGAGAGGATTTCGCAGCTGAATACATAACAAGCGACCACCTAAAAAGGGCCATTAGATGGTTTTGGAAATGGTCGGGAAGACAAAGCTTTCTCCAGAACGTTCTTGAGGACAAAGAGGGAGTCGGTACCTTGCAATAGCCCGGAGAGGTGCTGACTCTGGTTGAGCTAGAGTTGGAGATGGGAAATAGCCGTGAGCGTAAGGGGTCGACCTTTGAGTGTCTTGTGAGTAAGAAGCTAGCAGTTTTTTCGCGGATAAGGATGATCCGATCGCAGATCTGGAACCGAGGCCTCAGCTGTCTTCTCATAATCCTTCGACACAAGTTTCGATGCTATAATTATTATTTTAATTAAAACTTTTATTCGTTGTAAGAGATCTGTATCTGACTACGAACGTCAACCTTCTTCTACAATCATTCTCTCTACGCCGACGGTCTGGTGGTATGTCTCGGACTAGCCTGTATGACATGCATCTTCGCAAGCCGTAAATCTCTTTGTCTTCCGTAATTTGTCATAAAAAACTGGATACTAATATATAATCAGTATACAGGTAGGGTATCTCCTAGGAAGGAATTAAGCAGGGGGGGACGGTTTAGAAGCGGGAGTCAAGGTTAAATTAGGAAATACTAGTAACTATGTGCTAGATAAATAACAAATGTGTTTTAATTGTAAACCCGTTTTCACCTTATCTTACTGTTTTATACCTGTTTTTTGTATTACTTTAACAATCATTGATCTTCGTTCTACAGAGGATCATTACATACCCTATAAAAGTATCCAAAATTCTCTGAAATAATTTCTCTAAAAATGTCTCTAAAAAATTCTTTAAACGTATCTCTTTTTAGAGAGATTTTCTACTGTTGGGTCAATTAAAAAAATTTTAACTTGACTTCAGTTTGGCTCCCTCATCCAAACGGGGCCCCGGGCGGCCGCTACGGTCGCCTGGCTTTTAAGCCACCCCTGGTTATCAATTTTTTTAATATATTTATAATGAGGGGTGTTAAAGAGATCTCTCCATATTATTAAGTTATGTTTCGATCATAGACAACTACCCCGGAACTAGTAAAACGAGCTTAGTTTCATTCTGAACCAAAATACAGTTCATAAAGTCAGAGTAACTGTATATTTCATTATAATTTATAGCTACCATTAGCATTTGCGGAGTGGACAGGGGCACAAGAAACTTGTGTAGCAGTAAGTTATTATTTATGAGGTGGGTGGTTATAAATTTACCAAATGCCGTCGTCCACTGCCGTGTTTCTGTGCGATCGAGTAGTACAGCGCTTGTCTTATATCACCACTAGTGGTTAAACGCGAGTGCAAGCATAAGGGACTGATGTCGAGCCGGTTTTTTATATGGATTGTATCGCGGTATTGAAAAGACGAATTTACAAGAAACATGTTCCCAGTAATTTAATTATTAATTAAATTTATTTAAGATTTGATGGATGTATTTTTTGCGTTCTTCATATATATTTCTCTTCAGGAACATGAGAGTACAGTTGTAGAAAGCTCTACGGTGGGTGCAGTGGTAACGCATATGTACAAGCGCGCCGTTAACACTGTATTATAATTACCGCGAACTACGGTTCCATAACTTTATCATAAAGAAATGAAAATAGCTAAGTTAGTTCCTACATATTAATATAAGAAAGGTAAGAAAGATAACAAAGGAAACAATAGACCAATAGTAATAACCTCTGTCTTCGCGAAAGTATTTGAAGAATTACTTTACAAAAGAAGAATTGATTTTATAGACAATAATGATATAATGGATAATTTCCAATTCGGGTTTCGAAAGGGTAAATCAACTGAAGGGGAGCTATTGAGAATAATAAATAGAATACAGGAGGCAATAGAAAGCAAGGAATATGGAATTAGCATTTTTTTTATCCGAATAAAGCATTTGATGTAAATAGAAATATTATTTAAAACTTAGTTAAGGGAAAATCAAAAATTTGTTGAGCAGTTATTTAAAGGATAGAAAACAAGTTGTATATGTGAAGGGAACGAAATCTAAGTTATTGATTAATAATTACGGAGTACCTCAGGGCTCCAATTTGGGGCCATTATTGTATTCCTTATATGTTAACGATATATTCAACGTGTCTGATATAGGAAACATCACATTATTTGCTGATGATACAAGTGTCATTATTACTGATAAGGATTTAAATAAGGTAATGGAAACAGGTATCAATGAAATAAAAAAATATGAAAAATGGTTTGCTATTAATCAACTGAAGTTAAATGTGGACAAATCAAAATTAATAATTTTTTCAGGTAAAAATAAAAAAATAGATGACGATATGATTAATAAATCTATAACAGTTAATAATAAGAAAATAGAAATAGTGGATAAAATTTATTTCTTAGAAGTTCAACTTACAAATAAATTAAATTGGAATGGTCATATAAACAAAATAACAAAAAAGATATGTAAAGGTATAGGAATTCTAAGACGGATAAGTAAAAATCTATCCCCAAAAATAAATAATGAACTCTATAATTCTCTGATTAATTGCCATCTAGTATATTGTAACTGCGTTTGGGGTAATTTGGGTATTGTTAACAATGATATTATAAAAAATTTGCAAAATAAATCAATCAAACTGATTAATAGAAATAATAGAATAGACTTAAAGATTTTTTTAATGAATTCTAATATATTGCAAATTGAATAGATTCATAAATACTGTATACTAATTAAAATGTTCGAAGGTGAAGAAATAGAACACTCGCTCATTGCCAGATTCGAAAAACCAATTAACGCGCTCTCAGAATTTTATAGTGGTGGGGAGGATAACGCAAATGAACCGAACACTTCAGCAGATAAAGTAGGTCCCCCTTATATGTTCGATTTAACGAACAGAAGGAGAATAGCCAAATTACAAAGTGAAGATGGATACTACTATATAATCAGCACATAATGCCATGTTTTTCATGCTTATTTGTCACCATGTCTTCCTTTTCCACCATATCAAAATACTTTTTTCGCATAGTTGGTCAAAATTACGGAAGACCAGCTGGTTTTGTATTAGATTATGAGATGGATATTGCGAAAGAAATATTTATATTTGCTGAATTGAAGAACTGTTCATTCATGACATTCATTGATTTCATTGATTCATTCATTCATTGTTCATCATGAATCAATAAAGAATTTTTCTGGCTTGGGTCCCGGGTACGTTGATTTTTACCAAGCATACATTATCATATTTTGGAATTTTGGGAAAGACAGCTGATTGTGAATGAGCGAATGCAATTTTGTGATGTTATTCCTTTCTGATAAGCATATATGATTATAAAAACGCAAAGGGCAAAATTGTGTTAAGCGTTTAGCGAAATATTTCCATGGAAAAAAGAAATATACGTAGTATGGCTGTATGTCGCTACAGGTGGTATAATCATCAATTTCGATTGCTCTGAAAGACTGGCTTGACTAAATGCATTATCAAATATATTTTCGTCCATTTGACCTGTCCACGAATCCGTAATTAATAGAACTTTTGATGTTATGTTCGATTTGAGTACACCCACTGAGGAAAATCTTATGTGTTTCGGTAGAGGATTTACCACTTTTGGAGCATTCCAGAATAACATTAGGGCGTTTAAATAATTTTTCCTGTACGCGTGGACCGAAGACACCCTTTGGTTCCTGATGGATGAGCAGAAATTGCAGCAATAATTGTCCAGCAGCAGAAATGATAGGTCGGATTATTACGGAATGGGATATGGCGTGAGAAGATTGAATGGTATTCGGAGTGTGCTTTTCCCCATTAATCGATAGAGTGCGCTTAGATGCCAGATCTTTAGTGAATCCGCTGTGGTCAGTGTTTAAAACGTCATCAAAAGGATAGTTGCTCATTGCATCTGTAACTATGTTGACGAATTCTATAGCTCTATCTTCCAAAGCCGTTGTGTGTATAGTACATTCATGCGTAACGAACTTGGTGACTCTTATCCTTGCTGTGCCACGCTATTTTTTAATTTTAATAGAAAAGTATCACTTGCGCTAAAGTTTGTGGGCTTTTCTCTCATTGCAATATTCAGAAACCATAACTTTAAATCGTCATCGTGAACTGTTAATAAAACATGTTCCCGGGCATTTTTAAACTTCTCAAATTCTTCGTCTTTAATCCTTAACAGTTTTTCACATCTTGTACCCTGGGAAGCAACATAATCCTGAAAGCGATAAATTTGTATATGTGAAAGCGCGTTGTCTTTAAAGCGATGCTGTATGCTTTTCAAGGAACGTAGTTTTCCTGACCCACTCTATGTAAACGCAACTACTCTTTTCATGTCTTCTAATGTGTAAGTTACGCGTGACGGCAAATTAGTTTGTTCATCCCATTCCTCATCATTTATTTCATTACCCTGTATTGCATTATACTTCATTTCATTTAAACAAATATCAAGTGTATTCTCGTCATTCATTTCGTATTTAACCCGCTTATCATCTTAATACTCAAAATTTTGGATAAAAAGAAATTTTCGAAACCCTTGATCAAAGCTAGTTTACAAGCAATGGCAGAGACGCTTCAAATTATTTAAAAACATTCGTTATAACATTGCTATTTTTGTCATGAGGGAAAGTAATAACACGTTTAGACGAAGAAATTGTTTTTCCGCTTAATTTTCAGAGCTGGCTTCTCTAAATAAAGATGTACGGAAATAAAAACGGGAAAAAAATGAAGCCTTTGCAATTTAATTGAACTGCCACACAAACAGATGAAACATAGTTCAAACTTGCATGTTTTTGCGTTACTTTTATTCGCTCCAATTGACTGGAATTTAATGGAGCAACTAGTATCTAAACTTCCTTGAAAGGTTTTTTTTTAGTGCTTCATGTTTTTTTCTCTTCAATGAGATTACACGAATAGAGCATCTGACGATAATAGATGCTGATACTTAAATTTTGGCCCGTTGAGTTTCATTACTTTCACCGTATTAGGACACGAATTCAAAAAACTCCACCATTCGTTCCTTTCCTTTTTTTAAAAGCAGTAACAATACTTTTAAAAAATTATATATATGCTTTTATTTTGCTCGATTGTCTGGGGCTCAGGTATGTCATTCTTTCCGGCAGTAAATGATATCAGCTTAGAAAACCGACTATTTGTCGAAACCAAATTCTAACGTACAATGTTAAATTTATTTTTTACTTTATGAGTAACAAAAAATGAGTCGTGTAGTATTCCAAGTCCACTGAAATCACAACTAATGATATGCATTCTGTTAGCAAAGAGACAAGTGCATTTATAGATTTGTGAATCGCCGTGATATTTGAAAGTTGTTACAACGTGTAAACCACGAACTAATGTTATAATATTTAGAAAATATTATGTAACTGATAGAACATTTATGTAACTTAGAGGACACTTATGTAATTGACAGAACGTTGATCTAACTTAGAGAACATTTATGTAACTGACCACATATTCAATTGATAAACCTCAGACTGGTAAGCGTCGATTTCTGTCGTCAGCTATTTCTGCAGCAATATCTGACGAACGTGAGCGCTCATCTTTCTTGTATCACCAATACGGCCAGCGAAAGAAGTCTCCCTATACCCAGGTAGCAAAGGACATCCTTGGGACGTCCTGAGGACGTTCCGAACATCCCTAAGGCGATCTTTGCTATCTGGGTATAAATACCCCCCCCCCCCCTGCCCCCGTGGAAAATATTTCCTCGCAAGTAAAATTTGTTTATATGAAAAAATACGGAAAAGGAAATATTACACTGTTGAACCTTGTTAACGCAAACACTAAGTTGTACAGAAAATCTGTTCGTGTTAACAATAGTTTGTATTATCAAGTCATTTATTCCAGCTTTGATTACTATATACATATTTTCTCATTATTATGTATATACAATCATTATTTCATTACACATATACATGTTTAACAAAAATAATAGTATATACGCGACTTTAAAGTCCATATATTATATGGTTTCTTCACCACAAACCTTATTATAAATAACCCAATATCTGACCTTAAATAATTGTATCCATCCAAATAAGCATTTAAAATCACTCACAATCAGCACATTAACAAAAACGCGGCATTTCCTTGTAAAATTAAACCTGTGAGTGAAAGATTTTGCAGTCGAAGCTCTCTAATCCACCTCATTAGCGGTATTTCAACTTTTTCATTTTTGGTAATTCTCATGATTTTTCAGAAGGTCCAAACCGATTGACTGCAAAAGCAGATTAGATTTTTTAAATCGTCCATTGTGCACTCTTTGCTTTCATAGATTTTGCGGCAATGTGCTCGTATACGTTATTCAACTGCGTAATTCACACAATTTTTAATTTCTACATTTTTCCTCTAATCGCAATGACTTTTGCACTTCGTGATTTTTTTTACATTTGAACGTTGAAAGAATAAAGCATAAAATCCCATTCTACATCAAACACACGTCACAAAAAAAAAAAAAAAAAAAAAAAAAAAAAAAATCTTCCTACTGTTTCATAGTGTAAAGTTAGGGGTGATGGAAATGAAACTGAAAAATTGTTCTATGTTGTCCAAAGTGACTCGATCACTCTAACCCTCTATGGCCATTAGAACAAAGGCCATCCTCTTTAAAAGATAAATATTATTGAGAGTGACATATATATTTATCATCATCATCATATTCAACCATTATCTATCCACTGCTGAATGAAGGCCTCTCTCCAAATGCTTTCCACACAAGTCTATCCTGAACAATTCGCCTCCACGTCACCCTAACCTATTTCCTTATCTCATCCACCCATCTTGTTTGAGGAGATTTTATAGGTCTTCGGTGGTCTCTTGGAATCCAGTTGAGAATTTCAGTTGTCCATCGTTGATTAGTTCTTTTGCAATATGCCCATCCCGTCTCCATTTCAGCCTTTTTACTTTAACAATGATGTCCTCTACTCTAGTTTGCTCTCTCACCCAAGTGTTTCTTTTTCGATCCCTCCTAGTTATTCCCAGCATGCACCGCTCCAGGTTCCTTTGGGTTGTCTGTAACTTCCGTATTGGGCCAACTCTTAGACTCCATGTTTCTGATCCATAAGAGAGCACTGGCAATACACTAGGTTACTGGCCCGGTAGGTTCTACATATCGTCACATACGTTCAGCATGTGGGTCTTCTCCCTGTTAGATACCAGCAACCCTTTTGCAGGCCATATATATATTGCAGAGGGATACGTATCACTCTGCAAAAAGACTCCTGTACTGAAATCAACACTTACAACAAAAAAGATTGCTTTCCTTTTAAAGTCGTCACGCTGCCCAATTTTAACTCCAACATCAGCCTCCGGAGTCAATGGAATATTATCATTATACGTATCCTAAGGTTTAATAGAATTTAAACGACGCTGACTTCTTTTCTTGCTCTAGAATCACTGTAAAATCCATACAATCGCAACTGAAGCAACGGATTCTACACATACAAATCCGATGAATTCTAAGGTTTAATAGAACAAAAACGACGCGGATTGTTTTCTTGCTCTGGAATCACCGTAAAATCCATAAAATCGCAACTGAAGAAACGAATTCTACACATACATTTACGGTGAATTTAACTGATTTTAGAAAGTCGCCAGAGAGAGAGAGGGAGACTGGCGTCCGTTGACATTAAATAATTTTAAAAATGTTTGAAATGGCGCATTGTAGCCATTTGTGAAAACCTTGAACGGAGTGAATGCAAACCCTACATTCACGGTAGTTCCCGAACTGCTAATTTTCTAAGAAAAAAAAATCACTAAACAAAAAATTTTTATTTTGATGTTCTTCACCTGTTATACATACTTGGCAGTTCCCAACTCTTTTCTAGTGTGTTAAAAAAGGCAGTTTTAGGCTTATTTTCACTACATAGTAACACAGATCAAAATCAGAAAACGGAATTCCGGATTTCTTTGTCTCTGCTGTATTATTAGCTCAATTACTTAAATTATGTATCAAAAATTGTATTTAATTCATGCAATTGGCTACGTAGCAACGTGATGGGCATAAACAGTAGTTACGCTCTACAGCCAAACCGTCCCCTTTGCGGACACGGGGATATGGGCAAATATGCCTTTTTTTCCTGTCCTCAACAACATCTCTTATTTTGTCAGTAGAGTTCAGGACCACCCTGTACTTTCCTGCTAAGTTTAAAAATACTCGAAAATTCGCATATGAAATTATTTCCATTTTTGGAAGTACTTGCGGTATGAGTAGTTATTTGTAATTATGAAAGTAGATAAGCCACCTGTCAGATCTAAAATTACGGACACTCACCTTGTGTCAGTTTTGACAGTAAGCGCCAAGAACAAGATTTCCCTCGAAGTAAGAAAGCTAGTGGCAGAGGAGAGCTGCCAAGTATCAGGAAAAATATATGAATTCTATGGTTCTTGTCCTTTTTTTAATATTATACTTCTCGAAATAAATCTACGTTTCTATGAAAATTGAAGCGTCTTTTTTTTTTTTCGGCCCGCATAAATTTAAACGTCATTTATTTGGCCAGTATAGGGCATTGAGTTTGATATACTTGATGCAGACGTTCCGGAAAATTATTTTTCTTATGTGGACCAACGTTATCGTTTTGAAATAAGAAGTTTCCCGTATTAGTTATGAAGGAGAGTGTTACAGGTTTAAGATGCCAGCAACATACCAGCGAGCCATTAAATTTTCTGCATTGCATAACGAAGTGGGACGAAAATCGCTAATTGAACCTCAGACCAGAACACCCTGTATTCGAGTTGCATGCTGCTAGATGCAGATAACTGTATTGTCCTTTTCGCCACGTTGCCGCCATATGTGTATCCGGGTATGGTCGCAAGCTAAGAAAAACAGAGATTCATCATTAAAGATAATTTGACCTCACTCTGCCTCTCAGGACCCCGGGACACGGCACCGATCCAATTGCAATCGACTATGAGTTGATATCAGTAGTAAGCAACGCAATGGCCAATGCCTTTGCAACCCTACTTCCACGATCGTTCACCGAGTGATGGGTTGCCTGTTGGCTGGTATCAACGCTCGTTTGAAAGCCGATAGTGTATCTTTATGAGTAGCTAAGACTTGTTGGAGGTGGAGATGATAATCACGGTGGATATTTACTTTCGGTACCCAACTCCAAGCTTTATGGTTGTAGGTACTATTTTCAACACAACGTTCGATCGTAGTGTTATCCAGTCCAAAATATGCCCCATACGTCTAGCCGACAATCCAGCTTCGTGAAAGAAAACCAATTATCCACCGTATTTCAGAGTCCGCTACCTGGTTATGTTTCTTGCAAGCACGGATTCTGGACATTAATATATTATAGGAATAAGTTTTTGTTTAGATTTGTTTTTTATTTTTTCAAGGTAATCGTTTTATAGAAATACAGTAACGTCTACATCAAAACGCGCAAAATTTAACTATGTATTAGCTACAACGTCTATGGGATCGCTACGAAATATGAAATGGTTATACACGACGCCCGTCGAAACTCATTGTATATAAATTTTCAGATAAATCAAACAAGCAATTCTATGTATTTCAATTTTATATACTCAATATGTTTTAAATAGCTGTTTAAGTTTTCTACATGTCCAGTTTTTATAACGTTTATCCTAGATTATACGACATCTTTTTGATTTAGTTTCAGAACTTGTTAAAATAAGAATAAACATTTGAAGCAAAAGAAGTTTGAATCTCATATTTCACAAGTTTGCTTTGCGAAGTATATTCGCATCGGATATGATTAAAATGCGAGTATTTCCCACGAGGCACGAAGATGAAATTTCCGCTTCAAAAGAGAACAAATTAGAAAGGCATGTCAAACAGATGCCCAAAAAAAAAAACCGAAATACAGCCCTGAAAGAAATCTCTCAGCTGAATAATAACAGCAATATCGTTAAATGGAATTGCTTTCGTGGAAAAATGTAGTTTTCAAATTTTTTTTTTAATCAAATATATAGCTCTTTATTCAGTGCGGTGTAAAAGTAAACCTGTTTTAATATAGATAGTAAGATACGAATAATAAAAAATGAAATTTCTTTTCTTTCGCGAGTGACATCGTCTTTCATTGCCGGTGATGCCGATCTAATTATCCACATATAAGGACAAACACATCCGTAAGTAATTGATGTGGGACGGTTTTTCCTCGTCTTCGTACGAAGTTGAACCTTTTCATGCGCGAGTATAAGAACCATAACTCGCTCATACTCATGCGATATTGCCTATACTCGGGAATGCCCCATATGGACCTTTAAAGTGTTTACCCCGAACAAGATTTTTATTGGTGTTGAAGCCTGTCACATAAACATTCATATTTGCTTTAATAATTTCGAATGTCGGCATGGAAAATATGTGGGTAAATTGATGTGGGTTGGGACAGCCTTCCCTATAAGAGTGTGTAGACAGTGACGCTTGCGCATGCGTGGAGTGGAAACGAAGAAGACTCGCGAGACGTGAAGCAACCGAGGTGGAGGTTGGACGCAGGGCAGCGACGCTTACAATGATATAGGAATATAGCGGATATTACCACCGCGACGATATACTTATGACGAAGTAGGACACTTTGTGTTATGTGCGTTAACGTAGAAGGCGCGACGTTGTAATTGTGTGAAGTAGTTGCTTTATTCATTAAAGGACATAATATTTATCCATAGAGTTCTAGAGTTATTCATAGTGCCTCATTATAAAGCATAAGTTCCACATTAACAATATAATATAATAGGGGAACTAGGGGCAAGAGTACGCAAGTTGTGAAAAAAATTCTACGCTATAACACTTAATGAAACAATTAGTTTAATGTATGTTTAGAAACTTTACTTCTTTGGTTTCTTAAATAAAAATACGCAATTATGAAAAAATATTTTTTCTGTGTATAAATAATATAAAATGAAATGAGAAATGCGTACTCTTATCCCGGCCTTAGGGCAAGAGTACGCTCTAATTGAACGACGGTAGTAATACGCAATAATTTTTTTTAGCTTCTTTGTCGTCCTTTTCTTGTTGTTTAACTTCTTACTGTTGTTTCTAATGAACATGAAGTCAAAATCTGAGGTTTTAACCCATGATTCACACCCCACAACACAATTTGTGAAAAAGAACCGTTCACCCTTGATTCTGAAACTGGCCAAACTTTTTCCTGTTGCTGTTAAAGTCACAATTTTTTGGAGTAGGGTGACAAAGAGAAAATTCTATTTATTGTTCCCTGTAAAGCCGGACGTTTTTAACGAACTAATGCTATACAGGGTGAATTTGACCTAATCTGCCAAACGAAAGGGGGGTGATAGAAGAGCCCATGTGGAGCATAAAAAACCGTTGCAACCTTGTCCTATCTCTATCCATTTCCGAATTATGATGGAAAGAAGAAAAAATGCGGAAAGTCTGAAAAAACAAAATTTGTGAGGTTACTGAAAGATCTACACGCAAAATAAGCATATGTTTGAAAGAACAGAAAATGTCTTATAAGACGACGTTATTTCCGTCAGGATATCTGAATTTAACGGCGAGCTACAAGCGCTGAAACATTGGCGAAGTACAAAATCGAGTTGTCGCCAAAATTTTTAACCGGCAATTCCGCAAAAAATCTTCTAGACATAATCGGTCAAATTTACCAAACAACTTACCTATTCCACCAGCTTTCTAATGAGCCTAAAATAAACCATATTAGCATTCTAGTTCAAGAGAAATTTAGTCTTATGTCTGCAACACACCACTGAAATCGGCCTTCGCCGAAAAAGGCCTGCTGTTTTTTAGGCGCAAGAATGAAAGTTCTAAAGCCAACCAATAAAAGCAGCATTTGTTTTGAAGTGTACAAATACGATGGAAACAAAAGAAGTATGACGTTTCCCAATTCTTTCAAAAAAGTATACACACACAAAACAAAAAATGCTAATAGATGTATCCCAGGTCTAGCTATGATTACAGCATGTATGCATTTGGAAGGATGTGTGAAACTCACATCTGTTGCTGAAATTGGTCTCCCCAACACCTGATACATGCCCTCGCCCACTTACGAACTGAAACTACCATAGCTCTTAGCGAAAGCTTATCCCTCAGTTTTACTATTGCTTCGTCGAGCCGGATACTAAAGTCTAACAAACTGACAAATTCTGTGCAGTAAACCTTTTGCTTCAGGAAACTCCAAACAAAGAAGCCCATTGGAGTCAGATCTGGCGATGTAGGTTGTCAAACTGGATGCGAGCGTTGGAAGACATCTGCAAATGTTCGTCGAATGCCATTTTTTTTTCCGATGAACGCCGATTTCAGTAATGTATTGCAGGCAAAATGCTAAATAACTTTTCCTGAACTAGAACACTGATATGGTTTATAGTAGGTTCATTAGAAAGCTGGTGGAATAGGAAAGTATTTGGCAAATTTGAGCGGCGATTGTAGCTAGAAGTATTTGTGGTATTGCCGGTTACAGATTTTGGCGACAACTAGATTTTGCACTTCGCCAATGTTTCAGCGCTTGTTAACTCGCCGATAAATTCAGATACCCTGATGGAAATGGAATCATCTTGTAGGAATTATTCTGCTCTTTCCAAATATGGGCTCATTTTGCGTGTAGATGTTTCTATAATTGCACAAATTTTGCTTTTTTCAGACTTAACGCATTTTCCTTCTTTCCATCATAACTCGGAAACGGTTAGAGATAGGACAAGGTTCCAATAGATTTTTATGCTCCACACGGGCTCTTCTATCACATTCTTTCATTTGGCAGATTACGTCAAATTCACTCTGTATAATCAGAGGGGGTGCAAAGCACCCTGCTCGCGTTCTCGCGTTCCTTTAATCGGCGCGCCTGCTCGCGGATTAAAGATCCCCTCCTATTTGTGTTTGACGTTTATTCTTTAGGAAATAGTCTCATTGCAATAGGTGAAATGTATCCTGCAGTGATATTATTTGTAGATGTGCCTGGACTCCGAGATGGATCTTGGTCAAGTAGCCTACAGGATGATAGATCTACTGGCTGTAGATCGTATAGGCTGGAGATCGATGTAAATGCCGGATCTGGGAGGCCAGAGGTCAAAGGCACTACTTCTTGGAGAGTACTTGTTGACGGCAGGTATTGAACACCGATAGTTGATACATGTGGATCATTGCTGATTCGCTGATTTTGTGAAAACGAAGAAGTACTGGCTCATCCGTCACGTTTGAAGGAAGAAAATCATCAGGTGCGAATGCATTTTTGTAGAGAGGCCCACATAACCTGAATACTTATTAAGCATTTTATATATTTGTTGCCCTAACTTATTCTGCTCCAAAGATTTGGGCCACTCTGAACATGGTGATTTGTCTTCCTGGGTGCGTTGTCATCATGTTATCTTCATACAATGTGTAAATGCAGCGTACTCTTACCCTAGGCTGTGATTTTTAACACAAACAATTACCTAATTGCAGTATGAATTTACGTTGGTTTGATACTACGGGTTAGATATCACTAAATCTTCAAAGATTTCATCCTTACCCTACTAAATGCTTACTGATATATTCAGATAGCGTGCAACAACCTGCACATTTTACTAAAATGACACTAACTTGCAGTTAAAAATACTTGCCGCAGTATTATAAGAATTTAATATGATTTCGAACAATCATCGTTATCCATGCATATATATATATATATAGGCATGACTAAGTCCCTACCAGTTCTCTCTTATAAAAAGTGGTCACTTTCAGACATTCAGGTGATCAATTTATTAATGTGGTCACTTTGGCAGGTGCCACTGCATATGTTGTTTGAATTTTTGCAAAATATTATTTAAAATAATAGGAAGTAAACACCAGAAAGAAGTAATTCACTTTCATATTAAGAATGTAAAATCTTACTACAGATGAATAATTTTTATTTATTCATTTCGGTTTTATTTTAATTTAAAAACAAGCTCTAAAATAAATAGAGCCTGAAAGGCAATAAATTTTGTTTTAATTTTCATTTTTATTAAATAAACTTATTTTCTAAATTACCAAGCTTTTTAATTTCCCTTATGTCCAAAAATTTCTTTCAAATTTCAATCAAAATAATCGTGAAATTCGGGTCATGCGTTTAAAATAAAATGCGATAGATGTTTGTGAGGCTTGGTTCTTTAATTACTGATTTGTTTGTTTAATTTGCGTAAGAGTAAATGGCAAGTGATGGAGTATTTGCTGAGTTAAAAATATTGCGATTGATTTAGATCTGCAAGCCTAATCTTGAAAGTTTTGAATAAAATTAGAAAAAAAAAATCAATTTAACCCTTAAGTGCATAAGCTAAAATTTTTACACTAATGCATGACCTGGGCCAAATTGACCCGAAAAATAAAATTGAGGATTTTTTATAATTTCTGCTTACAGAAGCTCAATTTTTATATTTTGATTGTTTTTAGATTATGTGCAACAAAACTACCTCTATCAATAATAAAATAAGTACAGTCAAACACTGTTAAACCGCTCCTGTAAATAACGTCAAACCGCCTTAGTTTCACAAATTTGTTGTAAACAAGTCTTCTAATGGACATTACTAGCAGAAGTTTAGTGGAGGGCAGGGCAATCCTTAGCTAATGCGGGGCCCGAGGCAAAACATATTTCGGGGGCCCATACATATACGAGTAAGAAAACAAAACGAAATAAAAAAATGGAATAATGTATGTCTACTAGATGGCACGAAATGCAAGATCAGAAACAAAAATATTTTTGGGGAAATTGTCAATATTACAAAAATTAAAAATTTGAGCATTATTCAAGAAGCGTGGGACCCAGGCCATGGGTCCTGCTAGCCCCTGCTTAAGGGCGGCCATGGTGGAGGGCATATAGTGGTATACCTGCTTTTTTTTGGATGAACAGCGTATGTTTCTAAAATTTTGATGTTTTAATACAGGCCGTATCCC
>QLNU02015360.1:234612954-234636878 GCA_006491805.2 Dysdera silvatica
CTAATTGTCATGAATTTGTATTTATAGCTTAGTTTATGGAAACTAGCGTAGAACAAGATAGATGTATATTATTAACTCGCGAGCAGACGAGCCGATTAGAGGAACGCGAGAACGCGCGCGGGGTGATTTGCACCCCATCTGATTATATAGCATTATTTCATTAAAAACGTCCAATTTTACAGGGAACAATAAGTGGAATTTTCTCTTTGTCACCCTACCCCAAAGATTGTGACTTTGAAGGCAACAGGAAAGAGTTTGGCCAGTTTCAAAAGCAAGGGTGGGCGTTTTTTTTTCACAAATTGTAAGTTGTGGGATGTGAAACATCCCGCGCGCCTGCTCGCGGGTTAAGATTTGCAAAATGTCAAATGATATTTTAAGTTTTCATGTGTGTTTTTGTTTTGTTTGTTTGATTGATTGTTTGGCTTTTTTATGGCGCAAGAGCATCTGGGCTATACTGCGCCAATGTTTTGTTTGTATAACGCAAGACAATATTGCATCGAGATGCACAGTTTTCCCAGAGAGTCAAACCAGGGTTTTTGGCGGGCAACAAGAAATGGCAGCCATTCTGTAGTAACCTTAGAACTGAACTTGGGTTAACTGCTCGATATAGGAATGAGTTCATGACGGCAATACAATAAATTTCGTACAACGTTAAATAATTACTTTATAATATTGCTATAGCGTTCAATATTGACTTTATAACTCGTGACACATAAATTTTTTAGATTAACCCTTAAGTGCATAACCTGGGTCAAACTGACCCGGTGTGTTATATTTTGTGCTATATTTCAGATTATTTTCCAAATACACACTTGATTCTTACTGACATCTCAGATTATATATTTTGTAAGCGATCTGGCTAATTCTTATTCTGTCATTTTTTATTATTTTTTTTTATTGCAAATTTCATATCACTACCCGTTAATGCATAACCTGGGTCAAATTGGTCCTATAGATTATTTTGCATATGACGTCGCAATTTTAAATTAAAAATCAGTTTTTTTAGCACATTTTGGCCACGAAAAAGTAAACTACTTTACAAACGCATACAGAAATATTTTCGAGGCTTCAGTCAAGTCCAGTCAAGCTTGATAAACATAAGCATTGTAATTCTCTGCTGCATTTGGAATTGAGAGGATTTTATATTTAAAAGATTCTATATTTTGCCAGATTTATCCCCTTCAATATATTTTTATGATTGAAGGTATGTATTTTATTTATTGGCCACACTGCATACTTCGTCCTTGTTTTTGTCGCCAATCGAGCCAAACACTTCATTTTAGGATTACGTCATCATGACCCCGTTTTGCGTGTATTTCCTGTCCCCATTATGGAATACCGTTTACAAACGGACATACTTTTATATTTCTTATTTGTATTTATTATATTCTATTCTTTCTTAAAAAATACTTATTTACGTACATAAACTAATCATTTCAATTAAAAGGAGGACTGATTCTAAGACGCGGTAAATTTTAATAATAATAGAGAAATTAGTCAGTACAGATAAATAAACTATTGAAAATTATAAATATATATAATCAAAGCTTATAAACATATATATACACAAAGTGTCTCAGCACCAGGGTTACAAACTTCTAGGAGGGGTAGGGTACACCTAGATGACTCGGAATCACATAGCAATGCTGGTCGCAAACCACTCACAGCGCTAGTTCTAAAACCGTCCAGCATGCACAAATAGTGACAACCAGTGCATGAGAAGCGCAAAATGCGATGTCCTAATCATCTATGCACTTGGACAGCTGACCTGAGTTTTATCTGGCGCTTTTCACGCACTGGTTGTAAATATTTGTGCATGCTGGACGGTTTTAGAACTAACGCTGTGAGTGGTTTGCAACTAGCCCAACCTACCCTTCCAAAAGTTTGTAACCCTGGTGCTGAAACACCCTGTATATATATATCGTAAAAATAAGAGAGGATACGGCCTATATTAAAACATCCAAATTTTAAAAATATAAGCTCTTCATCCAAAACACAGCAGGTATACCACTATATGCCCTTCACCACGGCAGCCCTTAAGCAGGGGCTAGCGGGGCCCATGGCCCGGGCCCCGCGCTTCTTGAATCCCGCGAAGCGTAATGCTCAAATTTTTAATTTTTGTAATATTGAAAATTTCCCCAAAAATATTTTTGCTTCAGATCTCGCATTTCGTGCCATCTAGTGGTTATACATCATTCCATTTTTTTGTTTTGTTTTGTTTCCTTAATCTTTGTGTATGGGCCCCCCGAAATATGTTTTGCTCCGAGTCCCGCATTAGCTAAGGACGGCCCTGTCCTCCACTAAACTTCTGTTAGTAATATCTATTAGAAGACCTATTTACTACAAATTTGTGAAACTAAAGAGGTTTGACGTTATTTACTGGGACGGTATAACAGGGTTTGACTGTACATATTTTATTATTTATACAGGTAGTTTTGTTGTAAGTAATCTAAAAACAATAAAAATATAAAATGTGGGTTGTTGTAAGCAGAAATTATCAAAAAATCCTCAATTTCATTTTTCGGGTCAATTTGACCCGGGTTATGCATTAGTGTAAAAATTGTAGCTTCGGCATTTAAGGGTTAACTTGAGAAAAATCTGGTGACTTTGGTAATTATCGCTATAATGGCATTGAAAGGTGTTCCCTTGCCGGAAGTTAACAACACCCTAATACGTCGCAAATCAAAACCAATATAATAAGAATTATTACTGTCTATTACCATAAAGCATTAGCTGTTTTCGAATAAAAAACATCCCTATTGTTCAAATCCCTTGAGGTATTTCTGCAATATTTCCTTTGCCTCCACTCCGATATGCAAGATCAGAAAGTAGATCATCGAGTCGCTTAATTATCTTCCAGTAGGTAGAAATATTTGTTTTTTTTTTGTTTTTTTTGCATACGTCTGCACGTTACATTAGGCAGACACAAATATAGAAATGGCAATCAGGCGAATTATATCCACCGGGATTTCCTTACAAGTACAAACGCTCCATTATCTCTTTTCTATATGTTTGTTTAACAGACCGGATAATATTTGTTCATGGTGCAATGGGTTTGGGTTTTGATCGATGTTTATCGATTTTCAATTCCTCTTACCCCCATCTTCTTCGTTTATTGGTATGAAAATATTTACGTAAACAAATATTTGATTTTTGGGGTCAAAATAATTTTTGAGGCGTAATCGATAGTTCTATTACCATTTACTTCCGTCATGCAGATCCACTCTTGACTGTGTTTTGGTAACATATTTTAAAAGACCATTGAATAGGATAAAACAGGGGTCAGCAACACACGACAGGCGGGGCACAAAGAGTAAATTCAAAAAATCCGAGTAAAGTCGTTAAATTGATAAAAAGGGATTTATTTGTGTTCAGATACAATCTATTTCTATTCAAACATCTTTTAAAGAGGAATGTTGTCAGATATACTTAGATGGTTTAGGCACGTAATGTGAATAAGCGATGAAAGATGGCCGAAAAAGATGCAGCAGTATGTGCCAGTAGGGAGAAGAAAAAGAGGAAGACCGCGAAAAACATGGATGGCAGGGATAAAAGGGTCAATGGGAAAAAAAAAAACATACTGATGCAGACATATGGAGGAACAGAGACCAATGGAAGAAATGCATTTTACGATGGAGGGTATCCCAATGGGGGATTGAGGGAAGGTCCGGTAACCCGAAAAAAAACTGATAGCTGATGTTGTCAGATATATGTGGCAACGTTGTACAAAGTCTTAAATTTGCAGTCGGACTGGCTGACTTCTTAAGCCTTGAACGATCCTTAATTCTATTTCATCCGCCCAAGGCTTCATTTTCCCCCGTCTCAACGTCTCCATTATTAATCATGTTTGCTGGTTATGAGATTAGTGTTGTGGATATTTAATATTGCTTAAACGTCTGTTGTAAAAAAAAAAGGCATCTATATGAGTTGCTCCCAAAAGCCGTGGTCTAGAAAATATAGTTTCATATAGCAAAAGCATCCCGCTATTTATGCTTTGTATTTTCAAATTATCCATACTATAAAACGTGCTTCAACGTATAAAGGCATTCTCCAGAAAACGCCATGTTATGCACAGAATAATCCTTGTTGCCCATGCGCCATAAAATCCAACTAACCAAGCATTTTCAAGAAAAGCTATTCTTTTAATGAATTAGGAAGGTATAAAAAGATCTACTTAAAGTGTATTAATAAATGGATGATAATATGAACAGTGATAATTCGATGAGTGGCACACAGTACAATTTGATGCATGGCACACAGAAGAACGAGAACGAAACAAAATTATTTGAGTGTGTTGCGGCAATTTTGCTTACATGCAAGATGATATTTATATAAGGCGTAACATGTTCAAGTGTAGAGTTATTCAGGGGAAGTTGCCGCTTCAGCATAAAGGGCTAGAGCAGTGGTTCTGAAAGTTTTTGTCCATGCAACCCTTTACACAAACATGCGCACGTAGCTACAAACTAACCATTCCTCTCTCGACGTAGTATATGAATAAAACTTTCTCAGAACAACACATACACATAAGACTATATATATATATATATATATATTAACATTTTATGCATAAGAAAATGAAGAATATATTATGGAAATTTGAACAATCTTATTTAATACGAAAATATATTGTTGCTCTTAAACCCATGAATCATCATTTAGCTCGAATCAAAAATAATAATTTCATGTTCGAAAAGTGTTTAGCGCCCCCTTGAGCAACTGCCTCCCACCCCGGAGGTCACACCCCACAGTGTGAGGCACTCTGGACTAGAACACATTTGCTCGCATTCTGCTTGTTTTTGCATACTCCTTAATTTCTGCTACTGTGTTCGCTCGCATTTGTTAGGCTCGCTTAGTGACCGTTTGCCTGGTTTGTTTCGCTCAGCTCTTAGTCAGTAAACATAATTCGTCATTTATTAAAGTCAAAGAATTCTCATTATAGTCGATGATGCCGTAATATTGAATGATAAGCTACTCCAGAGATAAGAATGATTTCTCGGCACCTGGTGGGGACCGAACACATAAACACTCGATTGCCAGTCAGGTGTTCTTTAACGTATCATATAATATTACCGCATCGTCTGCTATGATGAGAACAGTTTGATTTCAATAAGTATCAATGTTAGTCTCTCCTACAGGGTACTGTTTTTTATCCGGGTTCGACTCCCAGCAGTGCAAAAAGAACGCTTACTCAGAGATCTCATAAAGATCGCACTGCTCACTGTAGTCCGGGGTTTGGTTCCCTAGGCCTTAAGAGGTTCGGATTCCTCGGAAAACAGTAGGTCCCGGCGCAGCATGACCACTGTAGTCTTTGAGCCGTAAAACCAAAAAACAAACAAGCAAGCTCTCCTACAGGACGTTTGCTTCTTTGACTCGTCGCTTTAGTTTAAAACGCAGTCCAAGCACTGTCCCATTAATTGCGAACTTGTCCATGCTGAAGCTTTATATTCTCTCATAGAGGGAAGTTCGATCAACTGCTGTAGCTCAATGGGAAAGAGCAGTTGTCTGGTAACCAATAGATTGTGAATTCGGTTCCCACTAGGAGTCGAAAGATCATTCTTTTGTCTGCGAGTTAATTTATCATATAATTTATCATGGTTATGTTGGTTACGCAGGCAGGATGTTAAACAGTAAATTCGAGGTATCATATAATATTGGCATAGGCGTATGCAGAAAGTTCATAAGGGGGTTATAGGCTTAATGGGAAGGGTTACAGAGCTACAACTCATATATTCCTATGTTAAATATACAAAATTTCATTGCAATGACCCCTGCGTACGCCAATGAATATTGGAGTCGGATTATTCTACTTTTGTGATCAATATTCTAGTGCACTATAATATTTCAATATTGAGCATTTATTTATAAGTTCGCTATAATATTAAATGCTTATTAATAAATAGAGAGTAATCACAACAAATTATCGCATTTAAAAAAGTTTTAATAAGCTGTTAATAGATATTTTTGTAGTCATATGCCACCACCATCAAAAATCATATATCAACATAGATAACAGCATATTAAAACGTGTTGTAAGCAAAGAGTGTACAATAAATAAGAAAAGTGGATTTGGAAAAATAGATTTATTAAATATAATACATCCATTATAATTTAAAAACGTTAGCAAGAACACGTTTAGCCTCGAAAAGGGCCCCAAGCGAAAAATGTTGAAAGACACTGATTTAAATAATCAAATATTTAACTGTGATTACGTGTATTTTATATCTTCTACACGCAGCGTACCATACATTCGAGTATTGCAGTTCTGCCAGGGCGGTTGTCATTTTGTGACTATGTGCTAGATTATTATGGTTTGTGTCTGAGGTACGCATGGTCCAGATCCTCCGTCACGTCGTTGTTAAAAAAATAGGCAAATCTTAAGCCCCTCCCACTAAAAGAATGGCTTAAGTAGTACTTGAACGTCCCCTAATTTAACATTATTAAAAACAACGTAACGTAGCAACAAGATATTGCCTATGTAATTACAATTAACACAGTCTCAAATTTCAAATTACTTAAAAATTAATATAATTAATAGAAAAGAAAATGAATTGACAGGGAATGAATGGGGGCTGAGATTGAGGGGGCTTCGTGTACTGGTAATTAGAACAGAAAAAGCAAGAAATATCATGGAATATAGGGGCAGATAGGTATTCTACACTTTTTATTTTGAAGTTTTAAAATGCGCATTGTTTTGTAATTAAAGACAACATTACTTAAGTATGTTTAGTGATATAATAAAAGAATAACAGATTAGTAAGACGTAATCTTAAACTCCTAAACGCAATCATATCGCAATGTTCGTGAAGAAAAAAATGTAAAACTCACAAGTAACGATAGCCTAGGACTTTTGGGCATACGGCTAATGAGACAGAGAAACGCAGGTTGCAAGGACTGCGCAAAAACCAAGATTTTCTGTCTGGTGAATACAATAATTGTGTCTAGCATTTCTACCCAAACGTAGCTCCTTAGCGGCTTGCTGTTTCTGCTCTGCCTCAACGCAGGCGGCTAATAGATACGCTATTTCGAATATCTGACCGTTTATTGAATTATTTGTACTTACTGAGATCATTTTTATGACATATTTCAAGCTAAATGAACATATTCTAATAAAATAATAACAATAAAAACATTAACACAATTTCTTTTTCCTTGTAATGAAAAACTGGTTGTTGCGCAACAGTGCAATTTGAACATCAGCCGCCACTGGCAAGAATTATATTGCTTCATTCCTTAAAGCATTTGGACATACGTAGTAAGGAACAGATAGTTTTAAAAATCAACACCTTTTTATTAAATGCATAACTTTCTCATAACCTTTTAGAAGTGAAATTGCAACTCTTCTGGTCCTGCAATATTTAGAACCCCGTCTCCCTCTCTTATAGTGTTTAAAACTGGAAATCTTAGCGCCATGCAGACGAATTTTTCGTTACAATTCAATAACCGACAAAACATTCATGTTGTGATGAAACTGGAAATATAAATCATTAAATTTTTCAAATCACAACTAAGGTCACGAGCTGTGACAGAACAATCTCACGCAAGCAGCCAGACTGGGTCATTTATCTTGGAAAAGGTAAGAGATACAATCTACATCGCAAATCACTGAGATGAAATAAAATCGCGAGTTTTGACTGACTATTCGTGACTTATGAAATCTTACTTGTCCTAAAGCTAGCTGCTTTTTGAATATGGAGAAAAAAAGCTTTACCACAGCGCGAAGACTGAACAACCATTAAGAATGAAGGATGATGCAAGAGCTTCTTTCTCCCGTCGAACATTTTTACTAACAAAATAAAATGCAAGTTAAAAAAAGGTGTTAAAAATTTTCCTTTTTCTTCTTTCTTTTTCTCTTAATTTTTCATTAAATTAAACTATTATATGTGCCTCCAATTGTGTTGTTATGATGTTAAAATTCTGAAAAAGAAAAAAATATTTCCTAGTGGTCTGTTCATATATCAGTATAAACGTTGGTCTTAAGTAAAGCAGTTAAGTTAAGTATTGACATTTTCAATATAAAGTAGGTTACGTGTTTCAGATCCTTCGAATATGTGATGCTCTAAAATAAGTCTTATATAAAATTTAACCGAACAATTAACAATAAATATTGAGATGATAAATTTATTATAACGGTGCTTATATGTTTAATAGGAATACATAGTATTTTATAATAATGTAACTTATCAGGAAGAGAAATACTAGAATAATTCTTCGTTCGAAAATATGTAAATTATTATAATTATGAAAATTTTGAAAGTTACGTTACGTGGCTGGCACCCAATGTACCTGTATTTTCTTTCAAAGTTTATATCTATGAATTAAAAACATTCCAATTCAAATTAATCTTTTCTGTTTACTTTTATAGTATTTTGTTCTTGAGTTTAAAATTATTTGTTCTATTGTAATTTTGTTGCTAAAATACTGATAATGAAGCCAAATATTCTAAACAATCAGTTTTTTAAGTATTACCGTTTGGGATTACTAAAAACAATGCAGTTAGGTATGAGTTTTGAATTCACAAAATACACTTACCTTAAGGTAAATAATTCAAATTACATATTAAAATTTATATTATTTACAAATTTAATACCCATTAAAATCCAACCAAGTTAATATATTGTTTATCGAATAATTTAAATTTCTCAAATTATTGAAACGAATTCAAATGTTAGGAAATCCAATTAAAATCAACCTGATACTTCTAAACCGTTGTGTTTTGGAAAGAGCATGTGACAGGCTTGTGAGTGATTTGTAGCACAAAATTGAAATTCAAGTTCCACCATGAGACGTTAAACTTTAATTACAATCTGTACAATAATTTTGTCTTGCACTCTTCCCTTTCAAATGCTTCAGAGAATAGTGATATATGCTTTTCTTTAGGGCGTTAGCAAATAATCTGTACGTTAGTGAACGGTTTCACAACTCCACAGACCTTCTATCATCGCGACTGTGCATTTTTCATAACTAAGACGTATGTCTATTCTTCGATGCGTAAGCTATTAGCGTCCAGCTTTCAAGTTATCCATATCTACCTGATTGTTCAAAAAAAAACATACCTTTAAACGATAAGAAACAGAAACATTAACTTCAAGTTTAATGAGCTTTTTCAATAGTTTGCTGCATACGTTAAGATGCTTTCTTAAGTAGACTGAAAGGAAGGCTTTGCCTGTGTTTACGCGACAAGTCTATTTAGATATTATGGCAAACGGTTTTTTAAGGCAAACGGTGGAGTCTGACCCTTCTTAGATATGAACTGGAAAGAAATCTCGGTCCATGGAAACTTACTTCTACCAAATCATCCGAAGCAAATTTAACATTATTTTCAATAGATTAAATGGGCGTTTCATGGGGTCCATCCTGCATTAATCATGCTATTTCACTGAAATACGATAATGCACTTTTTTTAAGACAGGTATCTGATAAGTTTCTCATTAATTCTATCATTAAAGACAATCAAATGATAAATTACTTGTCACTTCGTCGAACTTCTAATCAATGCGAAGGCATTATAATTCTACGCTTATCAATGCAGTCTATAAAATAAAATCTGAATGAATCAATCCGTTTAATTTTCCAATCAATTTCACCGATTATAAATTCTCAAACGCCGATCTTTTTCCATTCTTATTGAAAAATAATTAAATCGATGTCTGTTTCTTTTCTGTTTAGGAGAACAGATTTCTTACAGAAACTGGTCGATGACATTGGCGCTACAGGCTCATATCCTTATCCAAAGCCTTATGACTTTATGACTTTTACTTTTTTATTACCTTTAGCTTTATGACTTTATGACTGAGGACCGGGGCCAAGTTATAATCTGGTTTAGTTTTGATGTTCATAAATGAATTTCAGTTGAAGAGTCATTTAAATGTTTTGGTTTTCTTTTAAGGGAACATATGAGTTTTAAACTTCTAATTTAACGTAAAATTTACTTTTTATTACATCGTCAATTACAGAAAAACTACTTATAATACCGTAAAAAAAATTTGAGACCTGATAAATATACTTATACTTAGTATAAAAATCCATTTACCATTGCTTATACTTTATAATATTTTTTATATTAACTTATATATATATCACCAAGAAATTCTTTTTGCAAAACACACTTTTATAGCACCCGTAAGATAACTTGAAAAGGAAACAATGTAGACATTAATTTATTAAATAAAATTGATAACAATAAGTATGTCTGTAAAATAAATTTACATTATTGCCATAATTAAAGTTTAACTACTTTTTTAAATTACTAAATATGAAATACCCAAAAATGCCATAAATATAAGACAAGAATATTTCACTAAAATGTTGGAAAATTTTAATTTGAACAAATTAAGCTTTTAACTACATTAGTTTAAATATATTTTGAAAGTTTCATGTTTATATATCACATAGCTTTTTTTTAATCTTACAGACGAACGCTGAAATCAGCGAAATGAGAAAACGCGATTAAAAATTGAAATTAAGGCAAAGTTAAGGCACATCCATTTCACAAATTCAAACGTAACTTCTGAAATACTTTAGGTAAAAACAAAATTTTTAACCTAAATTATTCACAGAAAACGGCAGAATTTTTTAAAAATTTAAAAAAAAAATTGATTTTCGAAATTTTAAAACTTCCATGTTCCCTTAAAGGACGTTTATAATTTAATTTCGTGTACGACTTAAAATCCTGCAGAATTTATTCTCTAATCTCTGGCCTTTTAAATTAGAAAAAGAAACAAAATGGCGAGCACATTCGCCCGTTTTCCATTTTTGATAGGTTTCTTACAGATACAAAAAATGTGTACTCTTATACCAACACGAAATCGTTTCTCTGGACAAGAGCAGTAACTACATCTTACATGTTGAGTCGCAAAATTTACAATTACTGAGATTCGATTTCGACTGCCCGAATAAATTTTGCTAGAGTTAAATTGCAAAATGTTATATTTTACCGCGTTTTTTTATTCTTATAATATAATGGCATTGCAAATGGTTAGTATTTTGCCGTTATGAGTGCGTATAGGAATACCACACGTGCATTACATGGGGAAATGAAGAGGAAAGGATCCAATACCGCCCGTAAGCGCTTAAATTAAAAGAAATTGATATAAAAATAATACGTTTTCATTTTCAGTTGCAATTTTGAAACGTCGGAATACTAGCGATAAACGAAGTATGATGGAAAAACTATGTAAATAGCCGTAAATTCACCCGTCTGCTAGATAAATGTAGTAGTTTAGTCAAATATGCGTAGTTTGTCTAACAGATTAGAAAATTATGAATATCTGTAGCATTAAGACTGAAAACCGCCATAACGAACGCTATGATTGAAAGTATGTTTTAATGTATTTGCCGATAGTTCAAAACTATCGCTTTCTCTATCTTGTCCGCATAAATTTTAGAATATCCCAATATGGTGTGGAATTAAGAACAGTCGTTTTTTAAATGTGTCATTAGAGAACCCAGTTTACGTAATTTATAGAGGTGCTTGTGTATAAGTATTTTTAGATAATATATATATAGACTTAATTTTTAAACAGGCATGCAAATTATATTAATAATATAATATTTTATTTTACATCGACACGATATTAATACTAAAATTGAAATATTTCTTCTGTAATCTCAATCAAGATGATATGTATCTCACGAAATGTATAAAAATTGGTTGAATATATATTACATATTATTGTTATTTATTCTTATCTATACAATATCATGAAATATAGAAATTGAGCAATAAAAATAAAATTAAATTAAAAACAATTAGGATATGACAGTCACAACCAATTATCTACCGCTGCAGGAAATATTAGAAAAAATCTAGAAACTGGTCTGATGAGTCTAATGCAGCTAAACAAAAATACTGACCTTAAAATAATACAAATGACAGGATAAACATACCATAAAAAGACATATAATCAGCTGAAAGAATAAAGTCAAGAAATAAAGGCATGATACTCTTGGATTCGATATTTAGTAGGTGGTTATATTACAATCCCTGGCAAAAATTATCTAATATTTTTCGAAGTTCACTTAATGGTTCAAAAGTGATATATTTTGTAGAAATAGTACATCTATGGATGCACTTAAAGCGAATGCACGTTATTTTTCAGCATTTAATCTGCATAATGGGAAAATTTGCATAATGGGAAAATTTGCATAATGGGAAAATTTGCATAATGTAAAAATAGTATTTGTGTAAGTAAATAGTGATGGAAAAGGGCATGTTAAAAAAAGGATCTAACAAAAAAAGGAAAAAGTGGAAAAAGTTGTCTAATACTTACAAAATGTATTGAATTGGTATGTGAAAATGAAATTTCACAAGACTGCGGAAGAGCTGCTGGGATGCACCGTCTGCGCAGAAAGACTATATCGTAACATTTCCTTTCGAATAGGGAGAGTTCCAACACTCGAATATTCAGATGATGTGCGGAAATTTATTGTTAAACATTTAAAGGAAGGCAAAAAACAGAAAGAAGTGGCTACTATCACGGGATGTTCTCAAGGTATGATATCCAATTTGTGGGCAAAATTTAAAGCCACTGGCAGTGTTAAAAATAAAACGGGATGTGGGCGTTTTAAAAAAACAACGAAGCAACAAGATGTCACCTCATAAAAATTTGTAAAAAAATGCGAAAATCTTCGTCAAAAGAACTCAATCGTGTATGGAGCTTACGTGGCGTGAGTGTCCCTGACAGAACACTTAGGACTAGGTTGAATGAGCATGGATATTCCTTCTGTAAAGTTAAAACAAAACAAAACAAAAAAAAACTGCTCACATGCGCTCATTGCCAAAAACGTTCAAAATGGGCAAAAAAATATCGGCATTAAACCGCTGATGATTGAGAGAAGATAATTTTTTCGGACGAATCCAGAATATGTTTTGCCAGAGGCCATGATGTTGGAAAATCTGTATCAACACGTCCGGGAGAAAAAATTTGATCCATAGTGTTTGCTATCTAAAGCAAAATTTCCGTAGTTATCTTATGATATGGAGCTATATCACAGCTAAAGGGTCTGGTAGGTTATGCGTTCATAAAGGTATTCTAGATGCTGAAGTTCGTTGTTAAGTTTTAGAGCACTTTTTGGTAACTACATTAGAAGATAAATTTGAGGATGAAAATGCGATCATTTTTCACGATGATAATGCGTCATGTTTTCGCAATAGATTAGTTAAAAAATATTTACAAGAAACTGCTCTTAAAACCATGACTTGGCCTGCGAATAGTCCAGACATAAACCCCATAGAAAATGTCTGGTGGAATTTAAAGGAACTCATCGATAAGCAGAAGCTAACGAAAAAACAAGAACTGAAAAAAAGCGATGCGATCACACGAGCCTGGGGAAAAATTGAACCCAATAGGTGCAAACACCTTTTTTAAATCAATGCCACGACTAATTCAATCCCTCATTAAAGCTCGAGGAAGGGCAACGAAATGTTGATAAAAACATAATAAACATTAGATAATTTTTTCCCAATTATTTGTGCATTGGTTATTTTTTCCAATGGCCTTTCAAGTTTGAGACAGTATCTCTAATATACTCTTTTTTATTTACGCCAATATGCCTTTTTATATATATCAAGGTATGAAGTATAAATTATGTTTTTGTATACAATTTTTAAATTTGTGACTTTTTACCTTGATTTCGGGCAGCGTGGGCTTTGTCAGAACTCTCAGTCTTTTCCCACTGCTGCCCTGGAAGTCTGGCATAACAATATATCTTACCAATACTAAATCGTACAGCTATATCATAATATACTGTAATGTACTTATTATTAGAGTTATTATATATTTTCCAGTTAATTTTCATATTTTTCTTTCTCAAATTATTTTACAATAATTAGTACCATGTAAACTATTTTTAAGTTCCCGTTTCTTAGAGAAACGGAGAATCATTTGTAATGTCATGACACTTGCCTGAATAAAATGTTATTATTATTATTATTATTATTATTATTATTATTATTTATGAAAATAAAGAAAAGATTACAGTAAGAAACAATTCAAGGAGACGTAAAAATATTATATAATTTTTGCCAGGGGTTGAATATATAAATTAATATTTTTGCCTTTGACAAAAAAATTAAACTACATAAACATATCGAAACCTTTATCAAAGAAAACTTAAATGCAAAAATAATCCAACCTATTTTGCAAATCTCTGTCACGTTTCCGTTTTTCTACAAAAAAAAATCAATACATATATGATCGAAGTATCCAAAAAATTATCGGTTATAAAACATTAGCTATTAACAAAAAGTACTCTACTAATGAGGTATCAATGCTGTTTCAGATTTCTAGGTACAAATGAATGTAGATTGAGTTATGAAGTAATATATGAAATATGCTTATAATACAGATTTGATTCTTTCAAAAACTTGATTATGTCAAACACCTAAAAAATGCCGTGGAATGGAAGAAAAAACGGTTAGCATAAAAAAATGTAAACTGTGAAAAGACGAAGGTATGTAAAAGAAAAAGCACGAAATCAAGAAAATAATAATATTCATGTAATATGAAATATGAAGGATGAATGAGGAATTTATATTCTTTATCAAATTAAATGCTGTCCTTTTACTTTTTATGGTCTTTTTTTCTACATTTGCTCCCTTTTTTTAAAATTCTTCTCCGTTTCCATTTTTTTTCCTTTTTCTGGCTTCATCCAGGATTTTAATTTTCGTTTATCTTTCGACTTGTTCCTTTTCTTGTTCTTTCTCATGTTATTTAACGAAAGGGACACTCTATATTTTATTTCCTAACTAATGACTTCCATCAGGAGGACAGAAAAATATATATTTTTTAAGTTTATAATGTCCTCACCACGTTATGGAATATATAGATTATTTCACTTTGGAATCTAAAGAATATCTTTGAATTACTTGAACTTGTGGAAGTAGCTAACTGATCCTAGCACACTATCCTTTAGTCAACGAATTCTTATCCAAAGTTAAATATTTTTTAAGCGGCATAATCTTCATCTATCCCAGTACGTGGCAGTATTTAAAGGACCAACAATTCTTTGTTCAAAAATCTGTTGAGATCCGGGTGTTCCAAATTATCAAAAATTTCACTAAATCATGTCTTTAGAAAAAAATGGAAAGGCCTGCCCTCAGAAATTCCAATTCTTTTTTGTTTTGAGTGGAGCATAATTTCATTTTCCATGAAGCATAAGGGAGCATTGATGAATAAAAAAATTTCATTTTGACTTCTCTCTCGTTCAGAGAGATATTTTTATAATCGGTTACATATTTTAATTAAATCTTAGTTAAAGTGAATCAAATTAATTACGCATGAAGAGGTAGGTTAATGTTCTATGTAAATTTATTTGTTTACTGTTTGTGATTAATATCAACTAAAACAAAAATTCAAAACAGAGTTTGTGATGCACTTTATTAACCATTTAAGCACTCGCCATTTTTTAATGCTTTAAATCATTTCAATTCTGTCTTCTTCTTACGTGGGTGATAACGAAATACCGGTTTGAAGGCCTCTTTCGAAATTTGTTTCGATTTTTCTGAATCATATTTCAGCTCTATTTATCATTATTAATTAAGCTTTTCTTTTTATAATTTTCAAATTTTAATTTTCAATTCTTGAAAACTGATTGCTTTCATTCTTTTTAATAACTTTTCTTGCTATTTATTGCCTGGAAAATTCTGAAAACATAATATATTGGTGCAGGATAGAGTGCTAAGAATTAAATAAATTTTTAATTGCACGATTATCCGATTATATATAAAAATCCTACGGCAGGTAACAGCTAAATGAAAGTTACATGCTCTCCGAATATCTTACTTTATTAAATATTACTACTTCCTACGTAGATAGAAGAAACGCGGTTTTTTAAATATCTCAATTTTAGCTTTGCTCTTACACATATGCTAAATGAAAAATACAATTACTATTACTATAATTTTTTTTAACAGATGCTATAATTATTCTTGGAAACAGCGCTTTACTTTCACAAAAGTAAATTAATCTTTAAAAATCTCTTACGCGTTAGTTTCTTGTTCATAAAATTATTATTCTTCGTAGTCATAATTATCATCGCACTATTTACCCATTGTCCATTTACTGATTGATACGTCCACTTAATCGAATAATTGACTATTGGATAATTGGATTACTGGATAATCCATTTTCTGGACAAACCTTTTTATTGCTGTCGAAAATATTATAATTCGGATAAGTATATATAAGCGCAGTAGTTTAGAAAACCTGAATTTTAACACGAAGTTGAAGTTTACTCCAAATACTGAACAATTCCATTATTTTATAATGTAACAATAGATTTTAATAATTGCGATTTTTCCATGAACTTTAATATTCCACTTAAATAGCCTTTTAACACTTTCTGTGCTAAGCTGGTCTTCATAAGGAGATAAACGTCATTGTGTATACGCGGGAGGCGTGTTGCTATTTTTCGAAACCGTTATTTTACGAGTTGCTGCAGTCACTGTTTTGGGGCGCTGTTCTTGGTGCAGTCTATGGTAGCAGGGCGGTCCACGCGCAGCTGAAAAAACCTTTTCAGCCGTGCGTGGACCGCCCTGTTACCGGAGACCAAGAACAGAGCCCCAGAACAGTGACCGCAGAAACTCGTAAAATAACAGTTCCGAAGAATATAAACAAGCCTCGTGTTTACAATGTATCTGTGTATATTATTTACTCGTACATAAGGAAATTATTGGAAAAGTTGGCCGAACAAGCGGCACTGTATTTCCAGATAAGGTAGGTTCAAGGACCAATGTGAGAATGGAAACACATATTCCAAATGGAGAACTGATTGTTACAGAATAGGTTGTCAGTAAAATAATAATGACAGAGTATTTACAATGATATTTATCTCTGAATGAAGACCAGCGCCTGACTGATCGAAATGCCATTGAGTCTTTTATAAGTATTAGACGCAATAAATACGTTGTAACTTGAATTTTTATTTGTAATTTCGATTTTGCGTAGTAGGCTACGTCAAGAATCAGATTTTTCATGCTTCTGTAATGGTCTAATCAAACGCTCAATTCAGTTCAAGAAATATATTTCCAATATTCTAAAGTAGGGTTGTTATAAATCGCCCAGTGTGCGAATTATTGAACGCGTCTTTTCGTTTCTAATAGGTAGGCAATATCATTCATTCTTCATTCAGTAAATGACTTGCTTCACCCGCAATCTAGAGTATACACTAACGAAACTTTTTCTGGTAAGATTTCCACATTTTTTATCTAACTACTCTATGTATGATTTTGGAAATAACTCTTTAACTATGAAACGATATGCTAATGAGTAGAAAAATAAATGTATAATGAACCCCACAAAAATACTTCATCAAAAATAGACTACATTTCCGCCCGTTCTATTCCATTTAAAAAGAAAAAAAAGTTGTGCTAATTAAAATGAAAATATTGCAATTTGTTCACTATCTAAACAAATACGAAACACGAAAAACAACAGGACTTTTAAAATAAATCTTTCTTGATTGAAATAGAGCTTTTTTCAAATCCGAAAAATTTCATCGCTCGAAACAAGTGTACCCAATTTTAAGTTCTTGCTGTTTTTCGGAATGTACAAATAAAGGCTTACGTTAAGAAACTTAAACAATACAAATGAAAAACCAAAATTAATTGTCGGAGAGCTTCCTTCTGTAAACAAAAACTTGTGCAATTTTATTATTGAAGCTCTGGCTCCTCCAGAAAGTAAAACTACGTTTGTAATCCAGCTTTTGAAAACTCAGCAATGATCCCTTATTAGAATTTTACATTATGTGTTCTTGTTTTGGGTTATGTCGTTTTAGTTTCTACAAGATCGAAGAATCTCGCGAAGTCATAAGCACAAAATTCTTTTAGGGTATTTCTTGAATAAGGTTGGAAATATGTATGGTACGAGACATATTATTTCACAAAGCTTGGAGGCATCTAACTTTATATATAAAAGTTGGCTTGGACGATTTCCAGAATTATAAGATGAACTCCAATTAATTGAAAGAAAATTCTACATACCTTTTAAGTCATCTAACTTGGCGTTCGAGTTGATACACCAGTTCATTTTTCAAGAACAGAAATTTCCATTAAAAAAAATCATATCATTATGAAATACTATATATGTATATATCAATGTGCTTTATAAAACGCTGTTCACCAAAAAGTATTTAATTAGTTTAAAATTTCGTCGCACAAATATATCAAACATTTTCCCACGCTTATCAATTTTCATGTACTTTATTTTTTCCTGGTGAAATAATCAGTTAATAAGATTTGCTTCATTCAAGTGTCTAAATGTTATTCAAGTGATAAAAATGTTCATTATACATTGAAAAATATAGCGTTTTTGATGTTGTGGAATTCGATTTCTTTTAGTGTTTTATAATGTATACTACACTCGTTTCCAATTTTATCGATATCATAAGCTGGAATTAAACAGCGGTTGGCTTATTTGAGTGTAAATATCGTGTAGTTTGGAACACTACTTCTTAAATTACCTATTACGCAATTTTCGAGGGTAAAATTGAATGCACATAAATTAAAAGAGTTAACAAAAAATGTTTTATTAGTAACAGTAATTTATTTGTCACATTAAATTATTCAATATATAGTCTATACATTTATCATCCATTATTTGTATTATATAACAAGCATTGTTTCATTACAGTTGCTAAAAAAATTGCATTGGATATATACAGTCGAACCCTGCTATAGCGAACCTTAAGGGACCGAACATTCCGTTCTCTATATCCAGTGATTCATTATATTCGATAAGGATAATGGTTGATCAGACGGGACCAAAAGATTCGTTATATACGGAGGTTGTTTGTAAGCCGGGTTCGCTATAGCGGAGTTTCACTATATATATATATATATATATATATATATATATATATATATATATATGTGTGTGTGTGCAGTTTAATTCCAAATTAAACTTGTTCGATTGCATACGGAAGAGACATCTTTATCCTGAAGGAAAAATTATCTTTGTGTTCGTTTAAAAATTCTGAAAATCAGTGTACAAATCTGTATAAATAAGATTTAAAAAAAATTCAGCCTTCATCGTCCCTTGGAAATCTGGAAGCAGTGACCTCCCCACCACCATCATGAGATCAGTCGGAGCGTTCCACACTTTTTATTTTACGACTACAGAACTGCTCTTAGGGGCCGTCCATAAATGATGTCACACTTTCTGAGGTTATTTTCGGGACCCCCCCCCACCCCCTTATCACGCGATTTCCCATTTCCTGATTATGGTCTGTCACACGTACAGCAACTCTCCCTGAACCGTGACATCATTTATGGACGTCCCCTTAATGCAAATGCGATTTATTTTAAAACCTAAAAACATCCGCTTGTCTCATCTGTTTAATATTTTCTTACACTGTACCGTTCATATGTCACCAAATTTCTATTAAATTACGACTATCAGCATGACAAAATAAAATAAATTTGAATTGATGCATTTTTATAAATTATGTATGGATTCTCAATGCTGTTCTCAATGCAGTTTCATCATGCTGCGTCATCTTCATTTCCGCAGACCTATTGCTAATCTATCACAAAAATTAATTAATTTAATTAACGACTGTACTCCAATCTCAATACCTGTATGTTTTCATTAGCGTTTGTATAATCTGTGTTGTTGATATTTTTCCAAAGTTTATATTGATTATTGCCTATGAATCTCCCTGCAATTTATATGTCGGTGCTTTTCCTTACAAAAACGAATTCTTGAAGCTAAATTTCTCCATCTCTACAAATACGATAAACTGTTCATCAGCTTTGTTTCTTCCACTGTGTCATTACTTTCCAACTGATAGCCGGTTCTGTTATGTTCCGATTCTTGCATCATTATCCCATTGATTACCTTAAAATAATTTTCCTCTTGACTGAGATTCTCTGACTTCTTCACAAAATTCTTCAGCCTCTTCAGCAGAATGACTTGATGTTTCTGCACACATTTGCACTATATGCAAATCGTAACGCTAGATTAATTGAATCACAAATTTTGCAGCTCAGTCTGGTGTACTTTTAACTTCCAAAATGTAGTTTTGATCGTTCCATTGATTAAAAAACTAACGCCATTTATTTTGCTACTTTTTATTCTTCTGTAGTAAAGCATACACAATACCCGCTTTTAACTTCTACTCTTCATCGTCTCTTCTGATGTTGCTGACTTTCGTAATTTCCCAATTCATCTCCTATATTACTTCTTTCAACTTCTGAAATCTTGCTTCAAAAAATAACTGCTCTCATACGTAATCAAGGTAATATCGTAACAACACATTGATAAGCTGTGACCAATCGTACAGACTTTGTCATTACGTCTTCCGGGTCATTTATAACAGGATAATCCCCGGCCGCTCAAAACGGCATCTCCCGAGGTCACTACCTCTTAGTGTTGAACCGCTCTCTCCATATGAATAGCCAGATCGCCAAACAACTCTTGAATCAGGCACATCTAGAATAAGTTGAATCGTCAACTGTAGATATAATGGAACGCGTTGGCAAACTAGTCCAAGAATTACAAGACCATTGTCAAGATGTTTCTAGATAACATCCGAGTTATTTGTATTCGTATTTTGACTTATATCGGCATACATCACCACCAGAGTTGACTATGTGCATTTGTTTAGTATATTATTTTGTAAATCTATTCAATTTATGCATAGTTCTCCTAGGGTTGCCCAACTGAAAAGTGGACAAGGTGATAAAAGTAATACCTTTATTGGAAATTTAAAAGAAATCGCCATTAACGTTGTAACACTAGTTTCATCGTTTCGCCAGCAAGTCAATGCTATTGTTGTAGAATGATCGAGGTTGTTTTTTTGAGGAAGTCCTGCACTGCGTCCTTCACTTCGTCGTCCTAATGAAAATGTTTCCATTGTAAAGATTTTTTAAGCGGTCCAAATATGTGATAGTCACAGGGGGACAAATCCGGATTGTATGCTGGGTGCTCCAACACTTCCCAACGGAATTTGTGTATGGTCGTCTGGGTTTCACGAGAGACTTGTGGGCGGGCGTTATCATGAAGAAAGATCACTTGCTGTGAGAGAAGGCCTGACCATTTGCTTTTGATTGCTTTGCATAGTTGCGAGAGAGTGCTGCAGTATTCTGATGAATTGATAGTGCACTGTTGTGGCAGGAAATCAATCAAAAGTGGCCCACAGTAATCGAAGAAAAACGTTAATATCACTTTTCGTGCAGCCGGCATCGCTTTTGATTTTCTCAGTGAAGAAGATGATGGGTGTTTTCACTGCATACTCGTTCTCTTCGATTCGGGTGCGTAGTGGTGACACCACGACTCGCCACCCGCAACAATGCTTTCAGAAATGCGGGATCTTCGTTATAACGGATCAAATGCTGCAGACTGAGGCCCATTGGTTGCTTCTTGTGATCAGGGGTAAGGTGTTTTGGTATCCACTGTGCACTCACTTTACTGTACTGCAGATATTGGTGTATGATTGATTGCACCGTTCCTTTACTCAGAGTGCTGCAGAGATGTCACGAGTCGTAACTCTTCGATTACCTCTAATCATTTCATCAACAGCAGCAACGGATTCATTGGAGACCACGGTGTTTGTTTGCCCTGGTCTTGGCAGATCCGATATTGATGCCCGCCCTTCACGAAAATTTTTATACCATTTGTTCACAGCCGTTCATCCTAGACAGTGCTCGCTATAAACAGCCACCATTCGACGATAAATGTCCGCATTACGCTCACCTTCTGCCATTAAAAACCGTACTACTGCGCGTTGTTCTGTTCTGGACGCATCCACCTTTAGCATGACTTTACATTCACTTTAAATGCTCTCATGCGAACTGGTTAATCAGTTATACGCAACCTGAGATGTACTCCTCCTACCTTCCTTTAAAACACTGAATGGTGACGCTGCTATTGCTGCTGTATTTCTGACGCTATCACACGCGTCCACTTTTCATTTGGGCTTCCGTTAACTTTGGGCTCGCATTAAACTTCCAGCAGAATCATGTTTCACAGGATTAGTTACATGATTTTAAATATTTTTATGATATCTCCAATGTGATGACATACATAATGTTCAAAAACCATAATATCAAAAATATAATAGCTAATTTTGTGGCTTTTATCATGCCTTTATACAGGGTGTTCCGAAAACACCGGATCAAAAGTATATAGTTTTAATACTTGTGCAAAATGGACTACAATAGACCTTTACATGGGGGGTCGGAAATAAATAACCACGGAGTTATGGCTATAAACAAATAACAAAGCATGATTGGATGAAAAAGAAAATTTACTCCCATAATGCACTTAGTTGTCCAATACACTGCATCTGGGCTGTATTATCAAGAAATTGGTATCTTATTAGCTGTGCATCTCTGGAAGGTAGAAGTTAACAATTTCGAGCCAGTGAAACTTGTATTTGAAAGTTTGGCCTTTAATTTCCCAACTTCCGCCGTCGCCAATTTTTGGCGGGAATGGCGAACTTTTGGCAAGCTATTTATAAACCGAACCAACTGTTTGGCCGTTTTTTTCCTCTCCAGCCCCATAAGGTGCTTACATAATATTTGAACGCCCCCTATTACAAATTTTCCATAGTAAATGGAAATACAAACCCTGCGACTCGGCCAACATGCCGGCGCCCGCAGTTATAATTTAGAATCGAGCAAGACATAAGCGTACGGAAGTGGGATTCATGTGGGCCATAATCTCCCGCAATTGGGAGAATATTAACACTAGGTGCAGGGGCGGACTGGGTTCTCTCAAAGTCCTGTAGCCCATGAGGACGCAAGTCCTATCGCCCATGAGGGCACACTGGACCGGAGACCGGTTGGCCGACGACCCAGTCCGCCCCTGAATAGATCTACCGAAAGCTATGATATAGAGGTAAACCTTCTCATTCGAACCAACCCCTTTTAGGAATTTTCTGCGTACGTTACTGGATCAAGGGTAATTTTTCGATACTAACTTTTATTATCAAGCTATTTATTATTTACCTGCAGGACAGACTTTTGAATTCTTGAATGGTAAAACATGAACGAAAAGAAAAGAATCTTCGGAGCATAAAAGTTTATGATTGGCAGGTGGAGGGCATTGACGGATACAGTGCGAACCCCAGAGATGGGGTGCGACTTGTATGAAAGTACGCAAAGTAATTTTAAACTGCCTTGTGAGGGGGCGTCCCAGTAACGCAGTTGGTAAGGCATCCGTGCAGTAGCGTAACTAAGGTGGGCAAGGGGGCGGTCTCCCCGGGCGCCTGGTCGGAGGCAAAACAAAATTTGTTGTTTGTTACCCCATTGGGGCAGTAATGGCGTCTTCCAGACGTAATCTATGCTGCGTGTGTGCGATATCTTGCTAATATACTGGTGGAAGGTTTCTTCATTTTAGTACCTGGCTAACTTGGTCGCACAGAAATCCTCATTTGCACCAGTTGGAGGCGGGATGGCTCGCGATTCGCATTCTGGTGTGGATCTTCTTCCAATTAAAACCCTTTGATGTCTCGGTAGCGGTTTCATCTTATGTGCCATTACATCAGTTCGGCTCTCAACAGTGAAGAACAAGCAACCTACTACCTGTCCACCACGCAAGCCGGGGCTGTTGGCAAGATATCCGAATTCTTCGGAAAAATGTAGGGCCACTGCGCTGATAACGCGTTTGCCTATGGTGACATTAACTAAATTTCGACTCTCAATGATATCGTATAATACTAGGGAAAATGTAGGACCACTGCCCTGATAACGCGTTTGCGTATGGTGACATTAACTAGATTTCGACTCTCAATGATATCGTATAATAATAGGAAAAGTGTAGGGTCGTTGCCCTGGTAACGCGTTTGTTTGTCTATGGTGCCATTAACCAGGGTTCGACTCTCAATGATATCTTATAATGCATGTCGGGGTTGGTTAGTTCAGAGATTTCATCCATTAACAGCGGGGGCATGGATTCTTTGGATAATTTTAGGTCCTGGTGACT
>QLNU02015360.1:234644201-234666656 GCA_006491805.2 Dysdera silvatica
CGTGGGTGATAACGAAATACCGGTTTGAAGGCCTCTTTCGAAATTTGTTTCGATTTTTCTGAATCATATTTCAGCTCTATTTATCATTATTAATTAAGCTTTTCTTTTTATAATTTTCAAATTTTAATTTTCAATTCTTGAAAACTGATTGCTTTCATTCTTTTTAATAACTTTTCTTGCTATTTATTGCCTGGAAAATTCTGAAAACATAATATATTGGTGCAGGATAGAGTGCTAAGAATTAAATAAATTTTTAATTGCACGATTATCCGATTATATATAAAAATCCTACGGCAGGTAACAGCTAAATGAAAGTTACATGCTCTCCGAATATCTTACTTTATTAAATATTACTACTTCCTACGTAGATAGAAGAAACGCGGTTTTTTAAATATCTCAATTTTAGCTTTGCTCTTACACATATGCTAAATGAAAAATACAATTACTATTACTATAATTTTTTTTAACAGATGCTATAATTATTCTTGGAAACAGCGCTTTACTTTCACAAAAGTAAATTAATCTTTAAAAATCTCTTACGCGTTAGTTTCTTGTTCATAAAATTATTATTCTTCGTAGTCATAATTATCATCGCACTATTTACCCATTGTCCATTTACTGATTGATACGTCCACTTAATCGAATAATTGACTATTGGATAATTGGATTACTGGATAATCCATTTTCTGGACAAACCTTTTTATTGCTGTCGAAAATATTATAATTCGGATAAGTATATATAAGCGCAGTAGTTTAGAAAACCTGAATTTTAACACGAAGTTGAAGTTTACTCCAAATACTGAACAATTCCATTATTTTATAATGTAACAATAGATTTTAATAATTGCGATTTTTCCATGAACTTTAATATTCCACTTAAATAGCCTTTTAACACTTTCTGTGCTAAGCTGGTCTTCATAAGGAGATAAACGTCATTGTGTATACGCGGGAGGCGTGTTGCTATTTTTCGAAACCGTTATTTTACGAGTTGCTGCAGTCACTGTTTTGGGGCGCTGTTCTTGGTGCAGTCTATGGTAGCAGGGCGGTCCACGCGCAGCTGAAAAAACCTTTTCAGCCGTGCGTGGACCGCCCTGTTACCGGAGACCAAGAACAGAGCCCCAGAACAGTGACCGCAGAAACTCGTAAAATAACAGTTCCGAAGAATATAAACAAGCCTCGTGTTTACAATGTATCTGTGTATATTATTTACTCGTACATAAGGAAATTATTGGAAAAGTTGGCCGAACAAGCGGCACTGTATTTCCAGAAAAGGTAGGTTCAAGGACCAATGTGAGAATGGAACACATACAAATGGAGAACTGATTGTTACAGAATAGGTTGTCAGTAAAATAATAATGACAGAGTATTTACAATGATATTTATCTCTGAATGAAGACCAGCGCCTGACTGATCGAAATGCCATTGAGTCTTTTATAAGTATTAGACGCAATAAATACGTTGTAACTTGAATTTTTATTTGTAATTTCGATTTTGCGTAGTAGGCTACGTCAAGAATCAGATTTTTCATGCTTCTGTAATGGTCTAATCAAACGCTCAATTCAGTTCAAGAAATATATTTCCAATATTCTAAAGTAGGGTTGTTATAAATCGCCCAGTGTGCGAATTATTGAACGCGTCTTTTCGTTTCTAATAGGTAGGCAATATCATTCATTCTTCATTCAGTAAATGACTTGCTTCACCCGCAATCTAGAGTATACACTAACGAAACTTTTTCTGGTAAGATTTCCACATTTTTTATCTAACTACTCTATGTATGATTTTGGAAATAACTCTTTAACTATGAAACGATATGCTAATGAGTAGAAAAATAAATGTATAATGAACCCCACAAAAATACTTCATCAAAAATAGACTACATTTCCGCCCGTTCTATTCCATTTAAAAAGAAAAAAAAGTTGTGCTAATTAAAATGAAAATATTGCAATTTGTTCACTATCTAAACAAATACGAAACACGAAAAACAACAGGACTTTTAAAATAAATCTTTCTTGATTGAAATAGAGCTTTTTTCAAATCCGAAAAATTTCATCGCTCGAAACAAGTGTACCCAATTTTAAGTTCTTGCTGTTTTTCGGAATGTACAAATAAAGGCTTACGTTAAGAAACTTAAACAATACAAATGAAAAACCAAAATTAATTGTCGGAGAGCTTCCTTCTGTAAACAAAAACTTGTGCAATTTTATTATTGAAGCTCTGGCTCCTCCAGAAAGTAAAACTACGTTTGTAATCCAGCTTTTGAAAACTCAGCAATGATCCCTTATTAGAATTTTACATTATGTGTTCTTGTTTTGGGTTATGTCGTTTTAGTTTCTACAAGATCGAAGAATCTCGCGAAGTCATAAGCACAAAATTCTTTTAGGGTATTTCTTGAATAAGGTTGGAAATATGTATGGTACGAGACATATTATTTCACAAAGCTTGGAGGCATCTAACTTTATATATAAAAGTTGGCTTGGACGATTTCCAGAATTATAAGATGAACTCCAATTAATTGAAAGAAAATTCTACATACCTTTTAAGTCATCTAACTTGGCGTTCGAGTTGATACACCAGTTCATTTTTCAAGAACAGAAATTTCCATTAAAAAAAATCATATCATTATGAAATACTATATATGTATATATCAATGTGCTTTATAAAACGCTGTTCACCAAAAAGTATTTAATTAGTTTAAAATTTCGTCGCACAAATATATCAAACATTTTCCCACGCTTATCAATTTTCATGTACTTTATTTTTTCCTGGTGAAATAATCAGTTAATAAGATTTGCTTCATTCAAGTGTCTAAATGTTATTCAAGTGATAAAAATGTTCATTATACATTGAAAAATATAGCGTTTTTGATGTTGTGGAATTCGATTTCTTTTAGTGTTTTATAATGTATACTACACTCGTTTCCAATTTTATCGATATCATAAGCTGGAATTAAACAGCGGTTGGCTTATTTGAGTGTAAATATCGTGTAGTTTGGAACACTACTTCTTAAATTACCTATTACGCAATTTTCGAGGGTAAAATTGAATGCACATAAATTAAAAGAGTTAACAAAAAATGTTTTATTAGTAACAGTAATTTATTTGTCACATTAAATTATTCAATATATAGTCTATACATTTATCATCCATTATTTGTATTATATAACAAGCATTGTTTCATTACAGTTGCTAAAAAAATTGCATTGGATATATACAGTCGAACCCTGCTATAGCGAACCTTAAGGGACCGAACATTCCGTTCTCTATATCCAGTGATTCATTATATTCGATAAGGATAATGGTTGATCAGACGGGACCAAAAGATTCGTTATATACGGAGGTTGTTTGTAAGCCGGGTTCGCTATAGCGGAGTTTCACTATATATATATATATATATATATATATATATATATGTGTGTGTGTGTGTGTAGTTTAATTCCAAATTAAACTTGTCTGGATTGCATACGGAGGAGACATCTTTATCCTGAAGGGAAAATTGCCTTTGTGTTTAAAGAGAAAGTTATTCATCCAGTGTGTATTGTCAGTCCTCTCTTATGGATCAGAAATATGGAGTCTAACGAATGAAGCAATACGGAAATTACGGACAAATCAAACAAGTATAGAAAAGACCGAAAAAGAAACTCTTGGGAGAGAGAGCAAAGAATAGTGGGGGATTGATTGTCAAAATAAAAAATCTGAAATGCCGATGGGCATCGCATATCGCAAGAAGAACTGGTCAACGATTTACAACGGAAATTCTCAACTGAACTCCAAGAGACCATAGAAAACCTAGGAAACGTCATCAAACTAAATATAAATAGGTGGATGAAATAAGAAAACAGGTTGGGGTGACGTGTATGGCGTGCTCGTCAGCCATATTGAATTACGTTGTTCTTTAAATCATTTTGTGTGGATATTAACGTATTATTACAGGAGAATATTAGTTTGCCAAATATATTCTGTGTATTTGTACAAAGTAAGCATGGGTAGAGAAAAAAAAAGCCAGACGACGTTTTATGGGTTTAGGCGCCAGAGCAAGGCTAAAATAAACCATGAAAATCCCATAAAATGTCAACTTTGATTAGGGGCTTGTAAATTCTAGTATCGTAAACTCAGGGCGTAGTTAAACTCAAAAACAGTAGACCGCCCCGCGAAAGGAAACCTATCAGAGATCAGCAGTATGGTTTGCATAGATAGCAACAGCCAATGTACTGTCAAAACGAATAATCCTGTGAGTGGATTGTGTAATTTAATTTCATTGACTTGAGGGTCGTGCTGGGGATAGTAAGAGAAGAAAATAGAAGAGAAGAGGCGACGTCTCAACTTAACGTTGAACTTGGAGTTCTGTCAGAGCCTTGAGGGCAAGCAAAGTTGCAGGTAGGAAGACTTACAACCTTTCTACTTGTAAAGTTTTTATTAAAGCTATACAAATTTTCGATTCGCTCACCAGTTACAAAATCGTACGCCACAGCTACGTAGAGTTATATACATCTCTACTGGAGAGTGAAGAATTCCGGCTGACAATAATTATTCATCCTTGCTTTTCACATCAGCAAAGCCTGACGTCTCTCCATAAAATACGCCGAGTCCTACTGAACTGACGCAGGGGCATCCCGGCTGTTCATCGTTGTTTTTCGCACCAGCAGAGCGATGTTTTCCATAAAACTCGCCAAGTCCGGCAGGAGTGGAGCAGCAACATCCCCGCAGCCCCGTAAATGTTTTCTCATCAGAAATTGGATTTTGAAGTGCACGACGAGCCACAGCGTAATGCACCTGCAACAAAACAACGGTCACGTGACTGCAACACCCCATCATAACAGTCGCACGTGAGTCAATATCCATTTATTCCCATTTGTACGAGGTGTACCATTATTTAGGTTTAATTTGAAAATTAGGTTATGAAACTTATTCTAGTTTTCCCATTTGCCCATGCTTACTTAGGCAGTAGTTCTTGCATTGCTATAATTTAATATCTGACATACCTTCTAAGTATTGGCCTACTTTACTGTATTGACATATTGCAATTTAGATAGATATTGTTGCTGAGCCGTTGATTTGATAACAACCTGTATTGATAAATCACAGCACCATAGCAAGAATATCAGCTAGACATTTATGTTTCTGTCCATGTGGAAACTTTCGCCATTTATATAACTGCATAGAATTTGTAGAGCAGTAGTTAGTCATAATTAAATTTGTTACTTTTTTTAAATTAGTTCTCTCCTTTTTTGTGTTTTGCATCCCAGACTAATTTCACGGCCATTTGGCAATCATGTGTTTCGCAAAGAAACTGTCGGGTTATTAAGCAATGTTAAGTGTACTGATAGGTGCATTTAAGCAAGTTAAGCAATTTGGCACTCTATTATTAATTTAATAATAATATACATCGTCTCCTTTTGTCACAAAGGCTCAATTTATGTGGAAGGGGTTTTCTCAGGATAGACTTATGCGAAAAGCATTTGAAGAGACCTTCATCCAGCACAGGATAGATAATGGTCGAACATGATGATATGTATGTGCATGTACAATTACAAAACATATATTACATATAAATTAAAATAACAATACTCAATGTCTCATATCTGCATATCGCGTTCATAAAACTATGATATTATATATCTAGGTTTTATAACAATTTCCAAATTGGGGAAGGCGCTTAAGAAAGAATAACTAAATAATAAATTGAATTTATTTCAGCCTCTACCGTTTTCTTCGGCTACATGTAGCGAGGACTACAACGAAGTCTCAAGGGCAGAAATATTTATTTTAAAATTTTAAAAAAAGCAAGCATACCTGTTTTATTATTTTAGTTACCTTTTGGGCTAAAGCTTCTGTGCTTATTCTCCTCAGTATTCTATCAACAAAAGTATCTTCAACGGGCATATGTTTTGGGCTTGAGAACTTATATATATATTATATATTCCGATCAAGTATCGGACATTTTGCATATATTTTGCCGTTAGAGGAAAAAATACCTAAAAGTTCCTGTATTGGAGTTAAAAAGTAAATTTTATAAGTTTTAATTAAGACCTTTTAAAAATCAAATCATAGGACACTGGAAATGATGATAATTACACCTGCGAGATTTACCTGAGACTTACCTGCGAGATTTCGTTCTCAAGATTTTCCTCAGATCAACAGCAAATAATTAATTGGACAGTCCTATACGAATTTAGGATACTCACCTTTCACACAAACTGTACTATTTCTTCCCCCTGGCCATCTAAACAGAACAACTTTTAGATACTGGAAGGTTATTATTTTTCGAACGATGAAGGCATTGTTAAATAAAATCTAAAACACGAATTTTCATGCCTTAAAATATACTTTGCAAACGCTTCACCACAGTAATATTGCAAATTATGAACCAGAAAACTCAGTTTCAATGTAGAATTCTTTTAATTTTATAGACTCCCGCAATCATCATTGGAAATTTATTAATATTTCAGTCGTAACACCTCATTGATGCTGCCATTTCACTTTAACGTTAAAACGCACTTTAGTGGCGCAGAATTCGCTTTTAAAAAGTAAAATCTTTTACAAGTTAAAGCTAACATCGCTTGCGTTTTAGACTTAACATGGTTTGCGTTTCCGATACATTGATTTCTAACCGCAAATTGAATATTTAGGAAACTTACAACCCTTGTTCTATCCCGAAACACGAAACGCACTTAACGAAATTGAAAAAAACTGCAGAGCTAAATGTTATTTAAATACCGTACTTATTTGCAATACTGATCCGCGTATGTACAAATGAAATTGTAATGCATATATATTTCGATAATAGTGAATTTCATTGTACAGGAAATGTAATGCATACTTGAATTTTAATAACATTTCTGTTATGCGAACATGAAATTTATTTAAAAAGTACACTTTGCACAACAAATAGTATTATATTTATGACGAGAAATTTTTCGCATAATAACTGAAGATATGGTAATATTAGATGATAAATTATTTTTATATATGGGATTTGATGGTGCTTGGTGAGAACCGAAGCCACGCCCTCTTAGTGAAATCATTCTTTTCTTTGTAAACAATTTAACAAAAATACTCCTCGGTGTTTCTATGTGTTCACCATTTGGCAAATTGTGCTACCATGTGAACTCTAATAATATCTAATATACTGTATAGAAAACAATTTATTATCTAGTATTATATTTTTTTTTGTGAAATGCATATTCTAATACAATTAAATAATGAAGAGAAATCCGTCTCATCAAAATCTATACTGCTGGACATTAAGAGTATTACTGAGAATATTATGAAAATCACGTGTAACATCTGGAGCACTACCTTAGCAGATTCAAAATCGGCAAAAGTTGTGTCATCGAATAAAAAATGTTACACTTTTGGGGGCAGCATACGTTACACAAGAAGACTTTAATTATTTGATATCTTTGAAAAGGGATTTATAATTAAATGAAAGATACTAAAAATATACAATACAAACTGTGAATTTATGCAACAGTCATGAGAGAGGAAATTCTATTTACTTCTAACAGGTAAGTAAATTTATTGGTAATAAACTGGTACATAGATGATGAAATGATATCAGTTATGCGCAGTTTATGTAAAAAATTTCTGTTTGACAGGCGAAGATGTTACCATAACTTTGGAGGGATTTAGAAGTAAAATCACATCTGTAGATCATTCAAATTTTCAGTATAAAAAAATGTAGCCTAAAGCTTTCACTAAAAAATTTTCTTTACAAAAAGTAGGCAATTCATTAGCTTATTTTGTAGAGAATTTGTTCCGCTAAAGGAATTTAAAATATGCTATAAATTGAATTAATTTGGATGTTGCATGTGGGCAGGGTTATTTTACTTAGCAACCTTATTAAAATATTTAACTCAAGATACATTAATTGTGTAGAGTGTCTGAGGGATTGTAGTACAGATAGGTAACACAATACAGTTTTAACAAGATTTATTAATTCCCAGTCTACAAATATTATCAAACAATAACTTGATGTCCGATAGAGTACACAATTGATTCAGAACCAAAACGCCAGGTAAGAGTGCAGTATTCTTCCACTCTGTTCGAGTGCAGTATTTTCCTCCTCGGCTTGAGTGTAGTTTTCAGGCCCTCGTTTAGAAGACGGGCGGACGCAAAACTAGAAACATTTGAGCACAAGTTAGCTACATTTCGGTAAGAATCAATATGTATAAATAATTTTCAAATATCAATAATATTGAAACTCTCTAACCTGGGATACTTGGCCCATTGCCCAAACTCAGCTAACCTGGATATCCCGTAGACTCCTTTAACCCTTCTCAAACGGTAGACGAAACATATGGCTCTCCTTAAAGCAGGCCCTAAAATCTAAGGAACTAGCAACGAAACATGCAATTGTTCAACAGTCAGTATATAACATATTAATAATACTTTAACCCAGGAACAATTCTCTCGTATAGCCCTCTTATGGCGCAAACACATGAACACTAAACGCATTGTTTAAGGCTTAACAGAACAATCGTAACACTTTAGTAAACAAGGCAACGGTGAAAAACCATGTAGCCATATGAGTATACTGTGTTTAGCCAGCATATATATATATATATATGGCCTGCAAAAGGGTTGCTGGTATCTAACTGGAAGGAGACCCACACGCTGAACGTATGTGACGATGTGTGGAACCGGCCAGGCCAGTAACCTAGTGTCCTACCCCGCCTTCAAGTGGTGCAGGCTGAGCTTTCTATTTATGTGGCAAATTAATATTTGCTACACGGATAGAAAGGCGGAAGGGGAGGGCTAATTCACCAACCCGTCTAGCCAGCGTGGTGAAATGATGGCTAATTCCTCCAATATGCTAATACACCAAAAACCATGGCCCCTAGTCTCCAGGTGCTGGAGTGCTCCTGATCAAGGCAGCGGTCAGCGTGGCATGAAAGCAGGGGGTGCTAAGAATCACTGGAATGGCCCAGGCTGCCGTTTGTTATTGACCTTGGCAACGTATAATGGACGATCCCTTGCTTCTGAAGCAAAACTTCAGGAATTGGAAGAAGAACTTGACAAGATCAAATGGGACATTGTAGGACTCAGTGAAGTTAGAAGAAAAGGTGAAGAGTTGGTGGAACTTAAAAGTGGACATTTGTTTTATTATAGAGGAACGGAAACTGGAAGAACAAGTGGTGTTGGCTTCTTAATCAACAAAAGAATTAAAGACTACCTTCTTGAAGTCGAAAGCACGTCAGATCGAGCAGCGAGGCTCGTTGTTCAACTAACCCAGCGATACCAACTTCAGATAGTACAGGTATATGCACCAACATCAAGCCATACCGACGAGGAGGTTGAGGAATTCTATGAAGAAATCAAACAGCTACATACCAAGGGGAAACAACACATCAAGCTCATCATGGGAGATTTTAATGCAAGAATTGGACAACAGGAACAAGGAGAGACATCGGTTGGTAAATACGGATACGGGGAAAGGAATGAACGTGGCGATCAACTCATAGAATTTGCAGAAGCTGAAAACCTTAGCATCATGAATTCATTTTTTAAGAAGAAACCGCAAAGAAAATGGACATGGAAACACCCCAATGGAGGAACCAGCGAAATTGACTATATCCTGGCAAACAAGAAATCAATTATTGAAGATTGCAGCGTACTGAACAGATTTAATACTGGAAGTGATCATCGAATGGTGAGATGTAAAATGCACTTAAATACTAAACTAGAAAGGCAGAAGCTCATTAGGAAACAAGTATGTAAGAGGGTGGATTTAAAGAAATTAAAAGAAAATACCGAGGCATTCAAGTTGGAATTAAAAAATCGCTTTTCTGCACTGGAAGGACTTATTGAAGAAGTTGACATCTCAGAAGCAAATGAAAACATTGTTAAGACAATAATTGAAACTGCTGGGGAAATTGGTGGTGTAATATGTAAAAAGCAGAATAGCAAATTATCTGAGAAGACGAAACAGCTCATGAAAAGGCGAAGAGATATGAAGGTGGACAATCAAAATACCAGTTCCAGGATTGAGTACATAGAACTTTGTAAAACTCTGCGCAAAAGCATGAAAGAAGACATAAGAAAATTCAACTGTGAGCTAGTAAGGAAAGCCATTGAAAATAACAAGAGCCTTAGGGTTGTTAAAGGAAGTTTATCTGTTGGGAAGAAACACATCATTGCATTAAAAGGAGAGGATGGCACCGTAACAAGAAATAGGGAAGAAATACTTAGAAGAGTTGAAGAATTCTACAAAAATCTATACGAAAGTAACAGTGGATTAAACGAAGACATTGAAATAGTCGAAGGAACAGCTCCTAAAATCTTAAAAGAAGAAGTTTCATTTGCAATAAAAAGTATGAAGAAAGGAAGAGCCCCTGGTGATGATGGTATTACATTAGATATCCTAAAAGAAGCTGGAGAATATGTAGAAGACATACTTGCAAAATTCTTTACCAAATGTCTTAACAGCGGTAACATACCAAACCAATGGGATTCTGCAACAGTAATTCTTTTGCATAAAAAAGGTGATAAAGAGGATTTGAAAAATTACCGACCAATTAGCTTGTTACCTGCTATTTATAAAATCTTCACAAAAGTGCTAACACATCGCCTGCAGAAAAAATTAGATGCAGCTCAACCAAGAGAACAAGCTGGATTTCGAAGTGGATTCAGTACAGTGGACCATATTCAAGTATTAAGAGAATTAATTGAAAGAACACATGAATATGAACTTCCATTGTGTGTGGCATTTATTGACTATGAGAAGGCCTTTGACTCTATTAAAACATCAGCAGTCATCAACTCTTTAAGATCAACAGACATTGAGGATGTGTACATTGACATGGTGAAACGTGTGTATAAAAATGCAAGTGCAAAATTTCGGTTACATAAAGATACCAAAACTATCAAAATTGGTAAAGGTGTGAGGCAGGGAGATACCATTTCTCCAAAACTTTTTACTTCAGCTTTACAGATGATTTTTCAGCAGATAAATTGGAATAACAAGGGAATAAAAATAAATGGTGAATATTTAAATCATTTGCGGTTTGCTGATGACATTGTTATTTTTTCAACGAACCCATTAGAACTCCAAGACATGGTACAGGAGCTCTCAACTAGAAGTAAAGAAGTTGGACTCAAGATGAACCTACAAAAAACTAAGATCATGTTCAATAATTTCGTAGAGGAAACAAAAATACAAGTTGACAACATTGAGCTAGAAATTGCTGATTCATATATTTACCTTGGCCAGCTGATTTCAATGGATGGCAACATTATGAAAGAACTCAACAGACGTATTAAACTTGGCTGGAGTGCATTTGGAAGAAACAGTTTTATCCTGAAGGGGAAATTGCCTTTGTGTCTAAAAAGAAAGGTCTTCAACCAGTGTGTATTGCCAGTCCTCTCTTATGGATCAGAGACATGGAGTCTAACAGTTGGAGCAATACGAAAGTTACAGACAACGCAAAGGAGCATGGAGAGGTGCATGCTTGGAATAACTAGGAGAGATCGAAAAAGAAACACTTGGGTGAGAGAGCAAACTAGAGTAGAGGACATCATTGTTAAAGTAAAAGGGCTGAAATGGCGATGGGCTGGGCATATTGCAAGAAGAACTGATCAACGATGGACAACAGAAATTCTGAACTGGATTCCAAGAGACCACCGAAGACCTAGAAAACGTCCTCAAACTAGATGGGTGGATGAAATAAGAAAACAGGTTGGGGTGACGTGGAAGCGAATTGCTCAGGATAGACTTGTGTGGAAAGCATTTGGAGAGACCTTCATCCAGCAGTGGATAGATAATGGTTGAATATGATGATGATGATATATATATATATTTTTTTTTAACTTTACAAGTTTATAAAAAAATCTGGATTGATGCTAAATTTACAATAATTTTGATGTCAAGCAATAATGTTATTTAGTAGCATATATAGCAAGCAAATGTTATTTAGTAAAAGAAAACATAAATAGAAGCTCTTTATTTCTGTTTCTCTTTTTCCGCCAGAAATTAAATACGTGCAATTTTTGGCCAAATTTGATGCTCCACAACTCTGGAACCACTTAAGCCTCAGTCATCAAATTTATATGTCATGTTTTAACTACAAAGAAGTTTATTTTGTGACAATTTCATAATTTTGCACTCAGCCCCTTTGGGGATATTCTGTGTTGAAAATCACATGGTTACAACTGAAAGTAGGCAACAGTCTTTCTCAAACATTTATATAACTAAAAATAGTAAAAAAAAAAAATAGATTATTCAAAAGTAACAAAATGGCACCAACAACTGCTGTAGAACAAAAACATGCTAAACAGACTGATTAACAAATACTCTGATAAAGGGAAAAAGGAAAAAATCATATGAAACAACTGAGATTGAAAAAAGAAAAAGAAGCATCAAAAGTTTTGAATGTGTGAAATGCGTTCAAAGAAAAAAAAAATGGATTCATCATCTTTCTTTGTGTCCAATCCTCAGAGTTTTGGAAAAGCTTTGATAGATGTCGAGTCTCTTTAGCCCAGAGTCCAAGAAAAAAAGTTGCTAAAATGGCTACAGAATTGGGTCTTCCACTTACTGATAAAAATATAAAGACTCATAAAAATAATGGAATTTCTGACGAAGTAAAAAATATGGTAAAAGGTTTTTATCGTAGAGATGAAATTTCTCGTCTACTTCCAGGGAATAAAGATGCAAAATCATTTAAAGATCCAACTACAAGTAAAATAGTAACTTTGCAGAAACGTTTACTTATGTACAATTTAAAAGAGACACATGAGCTTTTTAAGGCAGATAATCTCGGTATTTCCAAATTTTTCGAAAGTAGACCAGTGGAAGTGGATACAATTCGGTCTAAAGATTATGAAGCATGTTGCTGCCCCTATTGTGAAAATATAGGGTTTCTTATCCAAGATCACAAATGGAAAGGTTCTAATATTAAAAGCATAAGTGATTTGATATCACTAATTGTTTGTGACATATATCCTTCTAATTGCATAAAACATAAATGTGAGAAATGTTTATCAATGTTCGATAAAGTAATTTTTCAAGAAGCAACAGCTAAGTCTGAGCCAATTAATGTGAGATGGGGGAAAATTTGAAATAAGAAGTTTTAGTAAATCTAATTCATTATCAGAAGAATTTTCAAAACAAATTCCAAAATTTTCTGAACATATTTATAATATTGCACACCAATCAAGGAAATCAAAAAAAAGCAAAAAGATAATTTACAACCAAATGAGATATTTCTTCAAACTGATTTTGCCCAAAATTATCAGATCAAGCATCAAACTGAGGTCATGGTAGCTCATTGGAAAGCTGATCATGATCCAACTGTCATGATCTATACTGGTGTTATCTACTATAGGCAAGAACCAAACGATGATTTATTAAAGCAAATACATCATGAAATAATTTCAGATACAAAAAAGCATGTACCTCTTTGAATTGAAGGTTTTCTTAACTTAATCGCTAATTTTCAGAAATTGTTCGTCATTTCAGTTAAAAAGGTAATTAATTGGAGTGATGGAGCTGCAGAGTATTTTAAAAATCATTACTCAATAGCTTCCATGTCCTCTTTGAATACCTTCTGTGAATCGAATTTTTGCGAATCCTAGCATGGGAACCAGACCTCATGGAGGAGTTGGGGCAGTCCTCAAACACCATGTATGGGCAAAAAGTGCTACAAGAACAGATCATAGCTAAGAATGCGTATGATTTTTTTTTAATAAAGTGAATTCTGCTGAATTAAGAATTAAGTACCTTTATGTTTTTCAAGAAGTGATCGAAACTCAGAGTCCTGAAATGAAAAAAAATTTTATAATGTGAAACCACTGAATGGAATTTAATCAGCTAACTGCATTAGTAAAGTGAGCTTTATGTGTATAAATATGTTTATCAACACTGGAGACACAATTCCTTTTGTTCAAAACCTAAATTTATTTTATAATGAAACAAGCGTGATATGAGGTAGATGTTGATTCACCAGAAAATATAACAAATGATTTATCAATTGAACTAGAAAAATATTATATGTAAGATATTATTACCCTCCGCAGGGATAACACAATTGCCAAATATGGTCAACACAAGAAAGCCTCCGGGGCGAGATTTTTGTGAGTTTTCGTGGGGGAATTTATTATACAATAATTTTTGCCACCCACGTATTAATTACAGCTCAAACTAGAGCTTATGTAATTTTGGAGAAAAAGAGACGCTTTCCCCATCCTGGATTCGGATTCATCCTGGAATGGAGGGACCCTGGTTCGAATCCAGGATGGGGAAAGCGTCTCTTTTTCTCCAAACGAAAAAAGCTCTAGTTTGAGCTATAATCTATACGTGGGTGGCAGAAATTATTGTATGAAAATTATTATAGTACATACTATGATGACAAGTGGTATTTAAGCAGTGTTGTCTTATATGATGAAACATTATATATATATACACAGACAAACGTTTGTAAAATGACATTTTTACAAGAGACCCCTGAAGGCTTTAAGTGGCCAAATCATGATGACATCCAGATGGTTGAAGTTAAGTTCATTTTAAGTGGTCCTGTTCAGTTAAGTGGTAATCTACCATTTAATATAAGTATGGGTGAAAGAGACAAAATAATTACATTGTACAAAAAATGTAAAAAAAAGTAAACCATTAATGAAGTATTCAATATTACGTACATCTTTTGCATTCTTGCATGTTACATTGGTCACATCAGTTTTAATTTAAAACTGTTTTTACCTGACTATTTTTTTTTCTTTGGCGCAGTATAGCCCAGATGCTCTTGCGCCATAAAAAAGCCAAACAATCATCAAACCTGATTATTTGGGAGGATATAAATTCCTATTACATACACTATATCAAACCTGACATTTTAAGGTTTAAAAATACATAAATATATGTATTTTAGTAAGTTTCAGAGAAATAGCTTTAATAATTGAGGTACCATTTTATGAGGTTAAAAAAATGTTATGTTGGTCACATCTCTTAATTTTGAAAAAATTTCTATTTAATTAAAAATTCAACATTAAACAATGTCAATAATTGTTTAACATAAATTATTAGAAAATGAAAAGGGTTTTACTATGCAGCTTAAAGCATGTAGTAAATATATACCTTCAAAAGTGCTAAATGTTAATTGTCACAAAGATGACGTTTATTCATTTTTCCATAGTTGTTGAAAAAACGATAGCTACATCCTTGAATCCTGCATGTGGCAGATAACTTGCGACCACTATGACATAACACTTTCACACATGATACATTTTATATTAAATAACATAACATTAAATAACATATATATAGCATGTTTTTAAGGAATATAGAGATTTTTAATATATGCAAAATAATCCAACCTCTTTTCATTAATCATAAGTTCAATTAAAAATAATGTGTAAAGTAGAATTGCAGTTAATAGTCTAGTTTCTAATCATAATTTATCGGTGCTAGTGCAAAGTTTGTCACCACACTCTCTCTCTCTTCCTGAAATTGCCCAAAAATTGCAATAGTTAGGCTTGTCACCATACATCAGTGCCTTTTCTATGCTTCTAATGCGGAAACTAGGTGAATGCTTGTTTTTCCTCACTGTTACAGTCTTCACTGGCTCAACAGTTTCAGGCTGATATGACGTTTTTTTGGTAATGTGTGGTGTAGGGACACTCACTCACCCCTATGAAGCATTCACTGATTCAGGAAAATTACAGTGTTCAAAAACTTAAATCTTTGTGCATAAGCATGGTTTGTCACTTTCTAGGTTTTTTTTTTCTTCTGAAATTGTTCGGCACTTCAGGTCGGCTTGTGATGTCATTCTTAGACACTTCCTCATGCCCATGGCCACACCCCACAAGGATAAGCCAGGAGAATGTTTCTCGGCATCTCAATGCCATCAAAACACCACTTATCATATATGGTCAACCAAGGCACCTCCTTGCTTTCAACTCTTCACTGAATCACACACTTCATTTAATATCAGACTGCGGTTCTGAGGTCAGTACATTTCAATTGAATAGCCATGTGAATCTGTGTGTAGCCCCTCGTACGTAAGCGGGCACAATATCTTTGCAGCATCCACTCTTACAAGGATATGTTCCTTTTTCCACCACTTGTGGGGCGAAAGTTTGCAGCGGGAAAATACTCTTAATTGCATACGTAATCCATAAAAAAAATAAGGCTCAGACAATTTCGCTGCAACAAACAAAACACAAAGGATGTAAAACAAAAAGAAAATGGCATATCACTCCAGTTCTCACTGCATCATACAGACATATATGACGTCACAAGCGAATCTACTGAAATTCAGAAAGGTTTCAAGAGGACAGAGAGAGAAGTATGTAACGTGTCATGCAGTAGAACCCATCAGAGTATTGAATCAAGGTTCAATGTTAGAATCCAACTGGGATGGTTAGATTCCCCCACTCTAGGTAATCACAGAATAAGTACCTACTAATAGTACAAGATCCAGTAAATTAGTTTTAAATCTGTTTGCTTAATGAAATTCACATTTTTTTTAATTAAAAAGTAGAAATGTACACATATGCCAAAAAAAAAAAAATGAAATGGATAATATGAAAACAATTACCCAGCATCTTGTATCATGCCAAGGGATATCTTAAACCAAACAGACGATTTTGTCTGCCATCTTGTTTCATATCTTCTGGTGATTATGAGAAATAATTTAACTTGCAGAGAAATTAGGCCAGTAGTTATAATTAAACTAGAAATATCCCCCCCCCCCCTACAACTTCAATATTTTTCTAGTGCTTTAAACAATGCAAAAGGTTCCGCTTCTCTTGGAACAGAATATAATTTTACATCAATTTTTGAAATGCTAATGATCTGCAGTTTTAAACAAGGAATTTTATGATTGATATTACGAGTTTCAAATTAGACAAACTTTAGAAACAAAATGTTTAGAAGTTCGTTTTTTTTACAGTACGTAATATATATATACATAAAAACCATTTACCATACACCTTATTAAAAACGTTTCCCCAAATGTGATATGGCATTAATTATCGCATCATCAGTAAAAAGACTTTGATAATTCACAGCCAGTGCAACAATCGCCTTATGGTAACCTGTTGGGTTTCGATCGTATCGTTGCAAAATATCTTTAATAACACGCTCAAGAATTACTTTCGCTTCCTCTTTTGGAGTTGTTGGTTTCTTCGGTTTTATGGGTTTTTTCAGTACCTCATGCCGGGGATCATATTCATCATCTTCCATAGCTCCCTCAGAATCCCCGCTACCAGGATCCATATTGCCAAAAAGACTATTTACGCTGTTGGTGGCAATCCAGTGTAACTCTTTCTTGATCATGTCGTCAGATGGAACTGCACTAGACAGATCTAGCTTACCTGATGAACAAATTGCATACTGATGCCTGCAGCGAGAACCATTGAGCCCTAACCTACAGGAACAAACCCACAAGTTCATATCAGTGAAGTAGGTTTTCTCACTCTTTTTATGAACAACTTTGTATTGACCACTAGGCAATGCCTCCATTTCATAATTCTGAATTTTTCGAATTCCTTGCTTATACGAGAACTGAACGAAATTCTCCAATGTATCATTAATTGCATGCTTGATTTTTTGTTCATAGTAAGTTTCCAGATCGTTGGCTAAGAATTTAAACAATTGGGACATATTATACGCCTTTGTGAGATGCATTTTATCTTTGAGAACATGGCTAGCTATATCGACCGAGCTCACGTCACGATCTTTATCAATAATCTGGTTCTTGAAGCACACAGCCCATTTTTCAGACAGATCAGAGATTTCTTTGCAGGTAGTCAGGAACTGTGGATACTTCTGTGCAATTTCATCTTGTAAAATTTTACCATAAGCGGCATTATAATCTTCAACAGATATAGGTTTCATCATTGCATAGACCATGGAAAATAGGTGACATCGCTCTGGAATGTCAACTGTGCTCTCATCATCCCATAGTTGACGCCAAACCACTTTCAGCATTGAGAAAGAGCACAGCAATACAGTCGATTGGGGAAACACTGCTTTTAGACCACACAATACAGCTTCGTTGTTACCTGTGAGGAATGCTTCAGGACCAAGGGTCCCACATTGACCAAAAGCCTTTGGAGGAAGCAAGTCTGCTAAAAGCTGGAAACCAGATACTAAAATACTTTCATGCTCAGAAGTAGTTATGATCACACCCAATGGCAATCCTTCTGTACAACTATAGGCCATCAATACATAGACATAACACTTGCAGCGCTCGAGGAAACCTGAACTATCCACAAACACAATTTCTCCGGATGACATGAGGGAGTGCGCTCTTGCCATCAGTGGGGTGCACAAGGCTACAACAAGGTGCTCTTCCACTTTATGTAACCTCATCTTCCCCTTTTCTGCATTTAGACGCTCTACTTCGGTGTCCAAGGCATTAACCATAGTTTGCTTTGTAACTTCACCAAATCCTTGGCTTAAATCCTCAAATAAGGATTTGACCCAATCTTCATTTGGGCAAAACCGTTTATCCTTTATAGTGATTTCATAATCTTCAGTAAACTCCTCTTCTAGATCATGCAAGTGCATTTTTAGTGCAGATTCGTGAGAATACATGCCCTTATACATTTCTGTAAATTTAAGTTTAAGGTCTTGAACCCCTACAGTTGATTCCTCTGTTTCCTCCGGAGTAGCAGTGCTATTGATGTCAAGTAATTTACTCGATGCAACTCTATGATTATGAACATTGCAAAAAACGATGGTGCATGGATAAGATAGGGGATCTGTATCTTTCACTCTTGGAATTTTGGGATCCACTGACCTGATTTTCACTAGCAATTTAGCAGGGCATTTTGAAGAATTATATCGACATCCAAAATCTGCCTTGAAGGATAAGTTCTTGTTCCCTTTAAGAAACTTTTGGGACAACCGATATGGTATTTTGGATAATTCTTCATGTGCTTTCAACCACAGTCGAAACTCTTCCTCAGTGTCCAAGGCGATTTTGGCTTCAACAACATAGCCTTTGAAGTTCTCCACTTCTGTGTCCTTCACCATAAAAATTTTAAAAGGCCATTGCTTTGGTAACATCTCCTTAGGTCTGGGCAAAATGTGGATCTTCGACGGCACGGCATCGAACTTCAAGAATCTGTAGCCGCTCTTCTCAATGAAATCTTCATTAACGAAATGCTCGTTGCATAGAAAATTATTGCGGGATGGATTCCACTTGGGTTTTCCAATTGCGGCTAACCACTTTACCAAAACTTTTGGTTTTTCGGTGGGAAATCGGTGGAACGTAACACCTTCATTCCCGTATTTGTTTCCACAATTAAACGCGGAACAAAATGCACTAGTCGCCGTCATGGTTGCAGTAGTTACTATATAACGGAAGTATTTTGAGTTTAACGTCCCGCAAAAAAGTACTCAGGGTTTAGCGTCTGTTGTGAAAATGGGTACTTATTATGATTAAAGTACTTTAGGTTCAACGTCTGGTATAAAAAATACTCACTATGTAACAGAAGTATTTTGCGTTCAGCGTCTCTTGAAAAAAATATTTCAGTACATGAGAAAAGTATTTCAATTTCAAATATATGCCGTACCTATATATTTATTTTCAGCAGCCACACATTATCAAGCTTTATGGCCGTTATTTATGCGAAAGCACTTTTTGTCCCAGTGGGGAATTTGAATTCTAACATTTACTTCAAATACATTAAAAAAAAAAGTGTAAACTTAAGGGTCTGTAAAAAGTAGAAAGTATAGAACATTTTTTATACTATTTTTCTAACTATTTCTAAATCTAAAATAATACTTTATTTCAATTTATCTGTTTTATACAGCCCCCCTCCCACATTTATACACTAAAAATTATTGAGGACTCTACAGTTCTACTCCTGTCTTTTGTCTGTTTCATTAATTCTATGAATTACATTCTCAAAAGAAGGTACTATAATTAAAAGTACATGAGAATTTTTTTTAAATCCTTTAGGACCCCACTTTAAGAAAAAGATCCATTTAGTAGCTCTCTTACCCTTCGAGTATTGAACTGACAGGAGAGAGCACAGCGGCGTTGTTAGTGGCTAAATATTATTGGGTCGGGTGTGAAGCTAGCGGAAGGCAGGGGAGGGACCTTTATGTTATTGCACCTGTTCTTTTACCTATCAATTTTAATTTTCTGTACCAAAAATGATCATTCGTAATTGTAAATGTGCATTTTACAGGGAAGTACTGTATTTCGAGGGAAGGGCCTAAACCCGTGCTTCCCAAACTGTGCGGCGTGGGCCGTTTTTGATGTAGCGCGAAACGTTTTCGAAGTATGCATAAAGTATTTTGAAGTACGCATGAAGTATTTTCATTTTTTAAAAAGAAAAACGGCCTTTAAAGAAATGTAATTTCTGTAGAAGCCAAGCAAGTATCCAGGACTTTTTTGTTTCCGGGGTGGGGGGGGGGAGGCCCATCACCCGGATACGTTCCTGGTTAAAAGTAGGCGAGGCGCGAAAGATCGACGTCATGAAAAATGGGCCGCGGATTCAAAAGTTTGGGAACCGCTGGTCTACACCATGGCGTTTATGCTAAGTAATGTATAGTCGTGTATAATTATCGATCGCAAAACGTTTAACGTCACATAATAATAATTGTACTTAATATTTTTTTAATTAGAATTATTATTCACGTCTCTTGGTAGGTGCAACAATGATAATCATTTTTTTAAGATATTCTGAGAAATCATACTTTTTTTATCGGATCGGATATAGTGAACCAAATGTTCCGTCCATTGAGGTTCGCTATAACGGAGTACGACTGTACTATAAAAGAAAGGAGGTTTGCCAGATCAACTTATTTTTAAAAAATTTTTGAAAATCATTTTGAATTAGTTAATTTTCATATTTTTTATCACTGCGAAACTTTGAGTATTTTGTGATTAAATTATCACTTTAAGAACATCAAATATTTAGCACAAGGTGGTGGGGGGGGGGAGCTCTTCCTTTCGAAAAAGAAGCAAAAACAAAAATGTATGCAAAATTAATATGAGATTGCAATTTTTTTTTAATTTCGGAGTGGAGGTTTTAGTCTCATCAACTCCCTCCAGTCCACAACCAGGCATGATGGATGCTGATGTCTTGTCTTGGTTGTTAAAAACATTTGAAAGTCAATGAAATGGTGTAAAGGAGCAAAATACGTGCTTCTATAAACTAACAGTCATCCATAAAGAAAACCATACTTTTTTTTTTCGCTATTTCAACTTAAAAAATTAGCGGAGGAACGATACTTTTCGTTCAAATTTCGTTCGTACAAATTCGTTTGTTTTGTAATCACCAAGATGGAGGATCCCCCCTCCCCCCACACACCCAGAGGCGCGGCTTCATTTTTTCCCTTCGATGCCCCCTCCTGTCCGTTTAATCAAGGCCAACTAGATTTACTATAGGCCCGCTCACGTGAATTTCAAGGGTGTCCCCACTTTCTTTTGGAGTAATTACTAAGGTTGTTCATAGGGGACGCCAAATCACAGGTACAAACATGCCATATGCTTTCATGTGTTTGCAGCAGTTAACCGAAGATTAAAAAGGGTTTCTGGGTTTTCTATAATTTTTACATGATATTTATTTGTGATAATAATGATAGTTTCTTGTTGTGTTCCATTTAGCCTATTTATATCTGCAGTATTAAGGACACAGTAAGTGTTTATTCTGTATTTTGTTTTTCGGTGACATGCTGTTCTATTATGTAGTTTGTATTTTCAAGTAAAATTATTTTGGAAAGAATTGCTATTCATGAATACCTGATTCTTTATTTTTATTATGTGATGTATTAAAAATTTGGCTTGTGTCAAAAGTTATTAGAAATCATGTATTCAATATTATACATTGTATTTAATATATACAATATTATACAATGTATAAAATATTATACATTGTGTAGTTATATCATCAGTTTATTGTAAATTCATGTGTTAATTTCATTAACATTCCATTAAAGTCTTTCCAAACAGGTGTCAAGCCTTCTAATTAATTCTTTATTTTAATTAATTATAATAAAAATAATTAAATTATTAATTAGTTGATTTAAATTCTATATAATTCTATTTTATTAACCATTAAAATAAAGTCTGCTTTTATATGCATTTTGCAATTTAGCTTTCAGTGTAAACTATCAATTCATTATCAGTTATTAATCATGCCTGAGAAATCATTTCATCCAATAAACCGTCTTCAGTGTAAATAAAAGAGTAGAAAAAGGTATGTAAGATTTAAATTTTAGTTTAAAAACTTGTTATGAAAGGTTATCATATCACGATATCATCATCGTCGTTGGAAAATAAAATACGATAACTTTTTGAGCAAAAAGCAATATATTTCTGTATGTAATCAGAATTTATAGTGTGTCATTAGGCATTTATAGTGTGTTAAATTGGGAATGTTTTCCTATGCAGCAGGCGCCCTCTGTCGGAGAAAAACTGCGTGAGAGAATCGCCACTGCGAAAATTTGGGGACAGGTTTTCTATAGCGTTAGGCTCACGTGAGCAGGCCTGTAGTAAATCTAGTT
>QLNU02015360.1:234678994-234696600 GCA_006491805.2 Dysdera silvatica
TTTTATATTTGTGACCTATTTTTCTAAATTACTTTCCAAGCATAATAAGTGAGAAGAAAAGGAGAGGAACTGATAGAATTTACAAGCAGACACCTCTTTTATCATTAAAATATAATTTTATGGTACATTGTATAAGGGAAATGATGAAATAACCGAAGATTCATAAATAATCATAGACTAGAAAAAGCAATCTATTTAAATTATGAAAAAATGTGAATATTTAAAAAAATTTAAATCAATAATTTAAAAAAAGTGTGATTGAAATCATGCCAACCTTAGCTTAAGTAAACTTTCACCCTTTATCCTGTGTTAATGTTTTGAGTTTTCTTTTATTTGGTAATTTGCACATGCTGTCAGTTTTGTACCTACAGTAGTTTTCAAAAAGTTTGTTTGTAGCTGATCGCATGAGGAACTGCATAATTTTAATTGGTGAATACTGCTCGCATGGTGTGATAATAAATTCCTTGGAAATCAATATTTCCTGTGTAGGACGTAAAAGGAACAGGCGTTGGTTTGAGACTTTTAAAAATTCTCTCTCAAAATTTGTCCCAATGAATTTTTGCAGAACAACAAAATTATGCATTATGATATTTACAACATCTACAGATGGGTACTTCAAACCACCTCTGTCACACTTATGAATAAGTTGAAAGTCTGAATGAAGAGCCAGGCTAAAATAAACAATGAAAATCCCAAAATCCCGCAAAAACATTAAATTTGATTAGGTGCTTGTAAATTCTAGTATCGTAAACTCAGGGCTTAGTTAAACTCAAAAATCGCAGATCGCCCCGCCAAAAGAGACCTATCAACAGTATGGTTTGCATAGATAGAAACAATCAATGTACTGGCAAAACGAATCATCCTATGAGTTGATGGGGTAATTTAATACACCCGCACGTGCGGGTCGTGCTGGGGATGGAAAGAGAAGAAAATAGAAGAGAAGAGCGGGAGCAGCGTACGGAAAAGGACGTCTCAATTTGACGTGAACTTGGAGTTCGGTCGGAGACTTCAAGGCAAGCAAAGTTGCAGGTGGGAAGACTCACAACCTTCCTACTTGAAAGTATCGCACGGGCTCCACTTGGAAAGTTTTTATTAAAGCTCCAAAAATTCTCGATTCGCTCACGAGCTACAAAATCATACGCCACAGCTGCGTAGAGTTATATTCATCGCCACTGCAGAGTGAAGAATTCCGGCTGACTATAATTATTCATCGTTGATTTTCGCATCAGCTAAGCCTGACGTTTGTCCATAAAATACGCAGAGTCCTACTCATCGTTGTTATTCACATCAGCAGAGGTTGACGTTTTTCCATAAAACACGCCAAGTTTGGCAGTAGTGAAGCAGCAGCATCCCGGCAGCCCCGTAAACGTTTTCTCAGCGGAAATTGGACTTTGAAGCGCACGACGAGCCACAGTGTAATACACTCACAATAGAACTATGGTCACGTGACTGCAGCACCCCAGCATAACATCCTCACGTGAGTCAATATCTATTTATTCTAATTTGTACGAGGTGTACCATTATTTAGGTTTAGTTTTAAAATTAAATTATGGAACTTATTCTATTTTTCCCATTTGCCCTTGCTTACTCAGGCAGTATTTCTTGCATTGTTTTAATTTAATATCTGGCATACGTTCTCAGTATTGGTGTAATTTATTGTATTGTCATATTGCAATTTAGACAGATATTGTTGCTGAGGCATTGACTTGTTAACAAGTGGTATTGACAAACCACAACACGGTAGCAAGAGTATTAACTAGACATTTACATTTCGGTCCATGTGGAAACTTTCGCCATTTATAAAATTTCATTGAATTTTTAGAGTAGTAGTTAGTCCTAATTAAATTTGTTACGTTTGTTTGAATTAGTTCTCTCTTTTTTGTGTTTTGCATCCCTATACTGATTTCACAGCCATTTGACAATCATATGTTTCGCAAAGAAACTGACGGGTTATTAAGCAATGATAAGCGTAATGATAGGTGCATTTATCCAAGTTAAGCAATTTGGCACATTATTATTAACTTAATAATAATAATAATAATTTATCGTCTCCTTTTGTCACAAAGGAAAAATTTAGTTATCTCTGACTTCAATATATGGAATTAATATGTTTTTATAAACGTTTTTGTCAACATCAGAAGTATGACTCAAGTAAGTATCTGAAAAATCATCCACTGTAACAGAGCCCATACTTTTTGAAATCAATGACAATTATAAAATTGAGCATGCTTGGAGTTTATTTTCTACTTCGAAAAGTTGTCGAAAAGAAATGTGATATTGTGTGCCAGCAAGTCTACGGTATAAACTGAACCGATATTCTAGCTTATCAGTTTGAATTTTTCCCGGTAACAGACATGACATGTTGAGTTCAGTTATACGATATCTAGTCAGTTCGAGCATGGACGATGTTGTTAATAAAAGAGCTGAATATGTCTTTCTTGTCAGTCGCCTAGTATCGCTTTGCATTTCACCCCTTATCTTAACCAGTCTAGAAAATTCTTAAAGAAAACCATGTTTTCATTAAATTTATCGCATGTTAATAGATGACACATATCATTACGTGAAATGTCTTTATATGGTATTTTGACATTCATTATTGTGAACCAAGTTGAAAATATTTTTAAAATAATGAAGTACTTTGTGAGGTTAGCAAATTATGTTTTTCCCCTAGCTGAGTAAAACTTTGCGATATGGTTTCATTAAAAATTTGCAATGCAAATTTTACATTTTGGCGTTCCACATTTGTGAGGCAAAGAGCTTTCCGAGATATGATATACCCACATTTCATCAAATCACCGGATTCCACGTCATATATTTTTTTAAGTGCGTGAAAAGAGGCCGTGTGAACATTATTCAGCGGTAAATTAAAATTCGGAAAATACATTGCTTGTTCATTATTTTTCTGATTAATCCTGTTATTCTTAGCAAATTTAATTAAATGAACTGTATTGGCAGCATAAAATAAGGGGCGTGTTGCATCAGCCGGGTGGGGAAAAGCGAAGTTTGACAATGTGTTATTAAAAGAACAAATGCATTTTCGGTTAATCGAGTTATTATCAATCAACACAATGGTAACTTTAAAGCTTATTGCCTCTAGACCCAAAACAATTTTCCTTAAAATATCAAACAACATTTCTGTTGTCATTTTTTTGGCAGGGAAAGTATGCACATCTTTGAATGTGCTCAAAATAATTTGCACCATAAATACATAGGCACTTGATGCCATTTCACCATTCTCATATGCCATGCCAACAAAAACACCACTTTTAAAATCAAGAAGGGGTTTGATGTAGATTTCATCTCTTATTAATGATACATATAATTCGTATTCTTTAGGATTATGAACTTTTTGTTTAGCATATGCCAAAAACAAGTGATCATTTAATTTTGTATGGGGACTTGCATTTACTTTTGAGGTTATTTTATGGATGGTACTTGGATGGGGCAAGATAAAGTTAATTGTTTTTCTAAGAAATCTTTAAGCTTGTGGAGACAGAAGAAAGAACATTGGAGCAAATGTGAGAGTATTTGGAGAATATTGTCGTTTCTGTGGTTTAGAATTTAAAAGAAGAATTTGTTCCATAATGTTTTCTACCTGACTAGTGTTTTCTTCATTCTCAACTGAATATAACAATGAATTTATTAAATCAATAGCTACTTCATTTGCCTTCTTTAAATCATTTCTTAGTGACTCTACGTATTCAAGTGTCTCATGAATTTCAGTAATAGAAGTAACTTTTAGGGGAGATCTTTATATTTTTGACCAAATTGGCTAAGCACTTCTCCTTTAAATGACACAAATGATGAGGGATGAGAGTTTACTTCTACAGCATATAGCAATTTAACACACCCTAAATTCTTTTCTAGATTTCAATACATTAACCCTTTGCACTCCAGGCTATTTAGCCAAAGGAATTCAAAGCCATATACTGAATGTCGCTCCAGCGGAGCCAGTGGAGTGCAAAGGTTTAAAACATCAGCGTTGTGAATGATATCCCAAAAGTCAGAACACTTGTGTTTCAAATTACAAACAATAAGTTCCTCAAAATTTGAAAAGGTTCTACTTTTCGCATACACATTTTTTGATGTTATGCTGTTAGCAGTTGCCTTAGCTATGTTATTACTTTCTGCAATTTGCTGTCTTTTACGTGGACTCTGTCCTGCTTCTGAATAAAGGTACGACGGACAGTTTGAAAAAATAGTAACACTCTAGCTTTTACGCGTGGCCGTTGTAATGGAACAGTTAAATATCGACCAGTCTTTTCATCAAAATAAGTTGCCGCCCACATTAAGTCACCTGTTTTAAAGTGTTGCTGGCAAACCTTTTAAATGAATGTATAATTATTCATTTGTAGATTTAATCTAACCAATGATGCAATAAAATTAAAAGCTTCAGTTTCCTAAGTAAACAATTATTTAGCAAAAAATTATATTGACTTACATTTGAAAATAATTATGTCGAATGAAGCCCATATTTCATGAAAATGTACTTGCCAAATATTAAGAAAAGACTATATACCAGCGTTTCTTAAACTGTGGTCCGTGAAGGCTTGAAGAAATCAACCTGATTTCTGGCTCATGATTTAAAACACTAGCTGAAATTCCTATGATGGCCGAAATCTGTTAGTGCAGCTCCAGGGTTTTACTTCTAGGTAAATAGGATACAATTTAGTTTAGTATTGTTATTGTTATGTTTCTAAAAATTGAATGTAATCAATTTAATAAATGTATTATAATAATAAATGCACTAAAAATCGTCTATAAAGACTTTCAAGGGAGTGCTCAATTTGGTCATTATAAACATAGGCATACACAGAAAGTTTATAAGGGTGGGGATAAAGTTTATAGGATTAGAGAGTTATGACTCCATATATTCATATGTATATATACAAAAATTTCATCGCAATGAGGAGGGGCCACAACCTCCATCAACATCCCCTGCATACGCCAGTGATTATAAATGATATTTTCTTTAAATCAGAGTATGACATTATATTCTATGGAGGCATAAAGACCTTTAAGATGGTAAAAATCATAATTAAATTTATTGGTTTTAAAATTAAATAAAAATATAATTATTTATAATGAATAATTGTGCATGTTAAAACATGGAACCCCCATTTTGATGAGCAACTTTAAATGGATATTTGATACACTTCAGGTTTCAAAATTTTGAAGGTCCATGACATCAAAAAGTTAAGGTCAGGGGATCCACGGTTCAGCAAAGTTTAAGAATCGCAGCTATATATATATATACAATGTAAATAAACTTACCCGAGAATTTTTTGTCTAGCAGAAATCCTTTCTTGGGATGCATTTTATCCATTTCTCTTTACGGCATTCATCTTTCGGGAATGAGAATACGGAAACTTTTTCTTGGCCTTTGTAATAGCCATGGCAACCTGTCACACAACATTTGAAAGACATCTGGCCTGCAATAAAAATTATTTCATTGATTGAGATTATGAAAGTTATATTAATACTTTTATACACCAATATATTTTACAGTAGAATCCGCTTACTATAATTATTTGGGGCTTTCTGAATTTGATAACAACCGAGTAATAGCAGTATTAACTGATAAATCGAAAAATCAGTCTGATGATTTTTTTATGTTTACATGAATGTTTACCCATAATAAAAATTTATCCAGTGGCAATCATCAGCAATCTGTGTTTAACAGTTCATTAATAAAACCAATCATAATGTTTATGGCTTTCTATAGATCTCGGTAGCACAACTGGGTAAAGTATTGCCAGCGTTTCGGTCAACTGCATGATTGTCGGTGGGTATTTTCAAACTCCTTATCGATTCACTGCAGAAGTGCACATTCTACAATAACAACGAATTAGCGCTGCATAAGTAATTGCCTATTTTAACAGTTGATCTAAGAAAATTCGATGATCAAAAGTATTGTGACATGCTAATTAGTAATTTGTTTTCGTAGATATACTTAATTAAATCCTGTGTAATACTTTTCAAACAGCCTTCTAATAAATAAAATTAAACACATTAACACAGTTAAAATAAATACGATGGTTTATAGCTATTTCGGAAGCGCGTTTAGGCTTCCTTCTTCAGAACCCTAGTTACACTAATGTGACACACGTGCTAGAAAAACTATCGATGCCAAATTGCTAGTCCAAAATTAGTTCGGGTAAACCAGTTGTGGGTCCGTAGCCGCGTCTTTTGCTATGGGACGAATGAAGTTTCTCCAAATAGAGGACATGGAATTGAACGGAAGCTGATCGTTAACAGTAGAAGAGGAATGCGAAAGAATATGGAAGGCTTCAAAGAAATTGAGGTCGGCTGGTGAAGAAACTTTCTCTATTAGATGGGCCTTGTCGAAAGAAAATTTGTGGCCAGCTTCCCAGGCGTGTTTGGCCAAAGCAGATTTTTCCAGTTGTTGTTTACGCACGTAGGCTTCATGCTCTTTAAGCCGAAATCGAAGGGCCCGACGTGTTTGACCAATATAAACACGATTACACTGGCATGGAATGGAGTAAATTCCAAAATAATTGCAATCAGGAATAATATCCTTGAGTTTGGAATAACCGAGTTTATTGATTGGAGTAAAAGTGACCTTGAAATTAAATTTACGGAGGATGGAAGCAATTTTTGAAGAAATTCGTGGAACGAAAGGAATGCTGATAAAATTACAAGGAGAGGAATCAATCAAGAGTGTACTGCACAGCTTAGGTCTAGTGAGTTTCTTCAAAGCGTCGTCAATAATGGTAGGATTGTAACCACGATCTCGAGCGATGTCAAGAATATGGTTAAGTTCAATCTTGAGTAATTCTTCAGATGATGACAATTTTAGAGTACATGAGACCAAACCTGTAGAACGTGCTTATCGTCTAATTTTGTGGATGGGCGGAAGCAGCATGCGGCGTTTGGCTAACAACAAAATGTTTCCGATATACGCTGGTTTGGAACCCGGACGGCGATCTATGTACCAAAACGTCCAGGAAAGGCAATGAACCGTTGTTTTCTTCTTCCAAAGTGAATTGTATGTGAGGGTTGATAGAATTCAAGGTGGTGAGAATTGTAGAGAGATCTGAACAATCGTTTGGAAGGAGAGTGAATGTGTCGTCCGCATATCTAATCCACAGTTTAAATGGTATGCGATTAAGAATCTCCTCTTCCACGTAATATATATAAATATCATATACAATGGGTGAAAGATTATTTCCCATGGCAAGGCCATCAGTTTGCGAAAATAATTGATCACGGAAAGAAAAGCAAGTCTGTGTGATACAGATCTCCGTAAATTTGACTAATTCACGGATTTCAGCATCAGCAAAATGAAATTCTTTCATACGAAAGATAAGAGCTTCAAGAGCTCCCTGAACGGGAACATTTGTGAAAAGGCTTTTGACATCGAACGAGACCATTTTTGAAGAAGCAAAGGAAGAAAAGGAAAGTAATTTGCGAATGAAATCGGAAGAAATAAGAACAGTATAATGGTTGTTAGCCAGGAGAGGAGAAAATCTGCGGACGAGAAATTTGGCTAGGGGATGGGTTGCAGTACCGATGTTGGAGACTATGGGCCGCAATGGAATGCCGGGTTTATGAACCTTCGGGAGGCAATACAGTCTTGCGACATTAGCAATAGAAGGAACTACGGATTTGTTAGTTTCGGGATCCAAGATGTTTGATGACCGGACTATTTTACTAACATTAGAGAGTTGAGCGGAAGATGTGTTTTTCTTGAGCACTTTATAAGGACCTTCACTGATGAGGTTGTCGACTCCTTCAATGTATTTCTCTTTGTCCATAACCAGCAGATAATAAGCAGAAAAAGGCAGCCACATATAATATTTACATATGGCTGCGTTGTAATCAGTGACTGTGGTCATTATTTCCACCCATCCATTTTATTTTTCTTTTACTCGTGTTAATTTAGATTAAGTCTTGTTTAAAATAATGAGGCGATTTCAATCTGGCCATACGAAGAGCGAACAAAAAAGAAAGAGAATTGCTTGAAAATAAAAAAAAGCAAAAACATCCCTCTAGCGTTTATATCTACGCAAATTCTCCCACCTGAGGTAGCGAGGTTCCAGCAAGGCCAACATCAACATGTAGCGAAATGCGGACGTGTTCCAAGGAAGAAAGACATGAAGTGAATGAAATTCCTAATTTCTCCAACAAAAACGTAGAAAATCATCAGTATAGTGATGACCCTGGTTTATGGACAAGGCATGCAACCGAGGAGTTGGGTGAATATTTCAGTCCCCATCAGCCTAGCTAACATATTGAATTCATTAGTAACTCACCAAGAACTATAGGAGTGAAAGAACAATAAGAGAGCCATTTTTTCCGCAGAAAGAAACTGTTTGTAGAGATCGATTATAAATCGGTCCTTTGTGACAAAAGGAGACGATAAATTATTATTATTATTATTAAGTTAATAATAATGTGCCAAATTGCTTAACTTGGATAAATGCACCTATCATTACGCTTATCATTGCTTAATAACCCGTCAGTTTCTTTGCGAAACATATGATTGTCAAATGGCTGTGAAATCAGTATAGGGATGCAAAACACAAAAAAGGAGAGAACTAATTCAAACAAACGTAACAAATTTAATTAGGACTAATTACTACTCTAAAAATTCTATGCAGTTATATAAATGGCGAAAGTTTCCACATGGAAAGAAACATAAATGTCTAGCTGATATTCTTGCTATGGTGCTGTGATTTATCAATACAGGTTGTTATCAAATCAACGGCTCAGCAACAATATCTATCTAAATTGCAATATGACAATACAATAAATTACACCAATACTGAGAACGTATGCCAGATATTAAGATTGCATATTAAGATATTCAGATTGCAAGAACTACTGCCTAAGTAAGCATGGGCAAATGGGAAATATAGATTAAGTTTCATAACCTAATTTTCAAATTAAACCTAAATAATGGTACACCTCGTACAAATTAGAATAAATGGATATTGACTCACGTGCAGATATTATGCTGGAGTGTTTCAGTAACGTGACAGTTGTTCTGTTGCGGGCGTACTACGCTGTCACTTCAAAGTCCAATTTCTGATGAGAAAACATTTACGGGGCTGCGGGGATGTTGCTGCTCCACTCCTGCCGGACTTGGCGTATTTTATAGAAAACGTCAGGCTCTGCTGATGCGAAAAATAACAATGAACAGCCGGGATGCCCCTGCGTCGGTTCAGTAGGACTCGGCGTATTTTACGGACAAACGTCAAGCTCTGCAGGTGCGGGAAAACAACGATGAATAGTTGGCATGGTGCTGCGTCGGTTCAGTAGGACTAGGCGTATTTTTTTTTGGACGAACATCAGGCGTTGCAGATGCGAAAGCCACGATGAACAGCCGGGATGCAGCTGCGTCAGTTCATAAAATATTCAAATCATTTTCTGTGATTGTTTTAATTTTTTAAGCGAACTAGTATTGGTATATATTCAGACTTCATAACTGATCATCTGGATTGTGACTGCTGAGCCATAGAACTTTTATACATAGAAATATTTTCTCAAAATTGAGCACATCTCAGTGAGCTGAAGGTTTTAGTTGTAATCGCCTGATTACTGGAGTACATGTATGTGCTTGAGTTCTAGATTGTTTTTGGACAGACCATGCATTTACAACTGCATGCTGACATGGGCGGATTTACCATTTTGCCACCCCTAGGCTATTTTTGCTGCCCCAAGGCTCCTTTTTTTTGCCGTCCCTTCCTGCCCCTTTGTCCCTCCCCAATCTGTGGTAGGAACGTAAAAATTGTTCTCTTCAATATACGTCAGAAACTTTTATGTTGACAATAAATATGTTGAAAAATATACATAAATTGAAACGTAAACATTAAACAATATTAACTTATATTGAAGTATTATCTCTTCTTGGTATATAATAAATCAAATTCAATTTTATTGAAATAAATTTTAATTTTAGTAAATAATGAAAAAACTCTCTAGCACTGTAATTAAATGGAAAGTATGACGTCTAACTTCCTTCGCAAAACGTCTGATTATGTCATTATATGGTATTGATTTTGTTATATCAGACTCAATACACAAAATTTTGCCGCCCTAGTCTATAGCCTAGTATAGCCTATTGGGAAATACGGCACTGCATGCTGACGTATAGAAGCAGTATGATCAGGACTTCGTATTATCCCTAAAACACTCGTAGCGGTATAAAGCTTGTAGAATAATGAGCTGAATTTCGATTATGCGTAGATCGAAATGTATCATAATTGTCATTTTTCTATCACAAAGGTAATGAAAAAATATATAGAGATATTGTGTTTTGAAAATTGTGATTATGAACAGAAAATTTGAGAATTTCCTATCTACTTTGTAAGTTGAAAGACAGAAATACTTCCAGAAAAAAATATTACACAACTGCTATCTTTAATTCCTGCGTAATTTACTCAGACGGTCATGGAATCACATACTAACTCATGTATAAGCATTTGTTGGAATACATCCTCCTTCATTGACGATCAAATGACCATCAACTTACTCTATCCTAAATCTCACAGAAAGCAAAAGCTGGCCAGTCATGTTGCTGTGGTAAATAAATTCGACTTTTGTGAATGAAAATACTAATAGGAACAGCTCATGATTTAACCTAATAGGAACAGCTCATGATTTAACCTGACGGCGCCGCTAGATAAGAGCCCGTCCTCAAAAGGAAGATACGGAGAAAGTGCCATTATTCCACTAGTGTCATTTAATTTACATTCATTAACCTAAGCTTCAGTGGTTTCGATATATCGCTGATAGAATCAAGTCCTCCTCTTTTCACATTCCAAGTGCGAGAATAAATGGGGAAGTTATATATATCATCATGATCAACAACCATTTTCAATCCACTGTACAAGATGGAGATTTCTCTGTTCTCACACGTACACGTAGTACGGCGAAAGGAATACAGGGGAAACGATGGATGGATGGATGGATGGATGGATGGGACGGGACGGAACCCGACAGGACAGGACAGGATAAGGTAAGATGAGTGTGGAACTAATTTTTGCGCAAAGGCTAACATATATTTATTCTAAAATACATAATCATACACACTGATCATTACCTCTGTATCTAACATTATTTTATTAATTAAGCATTATATAGAAATATAGAATTAAGCATTATATAGAAATATAGAATTAAGCATTATATAGAAATATAGAATTAAGCATTATATAGAAATATATAGAATTAAGTTATATGAAATATAGAATTAAGCATTACATAGAAATATAGAATTAAGCATTATGAAATATAGAATTAAGCATTATATAGAAATATAGAATTAAGCATTATATAGAAATATAGAATTAAGCATTATAGAATAAGAATATAGAATATAGAATTAAGCATTATATAGAAATATAGAATTAAGCATTATATAGAAATATAGAATTAAGCATTATATAGAAATATAGGATTAAGCATTATATAGAAATATAGAATTAAGCATTATATAGAAATATAGAATTAAGCATTATATAGAAATATAGAATTAAGCATTATATAGAAATATAGAATTAAGCATTATATAGCTTCATTTTCATTAATTCAAAGAGACAAATTTCAACTGCTAGATGTGCATTTTCTTTCGCATGATTTTATATATTTTACTTAATTCATTATGACAGCTAAAGATGCTGAGAAATCCAATAGTTTTTAGAAATTATTTTTATTGGATATTTTACCGAGCAATTTTTTTTTTACATTTCACATATAGTTCCACCTGAAGTAAAGTAACCAAACGCAATTTGAGGTGTATATGCTCCCTAAAGTGCAGATAAATAAGCACGCTGACAGTGTTGATACTTATCTCACAACCGTTGTTAAACAGTTGCACATAGATGAAATTGGCATTTAGAAATGTGACAAATCAGAGACCAAAATGCTTCAGATTAAAAGTATCTATTGAAGGTCGAGTATTTAACAGGACTTTTGAAATATCTAGGTGGGATCGAAAGAAAAATACTTGAATGAGAGAACAAACTATGGAATAGGACGTCATTATTGAAGTAAAAAGTTGAAAAACAATGGGCTGGGTATATTGCAGGAAAAACTGACCACCCATGGACAACTGAAATTCCCAACTAGAGAATCCAAAAGATTACAGAAGACTTAGTAAACTCAAGCTAGCTGGGTGGGAGAAATAATAAAAAAGGTTGCGGCAGTGGCAGTTAATCCATAAGTACTGCAGAACCTCTTACAATTTATTTACAAGAATATAATTTTATTTAATTATGGTATTTTATTTTCCCGCGTAAGTCTTCTGCGCTGAATGCAGATCGAAATTCTTGAGGCAGTAACATTGGGAAAAGTAATTTTTCAGCGGTGAAGCATGTAGACTGTTGCTTCAGCAAGAAGCCGCTGTGCGTATGTTTAGAGTGAGAAGTAGCGAGTAAAGGTGAGAAAGACGACATAGAGTACTATTTCAACGACGCGCTGAGAAGAAAACAGCACTTATAAGCTAATACGCGTTACCGGCATCGCAAGCACCATACTCCGATTCCGTTAATTTTCAGCTTTTGTGTCAGAAATCATTCGTTTATTGTGCTTGTTTCTTTTTATCGAGGTAAATTACCACTTAACATCTATTTATTTGGTAGGGAATTAGATGGTGAGGGTGTTGTATTTATAGAATTTTTTAAGCTTATTCAGAATGAAACGACACCAAATGTAATAATTTATCGCCATCAGGGATATCAAGATAATCACTTGAAGTTAAAAGACAAAACGAAACGAAAACCTAATTATTGTGGTCAAAGAGTATATCTGTGGTAAAATTTGTTTTCAGGTAAAGGAACTGTTTAAAGTCACTATGCGCGTTTTGATTGCAAATTGGTCATGCAAGAACAATTTTAAAATATTTCAAAAAAATTCTTTAATAAAGGATTAGATGAAATAGCCTTAGTGCATCATATGCTACAAAAAGAAAATCTGAAAACGAAACATCATGCTATTTATGAAAGAAAAATTTTCTCTTGTGTTTCTGAAGCTTTTAATCTTCATCAAATGATCCTAAGGACGAATTTCAAACTTCAATTGGTGAAGTGAGGTGTTTTCTTCAAATCGTTCTTACAATGATAGCATTGGAGTCAGAAGAATGTTGTCTACACTAAAAATAAAGACGTTTCTAAAAAATACCGTGTCAGAAAGTCGTCTACCAGTGCCGACTATACTGAGCGTAAGGAAGAACTGGAGAGACCAAATAAAAACCTTCCATGAAGAATTTTGAAATGTAATTTCTTCGAAAATAGAATAAAGAATATATTCTGTGTGCAAATAAGTGGAACATATAATTGGTATTTAATTTTATACGTTGTTGTGTATTGTGTGTTAAAAATTTAGTTTAGTTTAAATATAATTCCTTAGTGGCACTGTCATATTTCCATCAGATGAGCTGCAAATGGTTTGGGGTGATATGGAACCGTATTAGTCATGATGCATTTAATGTAGAAAGCATTTAGTGTAACCTTTATGTATCAGTGACGATGATGATTTGGTAAACATATAAACGCTTTTTTCTAACTGTACCATTTTACAATATATAAATTTCTATTTGAATCTACAATTTAAAAATATGCCTTTGTTTGATAATTTTTACAGAAACTTACTGTTTTTTTTTGTCAGTTTCAATTTATTTACTTAATTAACGCTTAATATTTGAATAGCTTTTTTTACTGTCAATTTTAAATAGCATGTTTAATGACGTTTATTTTGTAGGACGAAAATACGAAGTGGGCATATTCATTTGCTGTCATAAGACAACTGATATTATTACCCTACCGAATATGCATAGTCGATTTTCCTGAATAGTGTTTAGAATAATTTTTTCTAAGCAATAATATGTCGAATAAGGTCTTATCAGATTTATCTGAAAATAAAACTCTAGATACAAGTAAAATGCGTATTTTAAACCTCTAAATACAAAAATAACAGCCAGCAGATTCGAAAGGGAAAGAATATTATTATAAATTATTATTAAGAAATATTAAGGAATCCATAAAGTGTACCTTTTATTACTATCATATATCAAATACCACGGAATTTGTTTTGCAGCATGATTATAATGATACGAAGTAAGTCAGCATTACTATACAAAAGAGTTAAAGATTGTGTTTTTCTTTCAAACTCTTGCAATTATTTTAAAAACATCTGGCAGTATACAATATATATTTGGAATTTAAAATTACATTTGTAAAAGAATGTTTAGGATTTTATATTTCTTCAAAACTATTGATTCCTAGCTGAAAACTCCCCATTACTTTTTCATCGAAATTCCCGTCGCTTTCACTTACGGACTTTTGAATAGATAGGAAAAAATGGGACAGTTTAAATCGCCATGCTTTGTTTATAAATATGCTATCCAGACAAATCTTCTAGTATGGGGGCTTATCTTCAAAGCATAAATCTATTTTCATCAGGAAAAAATATAAAGGATTTTAGGTTTTGATAAATCTTTGAAGTAGTTTTTCAAGTTGAACATTTTCAAAACTATGAAAATTGCTAAAGCGGCGTTTTTTAATGGAAGGTAATGCCAGCAGTTTTCGACAAGGAGTCTTCTAGCAAAGGGAAGCTAAATAAGCGAATAAAGGGACAAAAAAGTAGAACAAGAAGACGAATGAATCTCAGAACTTAAACCTTACATTTTTCGGTGCTTAGAGACGAGACAAACAAATACAAAACTATATATGTTCCAGCGAAAAGAATGCATTATCTTAGTTTTGAAATTCCTAAAACAGCTTAGTGATGAAAGAAAAGAAATCTTCCATCCAGTTTGAATTATATCCGAAGATAAATGGTTTGTTTACGGTCTGTGATTTTCTTTGGGTAAGGTGTTGAATATGGATTTGCCCTTTCCTCCACATATTTGTCCTGAAAAATGTGACCAACTTTCTAAATTTTGGAAAAGATGCGCAGAACGTAGGTTAATGTAGCACAAGGAAGAATACACATATTTATACTTTAAGGTTACTAAGCACTGTGCTTATGTATATTGAAAACTAAGTTATTGATGATACTTTTTCATACATATACATAGTGTACTCGTGTTACGGCGATATTAACGGAGCTATCACTGAAGGGAGGTTATATCAAATGATCTTGATATCGAACATTCATTTTCTGACTGCATATCTCTATAGGAAAACTATTTCAGTCTACCTACTCGGTCGTTTTATCGCAGTAAGTCGCTAAATAGACGGACGCTATAAGGAGAGTCTATACTCTTTAAGGTTTTAAAGAGCCGCTGATGGATTTCATTTAAGCCGTTAGCAAGGGGACCTATTGAATACTTTTGGGTGATTAAATCACAAAAAGACTCATGTTTGTATACGCAAATATGTAATTAATCATATTTTTGTAATGTTATCCATTCAGAAGAAAAACATTACCTGAGTATTTCACTAGTGGGGTAATTTCCGACGAATTATGTTAAAACTATTTGGTTATTTGCCATCGAAGAGTTTATTATCCATTTCGATGTAGGTTCCTGCTTTCGATGAGGGGGCCACCCAGAAATATTGTTGTTTACTACATATCAGTATCTTTGGGTCCCGAACGCCTACAAGCCAAATCAAAGTGAAATCGTGCCGAGGGCTGAGTGGCACTGGGGTTATAGTGTCGCAAATGATTATCTCGGGGGTACAGACGATACCCCGTTGTAAGTAGCCTTCCGGTCTGCGATGGAGGTAATGTAGCCAGTGACCGCAGACTTCCTTCCAGTCACTATAATTCGCATGGATTCGTTGAAAACCAAAAACAAAACGAACGACGGACAGAAGAATAAAAAAATAAGAAATGAAAGAGATAATGTTTATTTTAAACAGAATAAAATATTGCAAACATTTATAGTTTGCAGTCATCACATCTGAAAATCCTAATTTCAAAACATTATCACCATTTGCAATAGAAAAAGCAATCAAAGGAATATGTGGCACAGTTACTAATATTAAAAAACTAAGATCAGGTGACCTTTTAGTTGAAAACAATAGCCAACAATAATCTTCTTCCTTACTGAATCACAAAAAAAATAGTTAATACAGAAGTCAAATTCTCTCCACACAATACCTTAAATAACTCTCTTGGTGTAATTTCCGGAATAGATTTGATTGATGTAGACGAAGAAGAAATAGTCATAGAACTTTCAGAACAAGGAGTTACTTCAACTAAAAGAATAACCATACGCAGAGATGGCAATATCATCATAACAAAGCTTATTATCTTAACGTTTAATAAACCTAAATTATCTACATCCATCAAAGAAGGCTTTTTAATATGCAAGATCTGACCCTACATATCGAACCTCACCAGATGCTACCAATGCCAACGATACGGCCATGCCAAAGTTATTTGCCGTGGCAAAGCTACCTGCTCCAAGTGTAGTATGGTAAGTTATGGTGACGATGAATGTCAAAGTAACAAATTGAGCTGTATCAATTGCAAAGGTGCGCATCCGACTTTCTATCGATCTTGTCTAAAATGGCAAGATGAGGAAAAAAATAATAGCAATAAAAGTCACTGGCAATATCTCTCATCCTGAAGCAAAAAGACAATATCAATTAAACCAAATAACGCAAAACAAATCAGACGGTTCAGCAGTAACCCAATCTACGATTAAAAAACAATAGATGCCCAAACACAAACAATAATACCAGATTCAGACCGCCCGATTAACATGGAAAATAAAATAAAAGCCAAACCACAGAAAATTAATACTCTTACAAAGAAAACAGGACAAATTAAGGGAAAATATAATAAAAAAAACTTCGAAGGGAGGATTTTCTCAAATCTGACCCTAAAAAATTAAAAAAAAAAAATTATTGGGAAACCACCTATTTAGAAGATGATCAAAATTCCTTATCTGAAATAGAGGATGAAATCATACACTCCATTTCTAAAAAAAACATCTTCTCTCTGATCAGCCAACAAGTTGAATCGGAGCGTAAAACTGGGAATAGGAAAACCGTCACCTATCCATAATGGCTCTGTGCTCTATTATTCAATGGAACTGTCGTGATTTCTGATGCAACATAGAGGATATTAAACACCTTATTAAAACTTATCAACCTGCCTACCTTGCAATTCAGGAGACTCTGCTTAAACATAACAATACGGCTTCTATACGAAGTTACACAGTTATTCGAAAAGACGATGTAGATAATAATAGACCTTGTGGAGGCGTTACGGTATCAATTTCCCTTCACAAGCATTAACCTCAATACAAAACTACAAGCAATAGCCATTCGCCTCTCAATAGCAGCTGAAATCACAATATGTTCTACATACCTTCCACCAAATCAGAATATCAACTTAAATTCTCTCTCTTATTTGGTTAATTAGCTGCCAACCCTATTTCTTCTTCTTGAAGAATTTAACTCTCACAGCATTTCACAGGACTGTGAGAACACCAATCAAAGAGTACGTGCAATATAAGCTTTTGTTTACAACCACAATCACTTAAATAATGAATACTAGAACACACATACACACATATACTATGCAAAGCAAAGTTTCTCAGCAATAGAACTTTCAATGTGTTCAGCATCTTTACTCCCAGTATGGACATGAGGAAGCCGAACAAGATGCGCTTGGTAGCGATCATT
>QLNU02015360.1:234696700-234709199 GCA_006491805.2 Dysdera silvatica
GAAATTGCCGCCCTTAGGCACAGCCTGTACTGCCGCCCCCTCCCTCCTTTAGAAAGAAAGGAATATTTGTTTAAAAAAAACGCATATCATACTCTTAACATTTGATATGTAAAGGAGATTTTTCATATAATTATTCAAACTAATAAGATACAATTCGAAATTATTGCTACCATAGTCTCCGACTTCGTGAATTCGAGACATTTTTTGAATCCACAATAATTTTAGTTTGGAATCCTGGAGCCTCTGATGTTTTTGCGTGTATTTCGCGTATTTGGGGAAAAATACACGTACGCATCCTTGCATGAATTTTTTCGTTATCAGTTCAAGTTTTTCTTTATTCATTCATTTACTATTAGTATATATAAAAAGCGTGTTGTCTAAATTTATAAATGGGTACGCTGGGCAAATGACCAGGGCCCAAAATTTTTAGGGCCCTTTGTCTTTCGATTCTGTAGTTTGTATTTGCAGGCAAGTTAAAGTAATCGCTTATATGTCATCGCTATTGGGGAAACAGGGCAATAATTAAAAGAAACATTATTTTTTCAACATTGTCAAGTTTGGACAATTTTATGTTTAAGCAATTTGATGCCGGCCCCGATACGTGCCTCCCCTAAGCCTGCGCCTCGTGTGCCTACTTAGAAATTCGTCACTAATGAGAGCCTACGACTGTGCACTAGGGTTTTACGGACTTCCCTGTCGTTAGTTTATATGATGAAGTCCTTAGAACCTCATTAATTTTTCGTCGCCAATATTTCTCTCCCATCAAGGTTTTGTCTCACTCGCCCTGGGGAGCTGATCGAAGCACATTTCTGAGATAAGGCAATAGTCCCTTCCAAATTGTACTGATTGTCCTATCTGCGGTTCAGTATACCAGTCGTTACTTAAACAACTTGACCCCATACTTCCTGAGGGTCTACAACTGGGTAATGGGTCCTTTCGGACTTTCCCAGTCACCAGTTTATATTCTGAAGCTGTAGAACCTCCATTAATTTTACGTTGCTAACGTTTGTCTCTCAAATACTATTTTAAAATTCTATCACTCAAAGACCATCCTGCATCGCCATCACTTTATCAACCTCGCTTCATTTCACTTTTTAATTCTCGTCTCTCATATATTACAACCTTTGGCATGAGAATGGAAAGTGCTGCTAGTGAATTGGACATTTCAAAACTATGATAGCAGAATCTATGCCAAACATCATTCCTCCATGGTTTGATATTGGCAGTGACATCTGTTTTGACTTATCCGTCTATCCAAAAGACAGTACCCTAGACATAGCCTACCGGCAGGCATCCGCTGATCTGTCTAGTATGTATGTAGGCTGACCCTTCATTTTCACAGACGGATCAAAAGCGAATGACTATGTCGGTGAGGCATTTGTCTGTGGAAGTATCATACAGAGTCAACAACTGCCGATATTCTGCTCAGTTTTCAAAGCAAAAATTCATGCTACTGTGTTAGCTTTACAATACATCTTGAATAATGCCGTATCTCCAACTGTCATCTGTACAGATTCACTCAGTGTTCTGCAAAGCCTGACTTCATTCAACGTCTCGCATCACACTGGAATCCACAGAGTTCACAAACAACTCGTGGATATAAAAAACGCACAGTATATTGCGAAATTCTGTTGGGTTCTAGGCCACGTTGATTTCGCCGGCAGTGAACAAGCTGACATTGCTGTGAAAACAGCAACTGCAAAACCTGAGTGTATTTCCATTCCATTTGGAGATTTTAACACTCATGTCTTATCCCATCTGTACAAAAAATGGCAGTTGGAATGGGACAAGCAAGTTTTTACTAAGTTTCAACACATTAAACCTCGTCCTGAGGTGTGACAGTTTAGTTATGGGAGTGACCGTCGTAAAGAGGTCACTCTGGCTAGACTCAGCATCGGGCATACACGCTTCTCCCATCACCATCTTTTAAAGGGAGAAGAGGCTCGATTTCTTTTGTAATTTCAAATTTGTAATAAATTTGTAATGTGTGCCACATGTGATGAAGCATTAAATGTTTTACATGTTTTATGTATTTGCCCTAATTTTAACCAGCTTCGTACATTAACTTTTAACCAGCTTCGTACATTAACTTTTAACCAAAATAATTTTAGCCTTCATGACATTTTATGTGACTCTTTTAACCACGAAAGTATTTTTAACTTTTTATTTGATATTGGCTTTCCCCATCTCCTATGATTTTTTTTATATCGTTTCGTTTATTGCCTTTGCTAAATTGGTTTCGACACGTTTTTGCCATTTTAGCTTTAATTTATTTTTATATTAAGCATGTGTGCATGTTCTGACCTTGTTTGCCGCAGAATGACCTTTGCTGTTCTTGCGCCATAAAAACACAACCAACTAACCAGTTCTCTCCCAACTATTATTTTAAAATCCTATCATTCAAAATCCATCCTGCACATCGCCATCACTTCAGCAATCTCGTTTCATTTCACTTTTCAGTGCCCATCCTTCATGTATTCCAACCTTTGGCATCAAGATGGAAAATGCTGTTAGTGAATTAGACATTGCAAAAACCATGCTAGCAGGATCAATGCTGAACATCGTACCTCCCTCGTTTGATATTGGTGGTGACATCTGTTTGGACCAACCCGTCTATCCAAAAGACAATACCCTAGATATTGTATACCAACAGGCATTCTTTGAACTATCTAGTAGGTATGAAGGATACAATTTCATTTTCACAGATGGATATAAAACGGATGAACATGTTGGTGTGGCATTTGTCTGTGAAAATATTATATAGAGCTAACAACTGCCATAATTCTGCTCCATTTTCACGGCAGAAATCCATTCAATAGGTTTACCACCAGAATACATTTTATATAATTCATTAAACCAAACTGTCATCTGTACAGATTCACTCAGCCTTCTGCAGATCCTGAGTTCGTTTAAAATCTCGCACCACTCTGAAATCCACAGACTTCACAAACAACTAGTGGATAGAAAAGACGCACAGTACATTGTGAAATTCTCTTATGTTCAAGGTCATGTCGGAATTTCCGGCAATGAACAGTCTGACGTTGCTGCGAAAACAGCAACTTCAGAACCTGAATGCATGACCATTCCATTTATAGATTTTAAGTCACGTCTCATGCCATATGTACAAATAATGGCAGGTGGAATGGGACGAGCAAGTTTTTAACAAACTCCACCATATCAAACCACTTGTTGAGATGTGGCAGTCTATCTCTAGGAGCGACTGTCGCAAAAAGGTTGTTCTGGCTAGACTTCGCATCGGGCACACGCACTTCCCCCATCAACGTCTTTTAAAGGGAGAAGATGCCTCAATGTGTGCCACATGTGGTGAACCATTAAATGATTTACACATTTTAACCACTTGTATAAATTTTAACCAGCAACGGTCATAAGATTTTAATCAAAATAATTTTACCCTTCGTGATAATTTATCTGATTTTTTTCATTATGAAACGGTTTTAATTTTTTTTATTCAATATTGTCTTTTTAAACCTCATCTAATTTTATTACACCGTTCTCCTTCATTGTACGTACAACACATTTTTCCTTTGGATTTTTAATTTAATTTTTCTTTTAAACTATATATATATATAGTATTTAAGACAATTTGACGTAGCATTACGCAGATTAGATTTATAAGCAAAGAACAACATTATAAGCGTAAGTAAGGTTGTTAAAACGTTTTATTTCAACGTACGTTTTTAACGAAAAAAGACGACGAAGCCCGTCAGAAACGTACGTTGAAATAAAACGTTTTAACAACCTTACTTATACTTATAACGTTGTTTTTTGCTTATAAATTATATGTATAGTCTCGCCTTGTCTGGCGCAGAATGACCCTTGCTGTCCTTGCGCCATAAATCAACCAACCAACAAAGTTTTACTATCCTCAACCTAGTCTGAAGACTATTTATGGTGTTGTCTCTTGTGTATATTTTTTCCTGTCACGACCCCAATATTTTGGATGTATAAATTGAGGCTGGATCTACGTTCCAGCTTGAATTTAAACTTCACACAACACTAGCAAAAATGAATTTCATTTGCACTGCAAGCCCGTTCAGATTAAGCGAATGCCGTTAATATAAACGAAGACATCGGTTTTATCCAGAAAGCAAATGTAAAATTTGAATAGTAATGTAACAAAGTATATTATTAATTACGTTCATACGTACGGTTTTAAAAATAAATTCCCATTTGGTAGATATAAAAGAGTGTCAAGCTTATAATATATTTATTACAAAATAGACGGCTATCAATTTACAGATGTTATCAACAGAAATTGGCGATTTAAATTACAAAACTGTTTTCACTTTTTCAATTAATTTAATTAATTAATATTATTTATTTATTTATTTATTTATTCACTCATTTTTCATTCATTCATTCATTCACTTATAAAACTTTATTTACACATGTGAAGTATACATTTAATATATATATATATCGGTGAAAGTATTAATAATGAATAAAAATACCATTGGGCCATTAAAACCGGATTTGTAGCCTGCTGACGACATGCCAGCATCCGGAACGCCGTTGGGATAACTATCGGTAACCCAGCGACGTGAAAAAGGCTATCTCAGACTCTGATGATATGAACCATAATGAAAATATGAATGGAGCATCGGTTGTCTCGCTCTTAAATCAGAACCGCGTTCGAGTTTTAAGCAGAGGGGCCAGTTCGAAAAATATGCAACAGTCTCTCCTTGGAGGTGTCGGCGGTTGTAGCGGCGCCTCCAACTGTACGGCTACTAGAACCAACACAGCCCAAAGTGCTTTGCAGCCTAGTATAGGTGCAACCACTAGGGCTGAAAGACCACGCCAGCGCATGTCATGGACAATAGATATGAACACCTACATCATGCGCACCTACTATACGATTACAAAGCTGGAAACAGACATGACAAATTACAGACCCACACTTCACGCCAAATTCGCACAACAGTACCCACACCTGGACATCAGTATAGAAAGGATAACAACCCAACGCAGGAACATAATAACCAGAAATCTCTTAGCAGAGCCCATACTACAAAGGTTAAGAGATGAAGTCGCCAATGACCTGGCAAACACTTCAACCAGTGTGGCCAACCCTGAAGCACCAGCTAGTAGCGCAAGAGAACCGCTCCAACCAAGCATAGAAGAAGAAGAGAGGAGGGACGTGGAGAAAATGGAAGAAGGTTTCCAATGTGCCCTGGCGGAATATGAAGGCTCGGATGCCGCAACAAGGCCAAGAATACCACGCCAACCGGCATCTTGGAAACTCTGCAAAGCAACCAAGATCCTCAATGAACATACTCTACCACTACACCTACAGAACCACAACTCCCTACAGGAAATACACACCGCCATATACTGTGCAGCAGTAGCGGCATCACGCGCCAATGGGTACGAAGTAAGGAACGAAGGCCGAAGTAACAGAGGAAACAAAGCCCAACCACCATGGCAAGTGAGACTGGAGAAAAGAATAGAAGAGCTCCGCAGCAGCATAGGGCGAATAACCCAGTACATGCAGGGAAATAGGGGTAAGAAATTAGTGAGGAAAGTGAAGATGGCCCTTAAGAGAAATAGGATTCATACAAGACACGAAGAGCCCAATAAACACATCAGCGAATATCTGGATACCCTCAAACAAAAACTGGGTGTATACGCCAGAAGACTCCGAAGATACAAAGACTATACCAACAAAAAACAACAGAACATGCAATTCCAAGCAAACCAGAAGGCCTTCTACAGGAAGCTTCGAGAGACCCCAGCGAACAAAGACAAGTACGAAGCCCCAAAGCCAGCAGAAATAGAGACCTTCTGGAAGACACTATGGTCCAATGAAGTACAGCACAAAAGCGCCCCCTGGATTCAGCAAGAAATGGAGGCTACGAGAGGAATAGAGGAGATGGAGTACACGGGCATCACGATAGAGGAACTCCAGCAGGTAATCCAACGTACGCACAACTGGAAAGCACCCGGTATTGACGGCATACACAACTTCTGGTACAAGAAATTTACCAGCGCCCATGGCCCATTAGCCAAGGAACTTACGGCGATAATTGAAGACCCCAGCAAAATGCCTGAATTCCTCTGCAAGGGAATAACTTACCTCCTACCGAAGGACCAGGATACCAGTAACCCAGCGAAATACCGACCCATTACGTGCCTTAACACCCTGTACAAGATACTCACGGGGTGCATCTCTGAAAAAATAAGCCGGCACAGCGAAAGCAACAACTTAATGACGGAAGAACAAAAGGGATGCCAGAAAGGGACTCTGGGATGTAAAGAGCAGCTTACCATCGACTCAGTTATCCTGGAACAAGCAAGAAAACAAAAGCGAAAACTCAACACCGCATACATAGACTACAAGAAGGCTTTCGACTCTGTTCCGCACTCGTGGCTCCTTGAAATACTCAGCATATACAAAGTGCATCCCTCAATCATCCGATTCCTACAGAGCAGCATGAAACAATGGAGAACCCGGTTACAGCTAAACACGCCAGACAGTAAAATAGAAACGGCCGAGATCCCCATCCGCCGCGGAATCTTTCAAGGAGACGCACTAAGCCCCCAGTGGTTCTGCTTGGCGTTAAACCCCTTGTCAAGGATGCTGAACACAAGTAAATACGGATACATGCTGAAGAAAGACAAGAGAAACCTACATAAAGTCTCCCACCTCATGTACGTAGATGACATCAAGCTATACGCGCCAACAATCACCCAACTCCGACAACTCATCAGTATAACAGAGACATTCTCCAAGGACATAGGAATGGAATTCGGCCTCGATAAGTGCAAAATACAGAAGAATAGCAAAGAAGATTTACCAGGCATCGAACTCGAAGACGGGAGACTACTGAAGACCTTGGACGAGGGCGAAACCTACAAATACCTAGGGATAATGCAAAAACGGCAGCAGGAGCACAAGAAAGTCAAAGTCCAGCTCACGCAAGCATTCCAAGAAAGACTTAGAAGCATTGTGAAGACGAAACTGAGCGGGAAGAACACCACGCAAGCAATTAACGCATATGCGGTACCAGTGCTCACCTACTCCTTCGGGATCATCAAATGGTCCAACACTGAACTAGAACAACTCCAGCGGAAAATGAGAACCATCCAGAGAAGAGCCGGACAACTACACCCTGCAACGGCAATTGAACGGCAAACACTACCCCGGGAAGAAGGAGGACGCGGACAAGCGGACCTCAAAGACTTACATGACAAGCAGATCCAGAGCATGAGGCAATACTTCCAGTTGAAGAGTCCCCGATCGCCACTCATCCAAGCCATAATACAAGCAGATGCAAATTACACGCCACTAAACCTGTGTAGTACCGAAGAGCGTGTCCTCGAAACAGCCAACGAACAGAAACTGAGAACTTGGGCCGGAAAACCATTACATGGCAGGCACTACAATGACCTGCAACAACCACACGTTGACAAAAAGGCATCAAATTCTTGGCTGGCCAAAGGCACTCTCCAGCCAGAGACAGAAGGATTCATGCTAGCCATCCAAGACCAAGTGATCGCAACAAGGAACAATCAGAAATTCATCCAGAGAAAAGACATAGAAAGCGACAAATGCAGACACTGTCATGCGGCATCGGAGACAATCCAACACGTGATGGCAGGATGCAAGATCCTTGCGCAGTCAGACTACAAACATAGACACGATCAAGTAGCGAAAATAGTCCACCAGAAATTGGCAGCGAATGCTGGCTTTCTGACAGAAAAATGCCCGTACTACAAATATGAGCCAGAGACCGTGCATGAGAACGAAACACACAAGCTTTACTGGGATAGAGCAATCATAACAGACAAGACAGTCCCACATAACCGTCCTGACATAACCCTCGTCGATAAATCGAATAAGACCACGTACTTAATCGACATAGCAGTACCCAACACCAATAACATACAGACAACCTACACAACGAAAATCACCAAGTACCAAGATCTCAGACATGAAGTACGAGATATATGGGGTATGGAAAAGATCCTCATCATCCCGTTAGTCATCTCAGCAACAGGGATAGTACCAAAAACGCTTGCGACGAATTTGGAGATACTCAACATTGACCCAAACACCTACATTGAAATACAAAAAGCCACAATCCTAAACACGTGTCACATTGTCAGGAAGTTTCTAGACATGGCACATTAAGAAGTGATGTAAAAAGAGGCTTGGGAACATGGCGCTCTGCCCGTCCCAAAGCCTGTTTCCGCCAAGAATGGGCGAGGAAAACTTTTATATATATATATATATGATAATTTGACGTAGTATTACGCAGATTAGATTTATAAGCAAAAAACGTTATAAGCGTAAGTAATGTTTATGATTATAACGTTGTTTTTTGCTTATAAATTGGTATACATATATATTTAAAAATACGCAAAAAAGAATAATTAATGCAATGAAAATAAATTTTCATCTTGAAAATAAAAAAGATGAAAATTTAAAAAAAAAAACTCAAGTAATCATGCAAAATTAATTTCGACTTTGTCTTTGGTCAAAGGAATGCGAAAATAAGAAGATATTTATCAATCTTGAATGCATAAATATAAAGTGGTATTTTTTTTTTCTCAAACTAGAATTTTTTAAATTCTTCTGCGGCTATTTTGGGTCCAATTTTATAATTTTTAATAATTATTTTCATCAAACGCTCCAAAAAAAAATACGTGGATAAATTAGAATTTTCATATGCACGTCACTACTTGAATTATATATTGCTTTTCGTCCCTTGGCAGTCATCCTGCCATATTGTTAAATTTATTTTTACCACGTGTGCTCACATTCAGGTCTCGGTCGTTCAATTTGTCTTCTAAATGGCGATTAAGTATAGCTGAGGATCTTCGTAATTGAGAAGTTGAGGAAAACTTATCCTCTTTCCTACCATCAATCTTTAACACAATTTTCAAGTAGCTTCTTTTTTAATTAAATGAGCCTTTTAAACAGAGAATGGCTTATGTCAAAAGACGTTCCATTTTTTCGCTATCTTTTTCTCTTTCTCCAAAATTTGAAAGCAAGATTAATCTGTGCTACTTACCATAATTGCCTTCTTCTTTAAAGTTAGTGTCTTTGTTTATAATAAATATTGGGCTTTGTTGACTTCCGTGACTTTATAGTCTTGAGAATAGATTAAAGGTGTTGGAAGGCCTGTTACTAACTCAGTTACACGGATAAACAAATGCTGAATAGGTAACTCTTGAAAAAAAAATGTCGTCCAACAAAGGAGCCTTTTAATGAAGTAAAAACTATCCGATTTCATTTTTAGCAATGGTTAACGTTATACTGACGTTCATATGATGTAATGTATTTGCAACTCTTTTTGTCGAGAGAAGTGTTCAATTTTTTTCAAAGAAGAAAAGCTAGGAGTAGCTTTTGGCTACATTAAGATATAGTTTCATTTCGCCCAGACTAAGAACTTCTCAGAAATTTACTTAATTCAAATAAACTGGATATTTTTTTCAATTGCTTCATGAAGAGGTTAGTTAAAATCACAAGACATTGAAAATTCCTTGAGGAGGGACACATTATTTAATTATCTAAATGCGGTCTTTCAAACTTTTTTCACATAATGATGTTTACTACTAAAACACAATTTCGAAATTAATTATTACGTAAATTATGTACTAGAAATAAATGGGAACTCCAGATAAACATATTCAATCGCATTTTTAATGGTTTTTGACTAATTAAAAGAAAATATATAAATAATCCTTATAATACTATATCAAAACGTAATTAGTAAGTTGCAGTATTTCTTATAAATAGATTGAAATTATTTATTATCTTTAATACATTCATATTGCGATGATTTCTGAAAATTATTCTTTCTATATAATGACCAAAGTTTAAGTTAAGAAATACTCTTTTATCGCTTAATTAAAGAAATCTTTATGCAGTAGAGGACATTCTTAAAGATGCTGAGGTTCTAGGAAAAATTTTTGTGATCCGTAAAATCATTTAACTGTTTTAAAATTCATTGAAATTTTAAATAAAAACAAAATATATTGAAGCATTTTAGTATATTCTGCAAAAGGATGGTTTAATAAACACTTTTCATATACGTTATATAAATGAATATTCTAAATTAGTTTGTTTTCAACTTATTGCCTTTATAAATTTATTATTTAAAACGTTCTTTCATTAAATTACAAATGGGAAAGGAAATTTACACAAGACTTCAAAGCACCTTAATGTTCATCTTCTTATATTTCATTTTTTACCAACTTGCAACTCATATCTTTCAAAACACTTCTGTTGATAAGGGCAGAACTAACATTTTAGCATTTCTGTATATAATAATATAAAGAACATACAGCGGACTCCGGTTTTTATGAACTTTCAATTTAAAAACTGTAAGTTTCTAGGAATCTTTACGTTGCTCCTGGGAAATATTCAATGGAATTAAAGTAAAATTTCATTTATGTATTTTTTGTGGTCCCTACGATTTCATAGATTCAAGAGTCCATTGTATTATTACTTACATAACAAACACTGAATTCGAATTTTTCTTTCGTGAAAATTTCAAATTTTATATCAAATAGTAAAAATTGACATAGAAAATGCTAAATAAATAGCGTAAAGAATTGACACAGTTTACATAGTTCTATAATAGTTGTAAACCTTTTCACTGTATTGTTACAATAATAGTAAAGTGCTATCCTAATCATAACAGTGATGCTGCCAGGAATCCTGTTAATGCCAGTCTAAAGGAAATAATTATTTTCATTATGCATTTGCATTACATTTTAGCCAGTTTTATCTGCACCACGTATGGGAGAAAAACCGTTTCTAGGTGTTTTGCCGTTCTAGGCGAAAATTGAAAAATGCCACCCACACTCTTTTACTACCATCACTCTTTCGCATGTATCCCCCTCTCTACCCCAACCAACATCCAGCGGTTCAACAATGTAAATGTTCTATTATACTTTTAATCATTAAACCCGTTAATTATATTTATATTTTAAACTTATATTAGTTATTTTGTAATATTAGAATATTGTGAATAGTAAAACAATTGCTACATGTTATAATTGTTTAATTTCAACATTTTATATTTTTGAAAACTGGGATATTAAGAGAGTAATATTTCAAAACACAACGTTGTATTATCAGAGCTAGAAGGCTTAAATGTATTAGATATGAAAGAACTTGTGTGTAAAATTAAACAATGAAACACATCAAACATTTTTACATTCGTCAAAGTAAAGACTTATTAAGTAATTGTCCATATGCTTTTGAAAACAATTCGATGTTTTAATTTTTCCTCCTTTTCATTTTTTTCTCTTTATTTGCTTAATTCTTTTTGTTTGATTTAAAATATTTGTTTACCCCATTTTGCCGCACCTAAAATTCCCTCCCTTCTCTAGCTAATAATTTAAATACTTTCATATTGTAAGCAATAAATATATATCCAGTAAAATAGATCAATATGTACAGACAGAAACCGGCATTTTAATAAAGTGGGTATTAAAATTAAAATGAAAAATAAAACAGCTCTCGAATTTTTGTTCTAATTTTATATCGTAACAGACTTGTTAGCAAAATTATGACATATTTGCTTCAAAAGTTGTTTTGCAGTTCGAAGACTTTAAGCATTAGTTTTCATGAAAGAAAAGTGGGGAAGAGCAGACCGCGAATTTTCTTATGAGAAGTAGCGGCTTATTCTGAAATTCCTTAAGTCTTCTCTTCTCACTGAGGCGTCCCCGAAATGCAATTTAAATAGTAATATGCAAACGAAATCGCTTGATTTGCATAGTACAATTGCCAGCTAGCATTCTACTGAGCCTTGTGTGCGAAAATGCAAATACAGCCTTGTGCAGAACTTGTACAAAAGCCCGAGTTTCGTCTTTCTCTGGTGTCTTAATTTTATTAGATCACCGTTTTATTATCTTTACAGATTTTCTTCTTTTTTTATCTTCGCGACGGATTTTTCGAATCGTTTGCTAAACGAGTTCGGGGAGAATAATAAATGCGGAAAAACAATTTATAATTTCTCTTCGCATTTTGCAGTTTCCAATTTTACTGGAATTGTTTTCGATTTGGGATACTTTCAATTCAAGTAGAATAGAGTCTTTCAAGATGAATATTATAAACTTTTTTTATATAATAAATTTCCTTAATAATGTTGTTTTAATTGAGGACAATTTCTGTTTGACGACAGTATTTTGCGGCACCAAAAAGTGCTTCGTTGTATTATACACATTCTGATTAGCGTCTTTTTCTGTTTAAGGACCTTTATCCTTAGTCTTAGTTAATGATATAGATTGATGAATGAGCGTATAAAGTGTTTCATATATTGCTAATTTATTTACGTTTATTTGTACGTCATCAGTTTAATAAAAAATAGATATGATTTTTATATAAGAAAGCACAGGACATTAATACGTCAGGCAAATACACTTTATGATGTGTGTTTTAAAATCCTTCTCAATTTTTTACTTGAACTTTATAATCTATGTTTGAAAATCGCCTGCATTTTATAATCACTGCTTTATTTATTCT
>QLNU02015360.1:234709299-234724301 GCA_006491805.2 Dysdera silvatica
TATGTAGTCGTAAACATGAATAATTCTTTGAGCCAATTTGTTTCATTGAACATGAGATAAATAAGTATTTTGCGCAAATTTTCTTAGGGATAGTATTTAGACCAACTGGAGTTGACAGCTAAATATTCAAAGAATTTCCTCTGAAAAATAAATAGCATTTCACAGATATCTACAACAACTCTGTTAGTCAACCACGGTGTTAGTCAACTAAACTAAAAAAAATTAAACTTCATCTTGAATTTAACATTGTTTCTCGAAATTGCAAGTTTCCTCTGGAATTCGTAGACTCCTCTTAAATGTGTTAACTTCTATACAAACTTGTGTTTTTTTTCAAAATGTGAATTTCGCTTTAAAACTCGCAGTTCCTTATTAAAACTTGGGGCTTTACTAATATGATATTACTGCATGCTTTCCTGTAAGTTATTTTTAGCCAGAATGCCTACGGTTTTTGATAAAATTTATAACTTGTATAAGCAAAAATAGCTTTGTGTTGCTCTTGTCTGCTACCAAATAAAAATAAATATTTTGTTACTGCTTCAAATTGTATTTTTTTTGTAATTTCTGTACACCCTGATTTTTAGATGGATGGGCTTTTAAGGTTACATATCAGTTGTAAACTTTAAACATTCTCACTGATTTCTTAACAAATCCCAGCCCATGTGGAAGAAATAATTTTCTCCTGGATCGGGATTAGATTTTTCAAAGCCAATGATTTCAAAATTTCACAAACCTCAATTGTCTAACTGCGTGAACCAAGGAATGGAACAGTGAAATGAAATATCTCAAGGGATCTTAAGCAGTGGATGTATAATGCTTTTTGAAAGATGGAGCAAAGGATAGATGTTCAGAAGTTGAATGATGAACTGCTAAATTGACTGTGACGTGAGTCGGTTAAAAATCCGTGTTGTGGTACTATTGCTCACGTTTTCTTATCGCTGAGGAAAAAACGTGGCCCTGCGGCCACTATTTTTTTAATCTTAAGTTTCAGTTCTCGAATCCAAGATCGCTTCTATTTCAAGGCTGTTTGTTTTATATGTGGCTTAAACACATGTCGAGGGGAAGTTATACGTAACAAGATTAAAACCTTGAAAGCAGTTTTTCGGAAAGATTCCCTTTGTCGAAATATTGGCTTTTCTTTCGGAAATAAAATACAAATTGTATTTACATGTAGCAGTAAAATGCGATTTTGTTTTAAAAAATTCTAATCTGCACTTGAATAGAAGTTCTAAAAAAGTTACGTTGCTCGTCTATATTCAAAGTTAAAATTACAGACATTTGATTACAATTTTTAAGTAAGTAATTAAAAGCATTAAATTTTTAATAAATAAGTAAAGTGTGTATTTAATATACGTACTTTTTATTCAACATTTTTCATAATTTGGCTAAAATTTTTCCAAACCAGGCAGGATTTTTGAATTAATATCTTTTGTTTCAGTTCCTCTTGAAACTTCAGAATTAAGTAACACGCGTTTCTCTCTATAAAAGTATAGATAATTCCCTATACTATAAAAAAAAGAAAAGGGGAGTCCTCAAATTGTTGTGTTTTTCAACTTTTGATTATAGAACTCTTAAAGCCGTGTAATTTATTTTATCTGCTATTTAATTCATTGTTGTTGTCTTAATATAATTTGAGATATTTATTGAGACAGGCAGCGTCAGTGTACGTTACGAATACAGAATTAAATTTATGTAAGGGGAATTAATATTTTAAGCAAAAATCACTACAAAGGCGAAGTTAAATTTATTGTATTTAAAAAATTGCATTTGGGTAATTTTTCTAAAAAAGCAATAATGGACATTAGATATGAGTTATTAATTATTGATGGCACATATATTGATCATCAACTTTTGAAAAAGTCTAAAATCTTATGGCTGGTTAGAATTTTTAATTAGATACTGGCTTACATTCTTAGAAATCTTGTTAAAATCCTGATATAAAGTTAGATATATCAGCGCATATTTAATATATTCTAAGTATCGAATACATACAAAAAAAATCAACTAGAATTTATTATCCCTATAGAGACTTGGCGAACATTATATGTATTCTTATCAGAGCAAATTGATTTTTCCTTTAGAAGGTTTACCAATAACATACACATAGAACCTATAGGTTAATGAGGAATTCAAGTGTTGGCCGGTCTATTTAACCACGGAAATCAAACCCTGAGTTACGGAGCTGTAGAAAAAAATCTAATACATAAGTGCACTTTCGAGAGTAAATTCAAATTTCCTACTTGTCAAAGAAAAGCCGTCATCTACTTTGAGGTTTTCAGTTTCCAGGTAGTCATTCTCCCAGTCTCTGACCAAGTTGACTGCTGTATATATTTCAATGTTCTGAGGGGAGTTAATGTTTCCATCATGGTACGGCTATCGATCGTATTATAATTAATATTATATAAATATAACATATTCATAGAAACTGCGCATTTTACAAGTTTTTGAATCACTGAAACTACGTTGTTGATGCTGTGTGTCTCATAATTTTTTTCTACCAGGTCCTTAGGAATTGCTATCATAATTAATTGCACCTTAATTTTATTTAATACTTGAAATAAGAAAAGCCTCCCTGATTGATTGAGTGGCTGCTGGCCCTTCAATTTTTGACAGATCAGCAACTAAAAACATTACGAAAGAGAAAATTTTATTGATTTTCAATTTCTCATACAAATCATCGGATTTAATTTTCTAATTAATATGTCGGATGAATGGCTCAGAAGAATTAAAAAACACTCAATGTGAGAATGACTTTTCGATTTTAAAAATTCCTTCCTGAAGAAAAACAGGCATTTTCCGAGGTGATTTTCAATCAGTGAAATGGTTTACAAAACACTGAGAAGTTGTAAATGCTGTCTTATTAAAAATTCATTAGATGTGCTTAAAATTGATATTGCTCCGGTGTTTGGAGATACTGTTCGTTGTTTTGTGAAATAATTTAAATCAATTATAAAACCATTTTCTTATTTCATCCTAAACCATGGACTATGGAAATTATGGTACAACAACTCGCAGAATAAGTGAATTTTCGGAATCGTGGTGGGGGTACGATCTCACGTCTCTTCTTTGTCAGAGAAGTACTTTAACCACTAAGCGTCATAGTGAATACGCTTTATAAACGCTCGCAGGAAAAAGAATGACAGGTCACCTGTTGCTTAGTGCTTAGAGCACTTCTCCGACAAAGAAGTGGAATCGTACTAGGTTACCGAAAATTTTCTTTTTCTGCGAGGTGTTGTACCAATTATAAAACATTAAAATTAGGTTGCAGGAATCCGATAGTGGCATGAACTAACGTTATATGGAAGAAATATATTTTAGTTAAGATATGGTGCTTTTGCCTCTAAATTGATTTCTCTTAAGCACTTGCAAACGCATAATTCGTTAACTATACTTATTGGTGTACTCCTGGATCATTTATAATGTATCGCGTAAGATTATGAGCTTCACGATATTACGCACTGTGTATGTAATTTATGCAGAGTCCCTCATAACTTTTGAAAAAACAGCACAATTTTATACTTTAAAGAAATTTAACGAAGAAAAGTGATATTTAAAATGAGAGAAAATCAGTAGCTTTGCATTAATCGCTATTAAAATCTAGCCTATTTAAATAAAACATGAACACCTATTTCTTAGGAAGAACCAGTTTCAAACCAAAATATTAATCCTTTCCGTTTAAAGTAGAAATGTAATTTTCCATTGTATTTTGAAACAATAACTATCCTTTATCACATCCCACATTTAGTAAGACAATTGAAATCGTGTCTTCACACGGATTACGTTTTTTACGTAAATTAAATACAGTTTGCCGCAATTGACCACCTTTTCTTCCTATAACCCCACTAGCTAAGTTCAGAAAACGTTTAAAAAGCATTATTCCAAAGAATATCAATTTTATTGGAAATATTTACCTTCACAGATTTCAATATTTTAGACTGTATAATAAATCTGTCGATTTCCAAAGCACGTCCCCTTGTAAAAAAATGTCATGTAAGACAAAAATGGAAAATTTTGTAAAAAATTAATACCTAAAAATGCACTTCTCATTTGGAAGTACTTTAATTATATAGAAGTTATTTAGCTTTATTATAGTGTTCATATTTTGTATGCAGAATATCCGTCGTTGTTTCTGCAACTGCGGTTGTGATTCTGTTTTGAGCTCCGCAACATTTACAAGTATAGGTGGAACGAAAACAGAAATTTAAACAAACCCCCATAGAAAAAATCGAGGGTCGTCAAATATGAGGATGGATGGGGCCAGTGGCGGATTTATAAAATTGCCGCCCTTAGGCACAGCCTGTACTCCCGCCCCCTTCCACCTTTACAAAGAAAAGAACGTAATAGTAGATCGACTCACTGTGCTAAACACTCGATGGATAATATAATACACAATAGGCACAGTTTTTGAAACGAAAATTTATTCGGCTTTAAACGTTTTTTAAAAGCCTGAGCTTTCATCAAAGAAGCAAGAAACCCTAAGCGTACATCGCTCGTAAGGGCGATTGTACGATTGTGCGAGTGTACGATTGTTTATTGTACAAAGGGTAATGTCATGGGTGATGTTGGTGGATTGGCGCCCTCTATCGGTCGAACCAGATGAATGTGGACTGTAGGGAGAAAGTTGGCTGTGTGAAGGATTGTGAAGTGTGTGAAGGACCTTCACACAGCCAACTTTCCCCTTACAGTCCACATTCATCTGGCTCGACCGATAGAAGGCGCCAATCCACCAACAACCTTACCCTTTATACAATAAACAATCGTACACTCGCCCTTACGAGCGATGTACGCTTAGATTTTTTACTTCTTTGATGAAAGCTCAAGGCTTTCGAAAAACGTTTAAAGCCGAATAAATTTTCGTTCCAAAAACTGTGCCTATTGTGTAATATATTAATCATCGAAAGAAAAGAATATTTGTAAAAAAGAAAGTATATCATACTCTTAGCGTTTCGTATGTAACGGCTATTTTTCATATAATTATTCAAATTAATAAGATACAACTCAAAATTATTGCTACCATATTCGCCGACTTCGTGGATTCGATACAATTTTTGAATCCACAATAATTTTAGCTTAGACTCATGGAACCACAGATATTTTTGAATATATTTCGAGTATTTGGGAAAAATACACACACGCATACATGCATGAATCTTATTTTTCGTTATCAGTTCAAGTTTTTCATTATTCATTCGTTTACTTCTAGTATATATATATATAAAGTGTGTTAAGCCCGGATTTATAAATGGGCACGCTGGCAAGCGCCCATGGTGCAAAATTTTAAAAGACTACGAACCCTTGTTTCTTCTAATTCTACCTACTTACTTACCGACCGATCGTAAAATTTTGTCTATGAGTAAGGTGACCAGACGTTGCGATTCGGATAAGACAGTCCCGCTTTGGGCGACAGTGTCCCACTGTCCCCTAGAGACTCATAATTGTCCCATTTTGAAGGGCAGTCTGGCTAGTCATGGTTCGCTGAATCTAGATTCACATCAGTTTTATGTGCATCTTCATTTTCTATCTTTTGGTTAGTTTAAAAAACTACCTGCTTTTATCACAGTTTTGAGGATTTTTGCCTCCTTTTCCCGCTTCTCGTTGGCAAGTTTCTTATATTTAAAACCACTTAATATAGATCTTTTGTTGCCCGGCTTGGTAAAAGGAAAAAAAAAGTAGCAAACAAAATCACAAATATAAAATTGTAATGAAAGAGCCTCCTTTTGTAATAAAAGTAAAAAGGTTTTGTAAATAAAATTTAATTGTAATAAAAGAGTTCACCTTTAATGACGCCTGAAAATGTTTCCGTACTGGCTTTTCTCAAAGTCAGAAAGTTAATATCAACAACTAATGGCAATTTCCAAGTGTCGGTGCCAGATACATATTCTGGTGGGAAGTATCGGATATTGTAATGTAAACAATATGATCATATGGTCATATCTCTTTGTCTTTCGATTCTGTAGTTTGCATTTGCCGGCAAGTTAAAGTAGTCGCCTGTATCATCGCTGTTGGGGGAAACAGGACAATAATTAAAATGAAACATTATTTTCAACATTGTCCAGTTTGGAAAATTTTATTTTTAAACTCTTTGATGCCGCCCCACGAGAAGTGTCGCCCCTAGGCCTGTGCCTTGTATGCCTACTTAGAAATCCGCCACTGGATGGTGCAATACTATCGTTTCCCCCCGACCAATCCACTGACCAGGAAAACGCCCTACGAGATAACCTCGGAGGTGTTTAGGGTAGTGAGGAGGGGCTGCGTCTTGCATGCAAATGAATTTGGTTTTCTTGGTCATCGTTGTCTACACTCGTATTCAAAATTAAACATAATTGCTATTTGTGTGAATATTTAAGGAATTATAAATTGGAATGGAAAAAACGTGGTATGTGTTGTTAACAACGTGTGTTGTCACCTATGGTAGCTATATAAGCTGCGCAACGATTTCCCATACTCCCGATGAAGGTATGAATAAGTTGTATGCTCAAAGACTTCCAAACTTCAAAGGAAGCTGTTTTCAATTCTGAAACAAAACTTGGGGTGTGCTGAAGTGCTGCAATCGTCTACCGAGCATATCCCACACATGCTCTATAGGATTAAGATCAGGAGAGTTAGAAAGCCACTGAATGCTCTGGGTATCTTTACTTCGAAGGAAGTCGTCGTCCAGAGCCGCACGATGAGGATGCGTGTTATCATCCATGGATATGATTCCAGGGCCGACATCACCTCGAAACAGCTGAACTGAAGACTCAAAAACTTCATCTTTGTATATTTGAGTAATAACGGACTCAAAGATGTGGAGGTCTGTGACGCCACCCACCATGATACTTGCGCACACAATGACACCCACGGAAGGAAAATTATGGCTTTCCGTAATGTTTCCTGGGCGAAAACGAGTTCGTTCTCTCCATATCGTTATACGACGAGAATTAGTTTTCAGTCTAAATTTGAGCTTATCACTGAACATGAGATTGCCCCACTGTTACCGACTCCACTTCTGATGTTCCAAACTCCACTGTAAACGGCCATGTTTCTGTATAGACGTGAGGGAGAACAAACTGTTGGTCGTCTGGCATAAAGGCCAACGTGTCCGAGTCGCCTATAAATAGTTTGTATGGGAATTCTTACTCCTGTGGCGGCTGTCAACGCTGAAGACATTTGTCTAGCAGAGCGGCCCCTCTGACGGCGCGCACTTATTAACAAATATCGGTATTCTCTAGCGCTTGTTACTCTTGGCCAACCTAGTATTGGTCGTCAGGTAACGTCTCCAATAATTTAAAACCTCTGCAAGTAGCGTAATTATGACAATGCAACTAACGCAGTTGCATTGGGGCCCTTAGGGGGAGCCTTTGGAAATCGAGGCTCCTTATATAGTTTAATTGTGAGATCCTGGTATGGGGTGGGACTTCTCTACCAGCGATTGCATTGGAGCACAAATTCTATAGCTAGGCCACTTCCTCTGCCACGGTCTTGAGATTACACAATGAGACACATTCAGAATTGGAGGCGTTTCGGTTTGGGATCGTCTAGATTCCAGCATTTTCATAATTCTTCCTTTCACAAATATGTACATTTGGCATCTTTGTGACATAATTCGTCTTTTTTGATAGTTAACAATGCTCCACACCACAGCAATTGCAAAAAATCTGCCTGAATTAGACATGCCGCTTGAGGTCGTTTTATAATAATTCTGACGTGCGCAGGGGCTTTGCGCATGTCGACATCTACTGAAATGTTTTACATATGCATAATGTTTTACCTTCGTCACACCATTCTCCACAAGTGATTTTGAACAATTTTATCAATATTTACTCTGTTTTTTTGACATTTTACGAATTATGCCTACCTTTTGGATATGAGCGTACCTGTGGAATGAGATAATCTGTATCCATATTCAGATACGAGGTACCGTCGATAGTTTTGCATCCATTTTGGAATAAACGCCGATAGGGCACGCAGCAGTAGTAGAATTCGGTAACACCAACCTATGCGATTGAAAACTTTTAGAGGCGTACTATCAAATGGTATTAAAACCCAGTTTATGAATCTTTTGAATAAATCTCCATGAGCTTATAACGTTGTTAATTCGCTTTCGAAACATTCTCTCTATATTGGGCAATTATAATATTTGAATACCATGAAATGATATCATATAATCATAGATTGGTTGGAAACGTTTTCAAAGCATGCGTGGTTGCTTCCAATATAGATATTTGTCCCTAGATTTTTGTATCGCACTTTTTCAGTAACACACCTGCTAAAACTGGTTTTAAACTGACCACAAAAAGGATTTAAAAAGTACAAGCTATATTGCAATTGGTTAGACTTTTAACTACAATCAGAAATTTTGCAATATGACAGTCCACACTAGATTTATATTTCATTGCTCTTGGACATCATATTTTCAGAGTTTCATCACAGAATAAATCGTTACTTTTCTATTAATGCTTTTTTTTTGTAAGAATCGATTAATAAAAAACTAAATATAGCAGGCATTAAGAAATATAAACACCACTATAACGAGTTAAACTTAAGGGGACTTGTAGGTTTAAACCACGGAAAATATACTAAATAACAACAAAATCGACGCACCAAGAAGGGGTTGTCCGATTATGATAAAAATTGGTGGATATGAAGAACATACATAGAAAAAGAAACGATTAAAATTTCAGAACAATTGAATGATTTATTGCAGAGTTTGAGCGTTACAAAGGGAGAACGTTAATAAGGCGTTGGTTCACCTCTGGCCTGGATGCGGGCTGTCGCCCGGTGTGGATTAGACTGATAAAGATCCTGGATGGTGTCCTGCGGAATTTCTTGGCAAACTGTCAAGCTAAATCGTCAACATTTCGATTGATGGAGGTGAAGAACATGAATGGGAAAAGAATCGAATAAAATTTCAGAACAATTGAATGATTTATTGCAGAGTTTGACCGTTACAAAGGGAGGAAGTCAATAAGGCGTTGGTCCACCTCTGGCCTGGATGCAAGTTGTCACCTAGCGTGGCATAGGCTGATAAAGATCCCGGAGGGTGTTCTGCGGAATTTCTTGCCGAACTGCCTTCAACTGCTGGCTAAATCGTCAACATTCCTGGATGGTTGCAATCGCCTTCCCATAGTATCCCAAATGTTCCCAATGGGAGAGAGATCAAGAGATCTAGCTTGCCAAGGAAGTGTTGGGCAAGCTTGAAGACAATTCATAGCAACACGTGACGTGTGCGGCCGATATTTATCTATTAAATGCAATACTTAATGCTGCATGTTTATAAAATTTACATTTTTAATTATTAAAATGTGTTTCCATAATTTTTAATAATTAAGGTTTACATGATGTTTTCATTTAAATATCTTATAAATGAACGAATTAAGTTCTAGAATGAGTATAATACACTCTATAACAAAAAAATTGACACACCAAAAAGTTGTCCGAGTGCGATAAAAATAGGTGGGTGCGAAGAACACATATAGAAAAATAAACGATTAAAATTTCAGAACAATTGACTGAGTTATTGCGGAGTTTGACCGTTACAAAGGGAGGAAGTCAATAAGGCGTTGCTCCACCTCTGGCCTGGATGCAAGCTGTCACCCGGCGTGGCAGAGGATGATAAAGATCACGGATGGTGTCCTGCAGAATTTCTTGCTAAATTGTCTCCAACTGTCGGTCTAAATCTTCAAAATTCTGGGATGGTTGCGATCGCTTTCCTATTGCGTCCCAAATGTGCTCTATGGGAGAGAGATCAGGGGTCCTAGCTTGCAAGGTCCTAGAAAACAATTCCTAGCAACACGCGCCATGTGCGTCCCGGCATTGTCTTGTTGAAACGTAAGTCCAGGGTGTCGCAAAAGGAACGGTAACACAACCTGTCGTAGAATGTCGTCTACGTACCGCTGTGCTGTAAGTGTGCCAGAAATGACCACCAAAGGGGTCCGGCTATCAAAGGAGATGGCACCCCAGACCATAACGCCCTGTTGTGGGCATGTGTGGCGTGCGATAGTAAGGGCAGGATCCCCACGCTGCCCTGGACGTCTCCAGACACGTCTGCGGTTGTCGTCAGGACACAGTTGGAAACGGGACTCGTCACTAAAGACTATACGTCCCCAGTCAGCGCAGTTCCAAGTTGATCGAGCCCGGCACCACTGTAATCGGACTTGACGGTGTAAAGGCGTGAGAAGTAAGCGGCGTAACGGTCGGCGCGAGCGTAAATTCCGCTCTCTCAGTCGTCTGCAGAGGGTCATGTTGGACACATGTGTACGGTTCACGCGTTGGACTGTTGATAATGACGAATCCGGTGCTGTGACAGCTGCTCTAACAATTGCTCTGTCTTCCCGTTCTGTTGTGGCCCTAGGTCGACCGCTGCCGTCCCGACGCTGACATCTGCCGTTGTTGACCCACTCTTGCCAGCACCGTCCAATCGCCGCATCGCTTCGACCCACATGTCCAGCGATTCTTCGATTCGTCCAACCAGCCTCTTTCAATCCGATAGCACAACCTCTTTCAAACTCTGACATATGCTCGTAATGAGCACGAATCTTTCGGCGAGGCATTGTTACAGTCGACGTAAGATATCCGCAGTCAAAATGCAACAGAAATTTTGACCACATATTGAGAATCGCTCCTTATATACACCTGCTGAATGCGCAGTTCCGATGCGCTGGAGTTCCCGCTATTCATTCATTGGACACCAAATTTTAATCATTTGCATGTTCGGTCAAAATGTCTTTGAATACGAAATTCCATTACAGTCGGACAACACCTTCTTAGTGAGTCGAATTTTTTTGTTATAGAATGTAATTGTACCTATAGGTTGAAGTAATATTGGAAAAGTAATTGAATATGTTTATGAAATATAAATTTGAAACATCATAATATTAAAAACGCGAACGAATTACGTATTTTTTAACAGTTTTATGACTCCAGCTTTGACATTTTGGTCACACTACTAACCAGATTATGTCACATTATCGTTTATACTCATAAAAGAAAAAATGCAAAATTTTATGGAGATACATAATGTATCACATAAGTAATCATGCGCGCGAGTTGAAATTTTAACGTTTTGGAAAAATTACACTTAAAGTTAATATTTAAAACAGTTGTACTATCCTGTCGACCATCTAAGTTTCATCTATCATTCTTCATAAAATTTTTGCCAATTAGATTGTCGAAAATGCTCCAATGCGTGCAGTTCCGTAGAAGGCAGATCCCAAATTTTAATTTTTTTTTTCAAAACGTTAGCCAAAAACAGAAAAACAGCAATTATCTTATATACTTCTTTACGTAAACAAAAATGGCTGATCCAGGATTAATACGAGTTGCCTAAAATAAAGTCGATTATCTTATGAGTATATTGTGGCGCCACACTCATCAATTATTGGCGCTAAATCACACAATTTGCGACTGTTCTTCTTTAGTGAGAATGGTCGACGAGATAATATGTAAGTATCATAAAAGCTTTTACTTTCTTTAAAATATTCATGCTGCATACAACAAAACTTTGTCCTTTGTTTTTTACATTTTCTGAATTTAAATATCCGTTTGACCACATGAGTTTCTTTTGTAGAATCCAAAGCACCTTTGTCAGCATTTTTAACGTGTTTCTTGTCCGCTTGCAATACAGCATGTTGTGTATTTTTACCTGGCACAAGGTATAAATTACGCATAGTTTGTAAACAACCTTGGTTTCCATCATGAAAGGCTATAACAGACTTATATGTTGTTATTTTAGCAACCACCGTTCACTTTCTTAGATTCTTGGACAAAATTTTTAAATAACGGAATTCAGGCTTTCATTGGCGTTTTGCGTACGATTGTTCAAACATCTGTTTAAAAGTGAAGATTCTATAAAATCCTGAAAAATCTTCTGAAAATTCCTGAAACATTTTCTGAAAATTCCTGAAACATCTTCTGAAAATTCCTGAAACATCTTCAGAAAACTCCTGAAACATCTTCTGAATAATCTTTATTTCATCCATAACAGCAGGTGGTACAGTATTCATACTCTCATATTCATGCTGGAGAAATTTGGCAACTGCTTTTCGATATTTGCAAATCGATGTCGGTCTTTTTGAGCAAAAGTTATGGGTAGGTTTTCGATCCGTTGAACGATAGTGATAGACTATTGCTCATACTGGTTTCCTCATATCCTAAAAAGAATCTTTATTTTCACGGATTGCATTCCTATAATAACAGGAGAATATATCGATTAATTTATCAATAGGTCTACATTTGCTGCAAAGTGTCTTTCCATAAGAAAGGCTCCTCTCACTTCCGTTCTAACTGTACCTTTCGTAGCCTCGTCTTCATTCTTTTTTTACATGATTTATGCATCCAATCTTTTCCACTTCTGCAACACCGTACGCTTTTAATTTTTCAACTCAGGGTACGTTTTATTATCATCATCATTAATGTGCTGTACGTATTTAACATTTCTTTGGGCTTCTGATCGAGTAAAAATAGGGCACGTTCCATCCACTTCCTTTCTGCCTGCTGATATAGTGTTGGGTTTTGCACATTTAGGGGTATGATTATCCCACCATTCATTGTAATCCCCATCAATTTTTGACTAGTTTTGACATGCTGTGCAAAAATATGATAGAATTTCAACGATTATCGCTTTTCTTGTTTCGACACCAATGACAGTGTAGACACCAATGAGTGAAGAATGACCCGGGTTTTCCAGATGCCATATTTTAACGTTGTTAATACCTTTTCCTGAGATGTGGCTTGATTCAACGGTTTTTCAACTGTTACAGCAAGTGCGTTTCTTATGCTGACATAAATTACGGCTTGTTGTTACCGATATTGGTGGGGGAAAGTCCATGACATCACAGAATGTTTTTAATCCCGTCAGCCCTAAACCAATGCTGCGCATGGCATATAGGCTACGTCCATTGATTTCAGAAATGTTCACTCTTGGACCCATAATTCTATAATTACAGAAAGATTTCTTGAATTCACATTCTTTATAGCGAATGCAAAATTTTGATGAAAGACTTTGTTGTAATTATTCTTCAATTTTGACAGAACTTTTACAATTTGTGCAGCATAAATAGATTTCAATTGTTATGAACAATAAATCAACATCAAATAAACGATAACCATAAAAAAAACTTTATCTAATGGGCCAAGCTGTATTTCTGCACAATCCAGTTTAATATTTTTGGCAGAAGTCCTGTCGAATTCAGTGCCGGAAAGGTTGGATCTTGAAGTGGAACCATTTTTACAAAAAATCGTTTTTTCGGACGCTGGATAGTTCTGGATTTCGATTTTAGACTTCGTTCAAGAGCAAACCTTAAAATAAAGACAAAGGAAATCTCAATGGTAGTAAATGTGAGTAACAACACTCACAAGAGAGAGCACATAATCAAAACAGCAATAGGCAAGATCAAATGTAAAGGATGTAAGATGTTATTACCCTTCTCACGAATAACATAATTGCCAAATAATGGTCAACACACAAAGCCACCGGGGTGAGTTTTTTTGTGAGTTTTCGGGATTATACAATAATTTTTCCTCACCTATCCTGGATGGGGACAGCGTCTCTTTCTCTCCTCAAATGAAAAACTCTAGCTTGAGCTATTTATAAGTAGGTGAGGGAAAAAAATTATTGTATATCAACTGTAAACAAACAGAAAAGATTTTCAAAGTCGTTTGCTTCCTTCCTTCCTTTATACTTTGTATGTGTGCATTCGTTTCTGACCTCGATTTAATCACAAGTACTAATGACAAAATGATAAATACGTTTCATACTGAAGACCATGAAGGTTTTCATTAAATGGACGGTCCCTTTAAGTCGGCAGCTAGCCAATATGACGTTTGCTGTATTTGCTGTATTTAGTCTTTTAATTGCACTAGAACCTTACAGATCGTCTTAAAATATTCACAAATGTCCATACTATTTTATAAAAATTAAAGAAGATTTTTTTGAAAGTTTAAACCTATAAATCTCCTTAACGAAACAAAGTGCAAAATTACTAATATCTGAAAATTTTTACTTTCGCCACTAGTATTCAAATACTTTAAGTAACGCAACTGTGTTCGTTAATAAATGCAATGTCGGGATAAAGTGGGCCTATTCTGTAGTCCACGATATAATCTACATGTATTTTAGCATATTTAGATATATCAGTATCAGTAAATTATTTTTAATTTTTCCATAAAAATTTTACCCCAAAGAACACCAAATAATAATTTTATTCTTATTCAGATAGAACAGTATGTGCATGTTTTTTTTTACAAAAAAAGCAGCTTTTAAAAAACAGCGTTCAAGTTTCATAAACCTTCCCGTAAATATTTTCTCTGTTTATTCCTAGCGATTTAGAAGATATCCGGAGGGGGAACATGTTCTTTGTATCGTTATTTAAACAGCCCTATCTGAAATCTTACACTATTGTTATGCCAGATATTTCTGATATCGTCTATCCCTTACTTTAAAAAGCAAGTGGTTTCTATTCTAGTCCTGTGTAGCCCATTTTATTTTGTTGCATCTGTCCCATCTTTTCTAAAATACTGTTACCTGAGAAATATCCGTATTCATATGATAGATAATTTATGATATTGAGTATAGGGGGCTACAGTGGAAATACTGTTATTTTCCAGACGCGAATTAGTCTGTTCCTTCTCAGATCTTATCCTCTGATCATTTTGACGTACGAGTAAACAAGATGTTGCTATCACTCTGTCATTGAATAAGAACATGTAGATGAAATTTATGAATAAACTATTGGATATGTAAACACAGTCGAATGCGCTTCTTCCAATTTAAAATAGGTGTATTTAAAGTATAAATACATTCACATAAAAATCTTGCTAACATACTATGCATAAAATTGGATTACTTTTGCTTTTAAAATGGAAAACGTAATCTCGAAATACAAACGCAGATCTACAAGCTTAAATTTTGCTTAGGAATAAAAACATAGTATGCTAATAAACAATTTTGAAAAGATATTGCTCAAGGCAATATAAACATGAAAATCCACATTTCGCAAATGCATTGAATGTAAAGGAATGGGACA
>QLNU02015360.1:234724657-234750014 GCA_006491805.2 Dysdera silvatica
TGTTGGTCATGCGCAGTCATAGGAGATAGCCACAAATGCTAAAGTCAGCGTTCGTTATTTCTATAGGGATATCAGCGCGAGTAAAGCAAAATAACGATTTTATTTTGAATTCTTTCTCCAGAACGCATAAACCAAATAAATTTTTTTTTGCAGAAACATTTTATTTTTACGCTGTTTCAAATGATATATCACAAGATAGGTGTTGTCATTTTAAAATTCAAAGTTTGGGGCCTTGGGGTCGGGGGTTGAACAAAAAAAAGTTTTGATACTAATTTTGGGTTTCCATCTGCAAATAAATTTAACGTGTTTTCACTTAAAACCGTACCTATCTTATTTGGATCTGGCAATAAATCATTATTAAAAAATTTCAACAAATGTTTTCACTCGAAATGTCTTTCAATACCATATCTTGAAAATTAACAATTACTATAAACACGTGACTACATTAATTTGGTTTTCTAAGATTCATTTTCTCCACACTTTCTAAGGCAGACATTATACGATATTTATCGTTGTACTCAGACGCAGATTATAACTTGCAAAAAAAATAATAATAATAATAAATGCTATGAAGCCTGAATTATAAAACAGCCCAATATTTAGAAGGACGTAAAGTTTGCTATTATTTATTTCCATACTGACAGGAAATTGGTTTGAATTGCCCATCAAAGTGAAATAGTGATTTTTTGCTACGTATAAATATTTTATTTGAACAAAATACTTTTAAATTAACTTTTAAATAAACTTTCCAAAATTTAAATATTTCAACTTGGGATATATAAAACAAAAATAAAAATTATATGTATAAATAATTGCTAGGAAACTTACTATGTAAGAAAATACGTCCCAAGTAGAGTTAAAAGATAATTTTATTTTATTTAGCGTTAATAGTTATTTAATATATCTCCAATATATTTATGCATCATAATTGAGATATTTTCACCTAGTACATTTATCAGCAATAAAAAAAATTCGTTGCTTTATAGATAAAAAATCTCAAAGTGAAACTGTTAAGTTTTTTGAAGGAAACAAATTTTAACATCCAAAATTTATTGAAATAACTTTTATAAAAGTGTAGTTTTTACAGGTTTCGACAACAAACCTCTTGCCTGACAACAATGGAAAAGTACTTTTTAAAGTATTGTCTTTTTTTTCCTTTTTGAATAAAATAATGTTTTTCATTTTATCTCAAATATAATGCATATTTAATATTCCATTGTGGTTATATTTTATTCACGTCTTTCATCTATATGCTAGCTCGCTCAAAATATCTACGCTTTCAAAGAATATTAATACGTTCCTTCGTAAAATTTTCTTAGCACGTGTTTTTGCAATTTCCAGATTCATGTTTACATTCTTATGCCTATTTCTTTATATTCAATTATTTTCAGCAAATATTAATGCAGGATCTGTAAATATTTCAGCATGTTCTTAATTCGAAAGAGATATTTTTAAATTTGCATCTCTGTTTGCGAATATCAGCGATACCTGTAAAGAAATAATGTAACATTCTGCTGTATGAAAAATACTTATAATTACAAAACATTTTATAAAAATTATGATTTTTCTACTATATTAACATTAGAAACTGTATTATAACATACGTAAATGAACCAACTGAATTTTAGGAATGCATTGTATATTCGTTCATTTTAGGAGCTGGAAATAAAACTTGAAAATAAGCATGTCATTCTACTAAATATAATGGATGTATAGTTATTTAAATGTGATTAATGCTAAGTTTTTTTAACTTTTCTTACGGCAATTTTTCATGTACAAAAACTCTGAGAACTTTTTCTATTTGTAAGTTACACAAACATTCGTTTTTTATTTCTTAATTGTGTTTACAACATTGTACATGCGGGGAAATTATCCCTCTCTCTCTTCTCTCTATTTTGGACACGAATAAAACACGTATATGATTGCAGCTGACGTTTAAGCATTTTTCCTTGCGTCTTGTTTATATTTCGAATGGAATGTATATTGCTTTCTTTATCCCATGGAAACAATTTTAGACTCATGATATCACCCTTACAGACGTTTTTCATTTTTCTTACAACTTTAGCCTTCTAAGTTGTACTTCAACCTCTTAAGTATTTTCAAATATTGTAATAATCCAATTCCTTTTTTTATTATTAAACACATCACACTGTATACTGCCTCAACAAGTTATTATTTAAAAAAGAGGATAGATGGTGAAAATCCAGATTAACTAAATGTTTTAATAAAATTGAGGCTCTGGCAAAGCTTCTTTTGCGTAAACGGCTCATCTGATCAGTACAAAAATATAAAAATACAAACTTAAGGGATGTACAGATATTAGAACACAAACGTTAATACTTAATTTTCACTCTTTAGTAATCTAATGAATTTTGTCTATGTTCATATCGGTACCTGGATACAATAATACTACGAACAATAATTGTATTGATCAATAAAACATATATATATACAGCGAGAATGAAACACGCAAGCTTTACTGGGGTAGAGCAATCATAACAGACAAGACAGTCCCACATAACCGTCCTGACATAACCCTCGTCGATAAATCGAATAAGACCACGTACTTAATCGACATAGCAGTACCCAACACCAATAACATACAGACAACCTACACAACGAAAATCACCAAGTACCAAGATCTCAGACATGAAGTACGAGATATATGGGGTATGGAAAAGATCTTCATCATCCCGTTAGTCATCTCAGCAACAGGGATAGTACCAAAAACGCTTGCGACGAATTTGGAGATACTCAACATTGACCCAAACACCTACATTGAAATACAAAAAGCCACAATCCTAAACACGTGTCACATTGTCAGGAAGTTTCTAGACATGGCACATTAAGAAGTGATGTAAAAAGAGGCTTGGGAACATGGCGCTCTGCCCGTCCCAAAGCCTGTTTCCGCCAAGAATGGGCGAGGAAAACTTTTATATATATATATATATATATATATATATGGCCTGCAAAAGGGTTGCTGGTATCTAACTGGAAGGAGACCCACACGCTGAACGTATGTGACGATGTGTGGAACCGGCCAGGCCAGTAACCTAGTGTCCTACCCCGCCTTCAAGTGGTGCAGGCTGAGCTTTCTATTTATGTGGCAAATTAATATTTGCTACACGGATAGAAAGGCGGAAGGGGAGGGCTAATTCACCAACCCGTCTAGCCAGCGTGGTGAAATTATGGCTAATTCCTCCATTATGTTGACACACCAGAAACCATGGCCCCTAGTCTCCAGGTGCTGGAGTGCTCCTGATCAAGGCAGCGGTCAGTGTGGCATGAAAGCAGGGGGTGCTAAGAATCACTGGAATGGCCCAGGCTGCCGTTTGTTATTGACCTTGGCTACGTTTAATGGACGATCCCTTGCTTCTGAAGCAAAACTTCAGGAATTGGAAGAAGAACTTGACAAGATCAAATGGGACATTGTAGGACTCAGTGAAGTTAGAAGAAAAGGTGAAGAGTTGGTGGAACTTAAAAGTGGACATTTGTTTTATTATAGAGGAACGGAAACTGGAAGAACAAGTGGTGTTGGCTTCTTAATCAACAAAAGAATTAAAGACTACCTTCTTGAAGTCGAAAGCACGTCAGATCGAGCAGCGAGGCTCGTTGTTCAACTAACCCAGCGATACCAACTTCAAATAGTACAGGTATATGCACCAACATCAAGCCATACCGACGAAGAGGTTGAAGAATTTTATGAAGAAATCAAAGAGTTACACACCAAAGGGAAACAACATATCAAGCTCATCATGGGGGATTTCAATGCAAGAATTGGACAACAGGAACAAGGAGAGACATCGGTTGGTAAATACGGATATGGGGAAAGGAATGAACGTGGCGATCAACTCATCGAATTTGCAGAAGCTGAAAATCTTAGCATCATGAATTCATTTTTTAAGAAGAAACCGCAAAGAAAATGGACATGGAAACACCCAAATGGGGGAACTAGTGAAATTGACTATATCCTGGCAAACAAGAAATCAATTATTGAAGATTGCAGTGTACTGAACAGATTTAATACTGGAAGTGATCATCGAATGGTGAGATGTAAAGTGCACTTAAATACTAAATTAGAACGACAGAAGCTCATTAGGAAACAAGTAAGTAAGAGGGTGGATTTAAAGAAATTAAAAGAAAATACCGAGGCATTCAAGTTGGAATTAAAAAATCGCTTTTCTGCACTGGAAGGACTTATTGATGAAAGTGATATCTCAGAAGCAAATGAAAACATTGTTAAGACAATAGTTGAAACTGCTGGGGAAATTGGTGGTGTAACCTGTAAAAAGCACAATAGCAAATTATCTGAGAAGACGAAACAGCTCATGAAAAGGCGAAGAGATATGAAGGTGGACAATCAAAATACCAGTTCCAGGATTGAGTACATAGAACTTTGTAAAACTCTGCGCAAAAGCATGAAAGAAGACATAAGAAAATTCAACTGTGAGCTAGTAAGGAAAGCCATTGAAAATAACAAGAGCCTTAGGGTTGTTAAAGGAAGTTTATCTGTTGGGAAGAAACACATCATTGCATTAAAAGGAGAGGATGGCACCGTAACAAGAAATAGGGAAGAAATACTTAGAAGAGTTGAAGAATTCTACAAAAATCTATACGAAAGTAACAGTGGATTAAACGAAGACATTGAAATAGTCGAAGGAACAGCTCCTAAAATCTTAAAAGAAGAAGTTTCATTTGCAATAAAAAATATGAAGAAAGGAAGAGCCCCTGGTGATGATGGTATTACATTAGATATCCTAAAAGAAGCTGGAGAATATGTAGAAGACATACTTGCAAAATTCTTTACCAAATGTCTTAACAGCGGTAACATACCAAACCAATGGGATTCTGCAACAGTAATTCTTTTGCATAAAAAAGGTGATAAAGAGGATTTGAAAAATTACCGACCAATTAGCTTGTTACCTGCTATTTATAAAATCTTCACAAAAGTGCTAACACATCGCCTGCAGAAAAAATTAGATGCAGCTCAACCAAGAGAACAAGCTGGATTTCGAAGTGGATTCAGTACAGTGGACCATATTCAAGTATTAAGAGAATTAATTGAAAGAACACATGAATATGAACTTCCATTGTGTGTTGCATTTATTGACTATGAGAAGGCCTTTGACTCTATTAAAACATCAGCAGTCATCAACTCTTTAAGATCAACAGACATTGAGGATGTGTACATTGACATGGTGAAACGTGTGTATAAAAATGCAAGTGCAAAATTTCGGTTACATAAAGATACCAAAACTATCAAACTTGGCAAAGGGGTGAGGCAGGGAGATACCATTTCTCCAAAACTTTTTACTTCTGCTTTACAGATGATTTTTCAGCTGATAAATTGGAATAACAAGGGAATAAAAATAAATGGTGAATATTTAAATCATCTGCGGTTTGCTGATGACATTGTTATTTTTTCAACGAACCCATTAGAACTCCAAGACATGGTACAAGAGCTCTCAACTAGAAGTGAAGAAGTTGGACTCAAGATGAACCTACAAAAAACTAAGATCATGTTCAATAATTTTGTAGAGGAAACAAAAATACAAGTTGACAACATTGAGCTAGAAATTGCTGATTCATATATTTACCTTGGCCAGCTGATTTCAATGGATGGCAACATTATGAAAGAACTCAACAGACGTATTAAACTTGGCTGGAGTGCATTTGGAAGAAACAGTTTTATCCTGAAGGGGAAATTGCCTTTGTGTCTAAAAAGAAAGGTCTTCAACCAGTGTGTATTGCCAGTCCTCTCTTATGGATCAGAGACATGGAGTCTAACAGTTGGAGCAATACGAAAGTTACAGACAACGCAAAGGAGCATGGAGAGGTGCATGCTTGGAATAACTAGGAGAGATCGAAAAAGAAACACTTGGGTGAGAGAGCAAACTAGAGTAGAGGACATCATTGTTAAAGTAAAAGGGCTGAAATGGCGATGGGCTGGGCATATTGCAAGAAGAACTGATCAACGATGGACAACAGAAATTCTGAACTGGATTCCAAGAGACCACCGAAGACCTAGAAAACGTCCTCAAACTAGATGGGTGGATGAAATAAGAAAACAGGTTGGGGTGACGTGGAAGCGAATTGCTCAGGATAGACTTGTGTGGAAAGCATTTGGAGAGACCTTCATCCAGCTATAATAATAATAGATAAATAAGATAAATATAAAATATAAAATAATAAAGATAATGGTTGAATATGATGATGATGATGATATATATATACGCAAACATTTTGTAATACTTGTAAAATTGTTTCGTGCATGGACATTTTATAGATTCATCCAAATCAAAGGTTTCGTAAGTCTTTTGCAAAACACAAAAAAATTGCAATGGGAAAGAGAAAGAGAAAGTACTAAAAGTGAATAAGACTAAAAACTTTTGACACCTACGGAGAAAAAAATTATTTATCATATCCTACAAAAAATTACCAAAAACATACCCCGTAGCTTTATGTGTTGACTATTTGGCAATTTTGTTAACCCTGAGGAGGGTAGAAATATATTTTAGAAAACAAAGGACAGTATTATTGTTTTAAATCCTCGTTTCATAATTTTCGGTTGGAAGATCTTTTACAAATGCAGACAAAGTACTATGTGAAGCTAAACACACATTGCCAGAAACGTGGATATTAAGTAAATAAAGATGCACAGTATACTCAAAAGGTTTGCATTAGGATTCTTCATACTGTCATGGACAAATACTAAACATGAAAACATGCGCAATTATTTCAGATAACGTTTGTTCCTGATAATGGTTAGTTTGAGATTAATATACCACTATATGCAACTAACACTTCGTGTCTAATGAGCTGCCCTTAAAATAAATTGGATATATAGAACTTCTAGTCCTATTTGAAATTTTCTTTACAATATCTTAACTAACGTGTGTTTGCAAATATTATATAATCATCGGCGATTTACCGAAGAAATGGATAAATGTGACATATAATCGTAAAAAATAAATTTTCGTGTGATTTATTCATTTTATCATTAAAACATTCGTATACTTTTGTTTGACCGGTTTTTTTTTCACTTTGTTTCAATTTCCCAAGTCTGCGACGAATGCTGCCAAAGAAATGGGACTTTGAAAAAGGATTGAATTTTGCTACTCTTCTATGTATGCAAGCCCCTTTCACGGATTTCGTGGAGAAGTTTTGAAATTTCGAAACACCACGAGCCTGGCATTCTCTCGCTTATGCTGGGTTTCGAATTTCTGTTTAGAGTGGGTCAGCTACTTTACAATTCCTAGCGCGATTTTAACCCAATGCTGTATACATATTGTATTTTTGCTGTACAACGCTTACAGCGCGAAATGCTTTCTTCAATTCGCATTTTAGTTTTGTTCCGATTTCGAAGTACAGTTCTCAAATTGCTGTTCATTCGAAAAATTCAAATGCGTTGTGAAACTCCAGGCTATTGTTTTACGTAAACACATCATTTTCAAAGATAACTCACGTTATAAGAATAGCAAATGTGAAAAGGATGAGAAAGTCCGCTCTCTCTATTAGTTTGTCAAACTGTTTAAATGTTTCAACAGAAATGCCCCCCCCCCACTAATCAGTTCACATCCTAACGTAAGTTCAAGAAAATCGATTAAAAAATCAATTGCTATTTTAGCTACCAAGCGAATTTAATTTATATTTTATAATGTCCAAAGACACTCCGTTTAAAATGAATCATATGGCTGGGCAGTAATTATTATTTTTTCTTGTATCAATTTAAGATCATTTAATTTTAACCTGATACTTAATGGAGTGCTAAAAGGTAGAGTATATGTATGACATGTAATGCTGTAAAAACTCTTCTATTTCCACTCTAAATATTATAGCGGGAAAACATTTACTATTACAGGTTATTTTAAGGCGTTTTTGCCACGTGATGCATTTAATTTACTACAGCTTTTAGTCACAAACTCCTTAAATTTCAGTCAGTTCATTGAATATATTTTATAACGCTATATTTAATTAATAGGCACTTAAATGCATTAACGCACTATATGGTACCATGTATTTTTACTTCATTTTACTACTTCGACTTTTAATTTCTAGTATTACCTTGCTCACAAACTCACTAAAAAAATTTATGATACTGGGAATGGTCTATGGATTCAGAAGGAGAGGCCAGAAAAGAACACGTTGGCTTGACACCATCCAAGCAGACACAAAATTGAATATTGTACAATTGAAGGAGAAAGTTCTGGATAGAAACGCATGGAGGAAGTTGGCATATGAAGTCTCCAAGGGTTGGACACGGCTAAATAGATAACAACAAAAATTACCTTGTCATTCTATTTAGCCACATCTGCAGCAAATTTTCACTTCGTTTTAAAACAGCAATTTTAAAAATGCGCTGTCTCAGCGTTCAAACAATAATCGTCTGAAGAAGACAGACCAAGAACAAGCCAAGACAAAAAGTAAAAACAAAAATCTACATGGTGAATATGCGAAAAAACAACTGTTAATGATGTGAATTTCATTTGCGATAATCTATGTTTAACGTGCACCATACTCTCTGAATCTGCATTTGAAATCCGCAGTGCTTTTACTTCTGAAGCTTTTCACTTGAAATTTCACTTACACGAAGAATATGTCCATCGCGTTCAAGACGAATAATGATAACAATGCGAATGCAAATCCGTTCACATTTTCACAGGTTTTGACGCAGAAACTACCTCTTCAACGCACTTTTAAACCAATGGGAATATATGAACTTAATGTCTAAATGGATCCTTGTTCTCATTTTCATTCGCTTCAAAGTGATAGATTCCGTTTCATAAGCGCCCAATTAAAACTGATTGCAAGCTCTTAGTCGCGTGCAAATAATTATTCAAATCTGAGCTCTCCAATGGGCATAACCAGGGATTTGCTGTTGCGTTCGATTTCCAATGAGTTTAGAGGTGTCAATAAGCACATTACGTTTACATGGTCACGTTTTCTCACCTCCTCTTTACGATGGATTACTGTGTAAATACGTGATATTTGATGTCCTGTATTGCGCATACTTCACACTGGATATAAATTTGATTTATTATAAATATATATTTTCATATATGCACACACTGACAAAAGAATTATGCACTCAGGCAAAACAATCATAACGAAGAAAACTGTTGAACAGCTATTCTTTTGAGAGATATGCAAATCATTAGAATTTGTTGAGACTGAGCATGAATTCATACATACAAAAACAATTGCAATCACTGTTGGCGCAGTATAGTCCAGATGACTTCGAGCCGTAAAAATCTAAACAAACAAACAAACATGCAATCACCGTGGCGTAAGAAATGTTCCCAGATAGTGGTTGTATGCCGGGTATTCACTATAATGCAAGTGATAGGTGCAATTCGATGTGCAATAAGAATACCTAGATGACGCACTATATATGGTATAGTCAGAATATTCTTGGACAGAAACTATGTTATATACTTTTCATTCCATTTTCTGGATCGTAGACTGCTTGTTTGTTTTGTGGTTTTACGGCTCAAAGACTACAATGGTCATGCTGCGCCGGCGGATCGTAGACTGCACCAAAAAAAAAAATCATGGTCGATCCAAAACAATTGTGAAGTGCATAGAGAAACCTGGTAGCCTCTCCGCTATCTCGTAATCTTCTAAAATGAGATCATCTTAAACATGGTTATGTTATGGGCTCCAACAATGCAAGCACTATATGTGCTCTTTGCAGGCTTCCTTGGTTGTTGCCACTAAGGATTCCAAGAAATGCAAACCTAAGTTAAAACTTAGGTGTAAATGCAAAAATAAGCTAAATTTCTAAAATTGGCAAAATGCCACATCGTTTCCTTTTATATGATATTTTCCATGTGTATATATTTTCACTTTCCGTATTTGGCAATATATATAATTATAATTTCACTTTTTTTTTAATTGGAAACTGTATGTGTAACTATCTTCCAAATTCTAAAATCAAATCATTCTTCCGTTTACCATCCAAGTGTCCACACGTAATTTCTCGGAGTCTCCGCCAAAAAGGCATACTAAATTCTTTTAGCGTTATACACTCTATAACAAAAAAATCGATGCACCAAGAAGGAGTTGTCCGATTGTAATGAAATTTCGTATGCAAAGACATTTTGACCGAACATGCAAATGATTAAAATTTGGTGTCCAATGAATGAATAGTGAGAACTCCAGTGGATCGGAACTGCACATTGAGCAGGTGTATATAAGGAGCGATTCTCAATATGTGGTCAAAATTTCTGTTGCATTTTGACTGCGGATATCTTATGTCGACTGTAACAATGCCTCGCCGAAAGATTCGTGCTCATTACGAGCATATGTCAGAGTTTGAAAGAGGTTGTGCTATCGGATTGAAAGAGGCTGGTTGGACGAATCGAAGAATCGCTGGACATGTGGGTCGAAGCGATGCGGCGATTGGACGGTGCTGGCAAGAGTGGGTCAACAACGGCAGATGTCAGCATCGGGACGGCAGCGGTCGACCTAGGGCCACAACAGAACGGGAAGACAGAGCGATTGTCAGAGCAGCTGTCACAGCACCGGATTCGTCGTTATCAACTATCCAACGTGTGGCCCGCACACATGTGTCCAACATGACCCTCTGCAGACGACTGAGAGAGCGGAATGTACTCTCACGCCTTTACACCGTCAAGTCCGATTACAGTGGCGCTGGGCTCGATCAACTTGGAACTGCGCTGACTGGGGACGTATAGTCTTTAGTGACAAGTCCCGTTTCCAACTGTGTCCTGACGACAACCGCAGACGTGTCTGGAGACGTCCAGGGCAGCGTGGGGATCCTGCCCTTATTATCACACGCCACAGATACCCTGAACAGGGCGCTCTGTGGTGGTTTGGTCTGGGTGCCATCTCCTTTGATAGCAGGACCCATTTGGTGGTCATTTCTGGCACACTTACAGCACAGCGGTACGTAGACGACATTCTACGACCGGTTGTGTTACCGTTCCTTTTGCGACACCCTGGACTTACGTTTCAACAAGACAATGCCTGGCCGCACACGGCACGTGTTGCTATGAATTGTCTTCAAGCTTGCCCAACACTTCCTTGGCAAGCTAGGTCTCCTGATCTCTCTCCCATAGAGCACATTTGGGACGCTATGGGAAGGCGATTGCAACCATCCCGGAATGTTGACGATTTAGCCCGACAGTTGGAGACAATTTGGCAAGAAATTCCGCAGGACACCATCCGGGATCTTTATCAGTCTATGCCACGCCGGGTGACAGCTTGCATCCAGGCCAGAGGTGGACCAACGCCTTATTGACTTCCTCCCTTTGTAACGGTCAAACTCTGCAATAAATCATTCAATTGTTCTGAAATGTTAATCGTTTCTTTTTCTATGTATCTTCTTGACATTTGCCAATTTTTATCGCCATCGGGCAATTCCTTCTTGGTGCGTCGATTTTTTTATTGAGTGTATTATAATCATATTTATCTTTTGGTATATTAATGGATTAACTTAAATATTTAAAGCATTAATAAATACTATTTTAATTAGATGGAACTATTGCATTTCCTCAATATTTATTACTTCAGGTTAATGCAACTGTCATGCATAATTATTGTGAAATTGAAAAAAAACCTTTTAACAATATACAATACACTAGAGTAATTTTATTTTCCGTATTACAGATTTGTTATTCCTGCACATGGAGGAAAAGTAGAAAAACTCAAGGTTAATTCTTTCTCACACTATCCTAGCTTAAGTTTAGTAAAGCTTTAGTGATATAAATACGATATTTGAAATTTACTTTCATAACAATTTAATTATTAGTTTACCTAATAAATAAAGTTTGGTTCTCGTCTGTAACCTAAATAAGAAAAAACCTGATTTTTTTTAAATCAGGTTTTGGTTTTCACTGAGGTTTAACTTTGAAATCAATCATACCTGTCGATAATTGCACCCGAAAAGCAGTATTGTACTAAATGACAAACTGTCGACACTACGCTCAAAATACATCGAGTTTTTAGTTATTTCTAACTATTAAATTTCATTATATATGTGTGAAACACGCTATTTCTCTATTTTAATATTTAGTAGCGCATTATTTCTTTTCCCCATCAACGCCCTACAAATGAAACGAAGGTTATAAACATATATTCCATTCTGGAGTAAAAGCCAATGGAAACTAAGGTGTTAAAGGTTTGCATTTATTTTATATGATATGCAATGATATTTATGATCTCTTTCCCATAAAATATGTGCCCAAATATAATGATCTTCATCATCTGTTCATAGGCTATCATTCTATACGAAAGTAATTATAATTCTTTTAAAATTCAATTTGCTTATATTTAGGTCCGAAAACAATTGATAGTGCAATTTTGGTACCAGGTTAATATCTCCGACATTCCCCTAAATAGCAGACAATAAATGACCGTGGTATTGCCAGACGGACAGTTTCCTCGTTCCGCGTCAAATCCCAGAAATCTTAAGATGGAATTTTCATAAGTCATTTGGTAACCCAAGCTGAAAGGGACTTCGGTTGCGGTAACACTTCGCTCTTGCCTAAGTTTTGCTAATGGTTCGTTTGGCAATCAACGATTCGCTACGATACAGAACTTTGGTCAGATCATTTGGCGAACTGGAATTTTCATGCATTAAGCCGATTCAGTAGTGCACAGGTAAACGAGTGAACCGCTTTGAAACCTGTCTATTACCAACACTGAAGCGCTATCGGAGTTCAGTCTAAAATTTAGGAATAATTTTCTCCTTACTAGAATGTGCGTTACCCCATTTACTGTTCCGGTAATTGCCGTGGATAATATTTTGACGGGAATAAGTGAGTTTATGATTAATGCAATGGCCTTAGGTATAAATATGTGTATTGGATGGTATTTTTGGCTCAAAGGGAGTGAAAAGGTTTTATTAGTCGCCCCATTTATACGGCATCAAATTCCTCATGTACAGAGGGCGCACTATTTCAAAATATAAGAGAAACTACATGATAATTTCTTTTTAATATTTATGACGAGCTCACTGAAGATATATTGTAGTTATTGATTATATTAATTTTTGAAAATTGTATTAGTATGATTAAGAACTTAGAAGCATTTAGGTTCCGGTATAGCATGACCTTTACTGCTGCTGCGGCGTGAAATAAACAAGTTTGTTTTCCTATAGCACTCTAATTTGTTCAGGGATAAAGCATTTCAAACAAAAGCTAATCGTTTATGGAAATTTCTAAATAGACATCTACGAACCTAATCGTAATTGGATTAGGAAGCTGTGCGGTTGTAAACATGAACCATTCTCGAAACCAATTTGCGTCATCGAACATCATATAAATAAATATACCGTGTAAATTTCCCCTAGGGATCTCATTTAGACCGACTAGAGTTAATAATTGACACTCAAAGAAATTCGTCTGTCGAATAAATAACATCTAAGATCTAAATAAGTATTATTGTGTTGGCCGCAAACTAAACTGCGTAGATAAAGCTTTTTCAAGCACTTTGAACTGAAGTCTTACTCGGAAGTCCTTCTTAAATTTCTTCGTGTCACGCAACGTAACGCGAAGGATATTTCAGTGCAACATGAATTCCGTGGGCAATAATTCAATGCATTATAAATTCGGCGCATTGCAATTTTGCAAAATTGTAGCGTTTAGAAAAAACCCTTCCCACATTTTTTAGACTGAGAACTGGCAGGTTGTGAAAATTTTTTTAAATCTAGTACGATTATTTCTTTTCTTTTTCGTTCATTTTTGTTCTTATTTTCAGACATAGATTTATCGCCGTCACCTAAAAACCACCGTAACTTTTTCGTTTACACCTGCAGTTAAAAATTATGGGCAATAAGTCGCAGAGAATTTTTTTAATGTGCGGTTTTCGTTGTCTTGATTAACAGCAAAAACCCGTTCTCCCGTTTCCAGAGCTTTCTTACTACCTTTTGATGGAGCTTAATCTAAGGTGATTACTCTAATTTGGTTTCTGTTAGCTTCTTCTCTGGCTAAAAGAATTTTATGTGAATTTCCAAATATTAGAATTATCGTCTCAACTAACCTATTGAATGAATTGTGCCACCCTTCGATATTATTGTTTGTTTTGGCTTCATACAAAATCTAAAAGCATTTTCCATTTTCTGAATTCTCATTTACCATGACTGAGCTGAATTTAATGATTAAAATTATAAATCATTACAAGTCATATGCATTATATTTCATTTCGCTTCATCAAGCTCTGAATCATCAGCGCTGAATTGTCGGCGCTAAACCTTTCACTCTGAATTGTGGTCGATTCAAAATTTTTAGCTTCTTTGCAAATTCGTACGTTCCTTCCCAAACTTGTAAACTCTTTTTCAAAAATGTTTCTTCTTCTCAAAACCCGTAGTATCTTATGAAAATGAGAAGTTTCGCTTTTACATAACATTGTTGGAAAGGTTTTCCTTAAGTATTTCATAGTATGAACCAGAAAACGTATAGGAATTTTGTTAAAAATTATAAATTTCAAGGACAAAGAGTTTTTAAGTTTGCTATTCTATCAAAATAAAGATACATATTTTGCTACCGTTATAAATTGTAAAATTGTTTTTTCTCGTTGCGTACACTGCCTTTTAGATGGGGAATATTTCAAAGCTACCTACGTATCAATTGTGAAGTTTCAATCTTTCCTTCAAATCCTAGTCCATCCCCAAAAAAAATTTTCCCCTAGAACGGGATTCGATTTTTCAATGGCTATGATTTTAAAATTTCGCAAACCTCAATTGTCTAACTGCGTGAACAAAGGAATAGAACACTGAAATGGAATATCTCTAGAGACCATAAGCCGTGGATGGATAATGCTTTTGAAAGATTGAGCAAAGGATAGATGTTCAAAAGTGGAATGATGAACTACCAAATTGACTCTGACGTAGGTCGGTTCAAGATCCATGGTATGGTAGTCCCGCTCGCACCCTCTTATCGCTATTGAAAAATAATGGCCCTATGGCAACCATTTTTTTTTTAAATCTTAAGTTCAGTTCTCGAATTCAAGATCGCTTCCATTTTAAAGTGGTTTTATATGTGGTTCAAACGAATGTTGGGTAAAGTAAGTTATCCGTAACAAGATTAGAACTTTGAAAGCAGTTTTTCAGGAATGGTTCTTTGTTGAAATGTTGGCTTTTGCTTTTGGCTACTACATTTAAATACAAATCTTATTTAAATGTGGCAGTCGATGGCAAGTTTTTGTTCACATGGATATTGCGCCTTAATCGAAATTCTGGAAAAATTATAATTCTCATCTATGTGCAAATAATAAATTCACCACCATTTAGTTGAAACCTTTTATAATTAAAAAGTAAAATCATTTAAATTTCTAATAAGACGTTGACGTGTCCATTTAATATGTGCACTTTTATTTAATGTATTTAATTATTTGATCATAATCTTCTCAAAGCAATATTTTTTGTAGTAACCATTTTGAAATTTATATTATTTAATTCAGTTCCTTATAGCACAGGGAAATTAGTTCTTTGAAAAGAGAACTAATCGTTCATTAAAGTGTTTTCTTAACTTTTGATAATTCTAAAGCGGTAGTTACATTAGTCCCATTGAGTTATTTGGATCATGATTGCAATTTTACTGCAATTCAAGACATTTTCTAAACCATTGCCCATGTTAGTAATTCTTTTGAATAGGATACTAAAAAATTGTAGAATGGATTTACGATTTTAAACAAAATCGTTACGAAAATAAGAGAAGTAATTGTTCTTTTCAATTATAATATTTCATCGTTTGCTGTTTTCTGCAAATTTACAACAAAATTAAATTTTAATGATTCCGCTACACAAGCATTGGCAAATATTAAATATGAAACATTAATTGCTGTCGATTTTTAATATTCATAAAGTTTAAAATGATCTTCAGAGTTTCGGATCTTCGTTTATTTTCCCAAGTTGCTGGAATCTAAATTTGGATTAATTCATAGCGATTTCGAATGAGTTAGAGAAAATCACACACTTTTTGGAAGGCTATAAAAATATTGATTCATTTCTTTTTTGTTTTACAATGTCCAGAACTATGAATACGCGCGTTACGTGACCATGACGAGTTTTAATATAAACCCTTCTTCTCGATAAGAAGAAGTCACCAATATAATAGTAATCTTTAAAACTTCATACATGTGTGCATTAAGTATACTCTGACCCTGAATTTTGTGTAAATAAAATCCACTGACAATTATGATCTTTGCAAGAAATTAGCCTACTATCTAGGCTTTGAAAATAGTAAAATTGATATTTTATAGGGTGAGGTTGTAATCTCTTTTTTTTTTTAAACCCAAAGGACTTAGAATCCAACACCTTGTAGTATACTAAAAAATATACTATATACATAGCGCTTTCTAGCCATATACTAGCAGTTACTATTTTTTGGGATATGTAATTAAACCCAAATTTTATATAACAAACCCACCCACACGCATATATATATATATATATATATACCTATCGGTTACTAGCCATGTACTAGCAGTTACTAGTTTTTTAGTTAACATAATTAAACCCAATTTTTTACTTAGCCAAAGCACGTTTTATTTTATGCTACTACATAATGCGAAGTTGCTAGTTTCCAAAAGATCACCCTCCCAGTTTCTAACCACGCTTTCCACTATTTAACACTAAACATATTGGGACTACACCTATTCCTATTTTTAATCGGTTAAATAATCTGTTACAAAATAAAGACTACATTTTTTCCAAATTGGATAGAGATAATTGACAATTTAATATTGGAAAAATCCACAAATTTACTTTTAGGTAATGATAAAAAAATTTTTTTTTCGTCTTTATTTTTGTTAAGAACGAGAGAGAAAAATGTGATTATGTTGCATCATCGAGCAGCCTGATATACACGTTGCCCGATAACGGCTCCCTCAAATCGTGTTCCAATTGCTCGTGGTGGTTCTGTTTAAAGACATGCGCATATTCAGAAGTTTTCATTCATGATTTCATTTATAGCTAATCTAGAGCTTAATTTTATCCAGAGCCATCAACGAAGATATTTTAAAATTATTAATGGATCCAAGCCATGTTATATGCATTTATGCATTACAATGTATGCAAAATTACAATTTATTTCAAAATATTGGTGAGGCTCGAGCCTCACAGGCCCATATGACTTTATTGCTATGCTCAGAACTGAGATAACTTTATAAAAAGACATTATGTCGACCCGTCAATGACCGATTACGGTGGATAAATTAGACCGATTACGATTTTCAGAGAGAAACGAAACAAAGGGAACGATAGAATCAGAAAAATTGATTAAACTGTTAACATAAGAATTATCATAAAGTCAAACGGACAAAATACAAAAAATGCAAGATTTCGAATCTAATTTTGAAACCTGTCATTTGACCGAATATAGTACTCTTACTATTGGCCTTCAATTTGCAAAATGGAAATAATATTTCCTTCATGGTACGACTTTGACTCTACTATAATCAATTTTATACATTTATACCTGGTAGAATCAATTTCATCTGTAGACGTTACATGTTCTTCAAAAATTTGTATCATTAATATTAATTTCTTGATGCTGCAAGGTGTATTGTAATTTCATTCTACAACGCTTTTGGGAATTACGCTCATAATTCATTTCATACTAATTTTATTTAATGCTTGAAATAAAAGACGAAATCTCTAATAAAGTGGCTGCAGGCCTTTCAATTTTCGACAGACTAGAAACTAAAAACATAATTGAAGGGGAAACTTTATTGTCTTTCAATTTTTCAGTTATACGAATCATCGGAGTTAAATTTTCTAATTAATGTGCCGGAATAATGAAGTTTCTCGTAGAAGGAGGAAAAAATATTCAATGTTGAATGATTTTTCGCTTTCGAGAATTCTCCCTTGGCGCATAATAAGCGTGGTCCGACGTGATTTGTAATCAAATAAATGGTGCTTACTCGAAAACAGCAAATTTTCAAACGTTGTCTTATTAAAAATTCATTAGATGCTTAAAACGTATATCGATATGGTTTTGTGGGAGATAATATCCGTTGGTTTGTGAAGCAGTTTAAATTACTCATAAAACACTCTAACAAGGTTACAGAGAAGTCTATTAATAGCATAATATGAAGTTGAAAGAAATATATTTTTAACTAGGAAATGATGAATTTACCTTCAAATTTTATCCCCTTAATAAGTCGTTTACAATTAATTTTTCGCCTTTATTCATTGGAGAACGTACGTTTAAATCATCCGTAATGCATCGCGTAATCCTAAACACTCCACGATATAACGAATTATATTTATTATATTAATATGTTATATTAGTATACAGTATATATTTATTTAAATATTAACAGGGGCCATTGAAAAAAAATTGAGTATTTAATAACATAAGACTATTTAAGATACCCCACACTCAGAACTCATGGTTCCGCAGAGTAAAACTGCGGATAATTTTCGAAAAACTTCCAGACGTTCCGTGTGTATACCTTTGTGAAATATTGCTGCCCGTTTTGCGGCGAATCCAGCGCTTTGGAAGATTTGTATCGAGTTAATTTCGAACACTGCTGAACCTATGGGATGGTACTCCATCTTATGGATAAATAAAGTTGCCACTGGATTAGTACAGCTATTGCATCAACCAGTGAATTAAGATATCGAAATAAAACGTCCTGCTTAAGTGATATCTTGAGAAAAAGATGGGCTACACTTTTCTGCAGGACATATCACAGAACTCTTGGATTGTAGGCAATATTGTAAGTGGTCAAACGTTGCGTTGGAATTTGCAATTCTCTGTATGCGAGCGTTCCATTTGATCATGTTCTTGTAGATATGGACAATAATTTATTAATTGAAAATTAGAATAGTATTTTAAATAATTTCATTCACAATTCTCTGGCCTTTCTATTCCTTACATCATCATGGACTGTAAAAGCCTCAGTTTCGGAACATCTTTAAACAACATTGTATCGTAAGTGTTACTTTCTCGAATGATTTTGGTTTTATAAAATATTAAAGAGTCTACTTTTATTGTATAATAACCCTATATACTATTAGATTGAAAACATAAATCGGAGTTCTCCTAACGCTGAGTCGTATTTGCAGTGTGGTTTTTCCTGGGGTTGTGTAGAGTGGTTTGTAGGATGGGCCGAAAAATCATAATTTTCAATTTCGCTATTCCAATAGTGCAGAAAGGGTGTCCACTGGTATCAATAAAAATAGCATGAAATGTTTTTTCAATTGAGTAACATCTTTTGCCCCCACATTTCACTTGAATTTTCGAATTTGGGGGTTAGAAAGTGCATTTTTTATCTATTACAGTAAAAATAGTTATTTTTGAACATAGCAGTTGTGATAGTACGTAAAGAGTTTCCACAGAGGCCAATAAAATGGTGCAGAATATTTTTCGATTGAATAATACAACACAGACTTTATTCAAGAGAATGAATTACAGTTTCAGATATATTACATATTTATATATTATGGAAGTATTAAATTTATTCGCCTGGGCAGAAATGGGTAAAGACTGTAGTGTCTGACAAAACACATGCTACCCGAGATAGAAATTTTTATTATCTTTAAAATAAATAGATGTTAATTTATTAAATATTGAGAAAGATGCTTTTTAAATAATGGGAGCGAATTTAATGATGGCAAGGTTGAGGGAATAGAGTTCCATTCTCTGCGGCTAAAGCTACCAATTCGCATCAATCTTTACAACTTGCACAAGACTGATTCCAAAATCACCTACCGTATTTCTAGTATTTCCCCTATAAACAGACTTATCCGATGTTTTGCTGTGTTTTACAAACGCAACGGAAATTGTAAAGACTACAAATAGGATTAGGACACCAATACCGCCGTCTTCTAGGGACAATGAAAACAGTAGAAGTGGTGCTGCAGTAATTTCTTTAGGAGAGAAATAAATAAACAAATTAAGAAAAGTATCTTCGAAATATTCCCTACACACAAACGAAAACCATAGTCTGTTTTGCATTTTAATATTTAAGCCTGTGATGCCTTTATTCACTACCTTTCGTTTTCCCCTCAAAATGGAGAATATGTCAAAATGGAAGCACAATAGAACTTCTATTATCCGAATGAATTTGTACCTAATCTGCATCGGTAAATCTAAAGTTCTAAATAATGAAAAAAACATTAATTTAGAGGTGCAGCAAGACACATGTTCTTTTAATGAGTACGTATTTAACAGGAAAGTAATTAAAATTCTTTTTATTGTTGTTCATTGTATAAAAGTTCTAGTTTCTCACGAAAATCGGATCTTTATCTGTGAGATACACCACGCATGCCTACATAACACGTATTTTGCCTTTCAGAAGAAAAGGTTTGTTAAAACATATCATTGTGTTTAAAAAACCAAGAAAAGTTCGTATGAAAACTTATTTGTACTAGAATATGAACCTACCACACACATTTGAACAAAGATGAAACGTATTTAAAGAGTGCCTCTTGGGTGCCCAGTCCGGTTCTGTGAGACTTTCGCTGTAGGCGTGATGAAGGGTTAAGGACATTCTTCCTGTTCTGAAATGCATGCGGGATATTCCAAAATGTCCCGCATGTGTACTCTTTTTATTTTGCTAAGCTTTCCGTGTTTTCAGAACTTCTCAATGTAAGATACTTTGTTTCTTACCATTGGAATATACGATATCAAATCCATATTTTTCTTGCAAGGGAAAATGAAATTGTCGATGAAATGTCTACTTACATGGCTTCCAATATTCGTAGTTTGTTTTCTTTCTCAAAACAAGGCCAAGACACGCACTGCAATTCCTATGAAAGAAATGAAAACTTCGCCTGTGGCAAAAATATTACAAATATATTTTATGGATTACTTTACAATATTATACTTTTTTATTTATGTTTATAAAGTTTAAATAAGGTATATCTTCGGGAATATTTTATTATTTACAATTCCGTTGTTTTGTCCAATTTGGCTATATTCGTTTTGTAAAAAGTATTCTGGAAAAATAAATACATCAATCTAAAATTTTAATTTTCTTTTATTCTTTACTCATTAAATATTTCGTCGAAATAAAAACAAGAATAACTCGTTTTAGGATCTGATATTTAAATTTATAAAAAGTTAGAATAAGGCTAAAATAATTTTTTAAATCCAAATACACAAGTGAGCATTTTATGTAGAAGAAATACCGATACATATTAGCGCAAACATATAACATTCATTAAATAATCTTTGAAAGATTTTTTACAAAAAAATTGTGCTTACGGCAAGAATTCTTCGCAAAGTATAAAAGCAGCAAACCTTATTTAAGAAAGAAACAAATTGCTTTCTACTATGATATAGTTGTCATAAAAAATTCGAGCCCCTACCCACTACATAGAAACTTTCCATTCGAGCATCTTTTTGCAGATGTAATCTATTTTTGAGGGTTTTTCTGTGTGACACGTTCCTTTACTTAATATAAGACAAATTTTAACCTTACTCGAGTAAAGGTCCTCTTTCTTCGAATGTCAGAAATGTATTTGAACATTGAAGAAATGTCCATTTCGATCTTTAAAAATACGTCCAAGTTTGTCGCATTTTTTTAACCTGTTATTTATTTTAACGACTACCATAGAATATGTTTTAGAATATCAAATCTAGAGACACAAATACCCTCCTTGTAATATCCTTTCATGGAGATATTATTGCTTGGATAAATATCCTTTTGACTCCGAATAAATGTTAAAATATAATGGCTTTTTACAATATGACAGAAAACTTAATATGGGTATAAATAAATGAGAGCTCCAATGCTCAAGTGCATTTTTGTAAGCCCCACTGTTAAAAATTTCCGCATTAGTTGTTACTAAAAAATGGTGAAAATGCCGGAATTTCACCAAAATTTGGTACACTTGAAAATTCAAAAGTACCACTTATTGGTGAAAGTATGGTATTTTTTAAAAGATGGTTAAACACCGAACCACATTTTCGTTCCACCTCCTAGCCAATCACTTGAGGCGAGAGAAGTCACGTGTGGCAAACATCCGTTGCGATTCTTTACCGATATTCACCAGTTTTTTACGTGCCAAGATCTCTCCAATCATTCAACAAACTAAGATCATTGAAATTTATTGGTTTATGGTATGTATATCCTTTATTTTTGATGAATTACAATGATATATGTGATAATTTCTATGTCTATGACTTGTTGATGTTTTATCTCACTAATAGCTAACACGCTTATATTAGGCATAATACAAAACCTTTGCAATTTCACTTGGTTGCTACCGTTCTGTAATTAATAAAAATTATGTGTACTCTCTGTATATGAAATGGGGTAGATGTGGCTTCAATAGCAGCCAAGAAAAACAATGGGTACTCCTGCACTCCTCGATACGCCCTTGATAAGTAGCACGTTAAAGGCAGGTTTTTATATTGTTATACAGTGTCCGGAAACTTTTGGCCATATTTGGTTTAACCTAGAACAATATATTTGGTTCAAGCTGGAACCATGAATTTGGTTCAATGTTGCCTTATTCATTATTGAAAGTATATCCATATATCGGTTAAACATCCAGCCAAGTGTTGGTAACATATCTGATGCCAAAATGTGGTGAAACGTAGTTCTTAATAACGGATGCAGCTGGCAAATCACCATATTTTGGTTCAACCCTGAACTATTATTTTAACAGTGTAGCCTGTCGTTTTACAACTCTTTTGATAGAGACGCGTTCTGCCATCGTCAAAAAAATTTACAATGGACTTCCATCTGGAGGTTTTTCTGTTGAGGACGGAAGGTAACTGTCGGGAAAGTTGCAAAAGGACATGCTAACTTTAAAAACTGCGTTTGTGTAAATTTTGACATCAATAAATTACTTTGAATTTAACACAATCAGTAGAATTTACCGCTGTCCAAAGAAAATAACATACAGATGGGGAACTTTATAAGGGATCATTACATCTAAAGTGCGCATCCATACTTTTCCCCATTTCTTATTTAAACCTTATATTTGACTCATAATAATACGTAAACCATTGCTACATAACCGCGTTTTGCACACGTTAACTTTTCTTTCAAGTTGAACTCCGCTAATAAAAAAAGCTCTTAATTCTAAGGCGGGGCCGGCTGAAATTTGAGACCTAAATTTAAATAGCAAGTGACCAAGAAATTCTTTACAATAGCGAGTTAAATCCTTTTTATTCTGGAAGCGGGGAAACCAAGGGGCGTGCCTTTCGTCACTGGATGAAAAACAGTAAAAGCAGGATATCTTGGAGTAGGACTGGCTTTTAGATGCAAATTTTAAAATGGCTATATAGCAGTGGAACTTTATCAAGTAAATTAAACATTGCTTGTGGCGCAAGGTAGAACTTCAGAAATTCAAGGCGATCAAATTGGAGGCGTTGCATTGCAAGATTATTGATTGAAACAGGAAGTTCAACAAAACTTAACGCTTATTTATAAACTAAACATAAAGAGTAATGAAAACCTAGATAATTCAATTTAAATAAAAATTGCTCAACGCCGAGCCACTTGCTCAGACGTTGGTGCAGCTATTAGGAATATTTGGGGAGAGAGCGTGTGGACAGTTCGTGTGCACGGCATTTATACTAAGTTGAAAAGTACGTCATCTGGACGTACGTCATTGTTCTACATAATAACGTCGCAATTATTCAAATGCCACAGCTATAATTCATAAACGAAGTCCTCAATCAAAAATCGTCCCTCTTCAATTTTGTCTTAAAATTATCCAAAGATTCGCGTGGCAGGGAGTTTATGCGATAGTTACCAAACACCCTGTATATGAAGATGATGTTTTGGAGAGTCATTAGGTTTCTGCAAAATACTCAAACTGACACGATGCCGCCAGACAAAGATGCAATATTTGTTATGTATCAGTATCCCTGTTATATCAAGTACGTTAATGCAACTATTTTTTAATAGTACTAAAAATAATTTTTAAAGAGAAGTCTTGTTGGATCTTAGTGTAGCAGTAATCGCAAATTAAAATTATTTAAAATTTAAAATTAAAAATTTAAAGTAAAAGTTAACAAATTCCAGATGATCACTAAATGCAATGGTTTTCAGCTATAACTAGAACGATTACGTGGGAAAAAAAAAGAAAAATCGTCTCATCATAATAGGTGTATTTGGTGCAATTTCGAGAACCTTCAACATCTCAATATATCAAGTGTATTTACGAAGTAACAATCTACTAACTGCAACAGACTGCTTCACAGGAACTGTCCATGCATTAAGGACATGCTTTTGATAGCTAGTCAAATTGGGTAAGGATCCAATGTTAGTGGCTGCCTCGGTCACCAGAGCATGAGAAATTGCATTTATACGATATACTAATAATAATTTAGTATTCCTTCGAATTGAATAACACGGTAAATTTCGTTCTTTGCTTTTAATTTAGTTATGCATTTGCATGGCTAGGAAAGGAAAATCCAGAAAAGGAAAATAAAAAGAAGCAAATGAAATAAAGGTAAAACAGAAAAGTTCAAAAAAATTAAAAGAAAGTAACAAAAAGATGGAAGTTTAAACCAAATTAAAATAGGTAGGACAGGGATATTTAATTAAAACAAATATGAGAAAAGTTCCACACCGTTTCGAGAAATAATGTGGGCTTTATGAAAATAAAACTAATAGAGACCAGGGTTTGAAAAAATAAACTCTTAAAAAGTTGGTTTTCAGTATGACGCACGAAATTATTTTTGTTTCGTAGCCTTTGGGGTTGTTATTATGGGGTTTATTATTCATGATACTGTTGCTTAAAAGCACATGATGCATTTGTTCCAGTCGTTGTTAATGCTGAGTACTATATTAAAACACCCGGGGTTATGTATTAAATTGTGGATCAAAATTATTTTCTACAAACATATCCTTGGTTGTTTTCCACAATTACAATTTATTACGTTGCCGGGAAACATTTTATTTAAATTAATTAACTGTCGGATATTTGAAATATTTTCTTCTTCCCTTTAGAAGAAATAACTAATCCCGAAATGAAAGAACTCTTGTAGTTCATTCATTTTCAAACCTTATTTATTGGGCTGTTTCTTGTTTCTTTTAAGCGCATTCGCTAGCAAAATAATCAATTCCATTTCAATGCATTGAAACAATTTAAAAAAAGAGGCAGTATTTGCGCTTCTTAAACACCGTGGTCCAAATAATATAGTTGAATGGAAAATTACTTTTCAAAGCAAGATTTCCAATTAGTCTCTTACTATGTATCCTTTTCAGAAAAAGCAGTGACGCGCTTACGAAGCGCCGCTCCGTTTATCTAGGTTCAGGAATAAAACACAAAATATCTTTCTTTTGTATTCAATATCTTGAAAGAAGGGGTTTTACAAACGTAAAATGTGAATGCTTTCCAGACATCTGAATTTACAAAATATTTAGACACTACTGCTTTAGAACCTATTGATTTACTTCCTTAGTTTTAGGAAGCAAGTTT
>QLNU02015360.1:234752810-234767450 GCA_006491805.2 Dysdera silvatica
TGAGTTGCTGCCCGCCGATGTCTCTACAAACAGTTCCACAGCTAAAAGAGCTCTTCAGGAGGGAGTGGGATGAATACCCCAGTACCTCATCGATAACCTGATGGACTCCATGCCTAACAGATGTTAAACGTTGCTGTTAGTCAGGGAAACCCCCTATTGACATGGATTTTCTACAAAAAAAAAAAAAAAAAAATCACATTTTGGTTGTTTTCGCAATTGCAAGTGTGTATTTTTCATTTTCTACCAAAAAGCCTCAATAAAATGCATTTTTCTTTCATATGTGACGTCATTTCTTATGGCACACTATGTCTGTAGATAATATATCATCAGCCACCAAAACTCGTAATATATTTGCAATATCTATCAAAAACTTCAATATTCTTCATTTTTTTGAGCAGTGTATACATATATATATATATATATAAAAGTTTTCCTCGCCCATTCTTGGCGGAAACAGGCTTTGGGACGGGCAGAGCGCCATGTTCCCAAGCCTCTTTTTACATCACTTCTTAATGTGCCATGTCTAGAAACTTCCTGACAATGTGACACGTGTTTAGGATTGTGGCTTTTTGTATTTCAATGTAGGTGTTTGGGTCAATGTTGAGTATTCCCAAATTCGTCGCAAGCGTTTTTGGTACTATCCCTGTTGCTGAGATGACTAACGGGATGATGAAGATCTTTTCCATACCCCATATATCTCTTACTTCATGTCTGAGATCTTGGTACTTGTTGATTTTCGTTGTGTAGGTTGTCTGTATGTTATTGGTGTTGGGTACTGCTATGTCGATTAAGTACGTGGTCTTATTTGATTTATCGACGAGGGTTATGTCAGGACGGTTATGTAGGACTGTCTTGTCTGTTATGATTGCTCTATCCAGTAAAGCTTGTGTGTTTCGTTCTCATATGTGTAAACCTTATGTTTTATTGATCAATACAATTGTTCGGCAGTATTATTGTATCGAGTACCGATATGAACATAGACAAAATTCATTAGATGGCTAAAAAGTGAAGAATTAAGTAGCGTTTGTGTTCCACAATAACTGTACATCCCTTAAGTTTGTATTTTTCATATTTTAATGCTGATCAGATGAACCGTTTGCAACGCAAAATGCTTTCATGAGCCTCAATTTTATTAAAACATTTAGTTAATCTGGATTTTCACCATCTATCCTCTTTTTTAAATAATAACTTGTTGAGGCAGTATACAGTGTGATGTGTTTAATAATAAAAAAAGGAATTGGATTATTACAATATTTGAAAATACTTAAGAGGTTGAAGTACAACTTAGAAGGCTAAAGTTGTAAGAAAAATGAAAAACGTCTGTAAGGGTGATATCATGAGTCTAAAATTGTTTCCATGGGATAAAGAAAGCAATATACATTCCATTCGAAATATAAACAAGACGCAAGGAAAAATGCTTAAACGTCAGCTGCAATCATATACGTGTTTTATTCGTGTCCAAAATAGAGAGAAGAGAGAGAGGGATAATTTCCCCGCATGTACAATGTTGTAAACACAATTAAGAAATAAAAAACGAATGTTTGTGTAACTTACAAATAGAAAAAGTTCTCAGAGTTTTTGTACATGAAAAATTGCCGTAAGAAAGTTAAAAAAACTTAGCATTAATCACATTTAAATAACTATACATCCATTATATTTAGTAGAATGACATGCTTATTTTCAAGTTTTATTTCCAGCTCCTAAAATGAACGAATATACAATGCATTCCTAAAATTCAGTTGGTTCATTTACGTATGTTATAATACAGTTTCTAATGTTAATATAGTAGAAAAATCATAATTTTTATAAAATGTTTTGTAATTATAAGTATTTTTCATACAGCAGAATGTTACATTATTTCTTTACAGGTATCGCTGATATTCGCAAACAGAGATGCAAATTTAAAAATATCTCTTTCGAATTAAGAACATGCTGAAATATTTACAGATCCTGCATTAATATTTGCTGAAAATAATTGAATATAAAGAAATAGGCATAAGAATGTAAACATGAATCTGGAAATTGCAAAAACACGTGCTAAGAAAATTTTACGAAGGAACGTATTAATATTCTTTGAAAGCGTAGATATTTTGAGCGAGCTAGCATATAGATGAAAGACGTGAATAAAATATAACCACAATGGAATATTAAATATGCATTATATTTGAGATAAAATGAAAAACATTATTTTATTCAAAAAGGAAAAAAAAGACAATACTTTAAAAAGTACTTTTCCATTGTTGTCAGGCAAGAGGTTTGTTGTCGAAACCTGTAAAAACTACACTTTTATAAAAGTTATTTCAATAAATTTTGGATGTTAAAATTTGTTTCCTTCAAAAAACTTAACAGTTTCACTTTGAGATTTTTTATCTATAAAGCAACGAATTTTTTTTATTGCTGATAAATGTACTAGGTGAAAATATCTCAATTATGATGCATAAATATATTGGAGATATATTAAATAACTATTAACGCTAAATAAAATAAAATTATCTTTTAACTCTACTTGGGACGTATTTTCTTACATAGTAAGTTTCCTAGCAATTATTTATACATATAATTTTTATTTTTGTTTTATATATCCCAAGTTGAAATATTTAAATTTTGGAAAGTTTATTTAAAAGTTAATTTAAAAGTATTTTGTTCAAATAAAATATTTATACGTAGCAAAAAATCACTATTTCACTTTGATGGGCAATTCAAACCAATTTCCTGTCAGTATGGAAATAAATAATAGCAAACTTTACGTCCTTCTAAATATTGGGCTGTTTTATAATTCAGGCTTCATAGCATTTATTATTATTATTATTTTTTTTGCAAGTTATAATCTGCGTCTGAGTACAACGATAAATATCGTATAATGTCTGCCTTAGAAAGTGTGGAGAAAATGAATCTTAGAAAACCAAATTAATGTAGTCACGTGTTTATAGTAATTGTTAATTTTCAAGATATGGTATTGAAAGACATTTCGAGTGAAAACATTTGTTGAAATTTTTTAATAATGATTTATTGCCAGATCCAAATAAGATAGGTACGGTTTTAAGTGAAAACACGTTAAATTTATTTGCAGATGGAAACCCAAAATTAGTATCAAAACTTTTTTTTGTTCAACCCCCGACCCCAAGGCCCCAAACTTTGAATTTTAAAATGACAACACCTATCTTGTGATATATCATTTGAAACAGCGTAAAAATAAAATGTTTCTGCAAAAAAAAATTTATTTGGTTTATGCGTTCTGGAGAAAGAATTCAAAATAAAATCGTTATTTTGCTTTACTCGCGCTGATATCCCTATAGAAATAACGAACGCTGACTTTAGCATTTGTGGCTATCTCCTATGACTGCGCATGACCAACACGCAAAAGAAAGCTGATTTTCTGCGCAGACGGCGTGCAAATCAGTTCATTCAATCCAGTGCTGTTCAAAGCGCCCTCTCTGTCGGTCTAGTATTGTTTGAAAAGATAAAAATAACGATTACATTTTTACCTCCTTCTCATAAATGCATGAAGCAACTTCATTTCCATTTGCGCAAAAATATTCCATTTTTTATACTGTTTAAAATTATATATCACAAGGTAGTGGTTGCCATTTGAAAATTCAAAGTTGGGGGAACTGGGGTTCGGCGGTTTAACAAAAAAAGTTTTGATACTAATTTTGGGCTTCTCCCTGTAAATAAAAATTGACGTGTTTTTGCTTAAAATCGTACCACCGTAGAACCAAAACTATTAAGTTGTGGCCTTTTTTAAATTATCACACTCTATATTCAGTATAACTGCTTTCAACGTGGGTTCTCTCTAATGTGGTTAATTAATTATGGACTTTAGGTGTATGTTTTAGAGCAAGTAATGAGACAAATTGTATTTTGCATCTTAATTGATGTCTATAAATATGTTTTTAGAAAATAATGCCAAATGTGGATTTTTGAAAAAGTATTTTTAATTTTTGCAGCACGTTACCTACTTACTATCGCTGAGCATTCACCTCACATCGCGGTGATATTTGTACTATCGTATACAACCTCTCTTCTACAACCTATAAATCAGGAGGTTATATCAGTTTTTAAAACCACTTTTCTTGTGGCCGACATTCGTAAACAGTTCAGTAGCCAAAAGACGAGACCAGTGTTGTGTGGTTAATATTTAGAAGAATTTTAATATAAAAAAATGGCGTCGACGTCATGGGATTTAGAGTGAGGTCAAAATTCGCGATGCTCAGAGCCTCTCTGCTTGCTTTTTCTTCATTTCCTTTTAACAAGTTACATTTTATTGCTTTATTCATTTACAGTCATTTAGTGATTTTACGAAGATAAATAATGCGAGTAATACACTCTAGGACCTACCTGTAACTCTACTTTTTCCATAAGCTCTATTGTTTTAGAGAGAGAACTTCTTTAGAAATGCAATTATCGCATTATGGAAAAACTTATTATATTAAAACATTCTACTAATCATTGCTTAATAATGCAAATCAACTCAAATTATTCACACGGATACATTTTTTAACATTATGTGATAATTATTTATAATTTATTAGTTAGGTTAGCACGTCTATGCAGCGAAATATAAAGACTTTGGTGTCTGACAATTCTCCTACTTCCCAGAATTGGATACAATTAGTGGAAGTGGAAGTAATAAATAAATAAAATAAAGTACAGGCCTGCACAAAAGTTTAGACACAGAGGCAAATTATAAATAAAAGCGAGAATTTGCATTGAACTTCGCCGATATTGTATCTAAATAATCCTAGAACCAATAATAAATTGTGCAACTTAAAAGATTACCAAAAGTACTGAAACAAAATATCCCAACACCGTAATATTGGAATCTGCATGCCACAAATGTTTAGGCACATATGTCAGATTTATGCAAATTAACGGCGCGAAGTTCCCAAGTGATCGAAGGGGCGTTTCCCAGAGTTGTTATATAAGGCCTGAAATAATTTAGAATGCTTAGAACGATGCCGAAGTCAAAGCAATTTACGAATGACGAGATTTTGAAGATTTGGAGGCTGAAAACTAAAGGTAAATCTGTTACTCAAATTTCTGTTGCATTGAACCGTTCAAAGCGAGGCATTTATCGAGTGTTATCCCGGGGTGATCAGTATCAACCAAAATCACGATCTGGGAGGCCTCGAGTGACCAGCATTCGGGATGATAGACAAATACGAAGATTGGCTTCAAATGAAAGCCTGTCTGCAAATCAAATAAAAAACACGTTAGCAATGCGAGTGTCAAGAGAAACCATACGTAGAAGGATTGTAGAATGCAGGCATTTGAGATATGCAAAAATGCGCCGCAAGCCCTGCTTGCAATTACATCATAAACAAGCACGACTACAATGGGCAAGGCAGCACATATCATACAGTGACGAATGGCTGCAGGTGTTATTTAGTGATGAAAAAAAGTGGAACTTAGATGGTCCCGATGGCCTTTCGCACTACTGGCACGATCTTCGAAAACGCCCCTTAAGTCGGTTCAGCAGACGTCAAGGAGGAGGTTCAGTCATGGTTTGGGGAGCCTTTAGCTTCAATGGACAGACTTCTTTGGCGTTTTTGAATGGAAAACAAGATTCCAAGGCATACCAGGCAACTCTTGAAAGTCACCTATTACCTTTTGGCGAACTTTTATGTGGACGAAACTGGGTTTTCCAACAAGATAATGCGTCCATCCACACATCCAGGTCAACAAAAGAATGGATGAGCGCTAAAAATATTACAGTTCTCGATTGGCCTGCTCTTAGTCCTGACTGTAATCCCATCGAAAATGTATGGGGCATACTAACGAATGTTGTGTATGCCAATGGAAAGCAATATCCGTCCGTTTTAGAACTTAAAAAGGCTATAGAAGAAGCGTGGTTTAATTTTGAACCAGAAACCTTTCAAAATCTTGTGCTTTCAATGAACGACCGCGTATTTAATCTAATACGAAGTAATGGTGGCTACATTGATTATTAAAATTGTTCATTTCCTTATGCAAGTGCTAAAATTTATGTTTGTGCCTAAACTTTTGTGCCACATATTTTACTTATTTTAAGTTATATATTGCAGCAAGTTCGCTACTGATGTGATTTCTGTTCTCAAATTTTTAATTTGCATATTACATGTGTTCATACTTCGTAATATTAAAGTTCCTACTTCTTCAGTTTTAATAGTATTTTGTTATACTCAAATTTGTGTTGTGTCTAAACTTTTGTGCAGGCCTGTAAAGAGCTGGTTGATTAGTAATCGTATAAATAAATTAAGAAAAAAGTAGTTATATCATAATTCTATATCCAATGGACATCTGAAAATAGGTTATTTATATTGAGCAAAGGAATGAACAGATTTAAGTGAGTTAGGAAGAAGATCCCACACCCTAGGGCCAAAGCAACAGATGAGCGAGAGTCCAAGTTTTATCCGTGAGTACTCTGGTATTAGGTCGTTAAGATTTCTTATAAAGTAGGCATGATCAGGCAAGTGTAATGAAATGAGAGCCATTTCGCATGGTGCTAAATATGAAGATGGAAGTTTTGTGCATAAATAATTTTTCGATTAGTAATATCTGATGATCAGTAGTTTGTTTTTTGGTTTTACGGCTCAAAGACTACAGTGGTCATGCTGCGCCGGGACCTACTGTTTTCCGAGGAATCCGAACCTCTTAAGGCCTAGGGAACCAAACCCCGGACTACAGTGAGCAGTGCGATCTTTTATGAGATCTCTGAGTAAGCGTTCTTTTTGCACTGCTGGGAGTCGAACCCGGATTAGCCGCGCAATAGGAGAACGCGTTACCACACTGCGCCACCGCAGGGCCGATGATCAGTAGTTCTGGAAGAAATGTTTTAATGGTTTAGGAGAAGGAGGTAACTTTTTTTGAAGTCCGGTAAATCTAGAAAGATTGAACGTGGAAGAGCTTCCCCAGATTAGCAGGCAATGGTGCAGAAAATAGAAACTCATAGCATAATAAAAAGCACAAAAAGAAGTGAGACAGCTAAGTAGTAGCTAACGTTTCGAATCACTCCGATATTTCCACTAACCTTGCTACAGCTATTTTTAATGTGAATATCCTATTTTTAAGGTTGAATTGAAGAGTTACACCGAGGAAGTTTATATTTTGTGAGAAGTAAATCATTGTATTATTTATATTGAGATTCAAATGGTTAGGATTTATTTGCTATGTACGATAACTTTTAATGCTTAGAGTATGGTTGAACTTTTAACTCAGAAAACGACATTTAGAGCTTTACCTTGTAATACTCATTTATTTAGAAAGACTGTTTTTATATTTTATCTGCCTTCAAGTGGAAAAAATAGTGACAGAAGGCAAACACAAAATAGATGAAACACAGAAGAGTTTTATAGGAATTACATACTAGAACCTACAGAAAGTTAACAAAAGCAAGATTACGTTCCCGATTTCGATATAATGGAAAGTCTTTTTATATTTTCCATTATTCAATAAATCCTCTTATAGATATCAGAATGTGTTTTTTCTCTGCTTTCCGAGCAATTGATCATCAACAGTTTTGTTTAGCAACAGCCACGAACATGCAACTCGGTTTAAGTTATTGTCATATCTCACGCATGTATGTATTGATATATATGTTTTTGGAAAGATCAGTCTCATGAAAACTGTCAGAAATACTTGCCATTATCCGATATAATACCAGTGTTTCTTTCAATCCTACAAATTTCAAATTTTCAGTTCTCGATTTAAATTATTTTTCTTTTTTCATATTGGGTTTATGTTTTTTTTTGTGACAAAATGGAGCCCCAAACGCACTAATGCAGAACATGAATAATGGTCCAAACGAAAACAAAATCTAATTAACTTTAATGAAAAATGCTTGTTATCTGCTTTATATGCAAATAAGGATTTTTCATTTGATAAATCTACGATATTTTAATTAAAACGTGAGATAAAACGAAACAAATATATGATTAAATTTTAGGTAAACGTACTGGTTTTGTACAATGGATCGTTTGAAATGACGGAATAAAATATTTTTGTCGTTTGAGCATACAAATATTATTATTCTACAAATATGCTGATAAATAGTCAAGTTAATGACATTTTGATTATTTTGCGAATATTAATTCATCAACGTTCTCCATAATTTTCCCTGTATTGTGAAACTACTTATAATTGATTTTCAAATTTAGAAATCACCTCACTAATCAGTGCGTCCAGTAAATAATCAATATTCAGATATCTATGATATATATATATATATATGTGGACGTGTGGTTTACTATTGATTATTATTTTAGTTCTTCCATTATTTGGGTGCATTATTTAGATTGTAGAAAAGTCGAATTTAACAGAGTATTGTCTAACCATGCAATTTATTCCAGCGTTATATAAGAGTTATATATCAAGGTTTTCAATATTCTCCAAATAGACGGAGAGAGGGAGTGAACTATTACAATGCTTTTAAAAGCAACTTTAGGAAGTTAGAAAAAAAAAAAAAATTACATTAAAAAAGCATTAGATTGACCAAATTTTGTTAGTTAGCTATGTTGCCAATGGATATGTACAAAAGACAAATTTCTCCACAATCCATTATTTTGTATTAGAGAAAAACATATTATTTAAAGTTACTGTGACAAATTCTATACCATGTGCTACAAAACCACTTCCTGAGCCTGGTGGGAAAGCACGTTATCGTGCGAAAAAATAGAATATAATTTGCCCTAAAAATTACAGATGATCCTCCTCCACAAGAAAGTGCAATAGTCATGTCTATTCAGGGATTTCGCGACGATGCCTAATGCTCATGAGCTATAATTTGTGCCTCAAAATAATGTCGTATTATAGCAGCCCATCCAAAGAAAAATATCATGACGATTTAGCATTCTTAGTATGAGCTTCAAGCTTTTTGTGCTAAATGCATATACTTCATCAGTATATCGGAGTTTCCGTTATCAAATGGTAAGATTCTGGGCCAACGCAGCCACCTTGGTTTTCTCGAAAATATTAAAATTCCGTCGTGGAGGGGGGGGGGGCGATTCCCGTGGCCTGGAAAGATTGGGACATTGGAATGTATTTGTAGCTGAACCATATAAAAGATGCAAATTGTGTTTGTAAAATCGACTTTTCTCTATATTTTGAGCCCGTCGGCAATGTAAATCTCTAGCAATTCCTCGTTAACACGAGGAGGTGTTAATAACTGGAGCAACGACGTAGTGAATTTCTTGAAGGCGTCGAATGCGTTGTAATGCATCAACGTTGCTGAAGGTCCATTGGAGGATTCTGGGTATTCTTCGACGGGTCGTGGTTACGCTGAAGGGACGCCGGTTTTGGCTTGGTAGTTATTTCCGTTTACTTATCCTGTCAAGTAGTCGTAGATACTGGAATTTAGACGGACTTAGCAAAAAGTACTTGGACGTCATCAAGGCGAACTGATGCTGCCATAAAGCTTCTGTAAAGTGTTAAACAAGGTCTGGGCCGCAGAAAGCGTTTCTTTCAGCGAAAGTAATTTTTTATTTTTAGTTTAATTTAGTATTGAGTATGTATAGTTTAGTATTGAGTATGTATAGTTTAGTATTGAGTATGTATAGTTTAGTATTGAGTATGTATTATGGGTTGGAATTTACGGATTAACGATTTTATTAGTGTTTCAATATTCACTGATCTCTGTTATTGTATACCTTGGGAATATGATAATGTTTGGATGATAATTTGCCGTTTAATGTATTGTGTTAAAATTCGTACCTTGTAAAATACGTATGGTTAAGCTGTGAATAAACTGGGTGTTATTCAATTATTGCGTGACGCAGTTTTATGCAAGTACTTACTGATAGGAGATCCCTTCAATATTTGACGGTCTATAAAGTGTTTTTTCTGTTATTTGTTGTCCTAGACCTTAGGCCAGACCTTAGCTTACTACCTCAGTAGAAAGCACGTGGCGATAGAAAGAGTTACCTGATATCCCGGTCAAGTTGAAGTCCGGCAATGGGCAGATTAGCCCAGGTTAGGGAAACATAGTAATTATTCTAACAGTACATTAATCATTTAGGTGCTTAATTATTCATGAAGATAAAGTGTGTTTAAATAGTTTTGGCCGCTGTACCAGGTTTACCCACATGAAGGGTGCGCTGAAAGCGAGTGTAATTTTGGGTAAGTTTCGCTCAGCTTAACTTTTGACATTGGTTTACCACTTCACGGGTTCCGAGTCGTTAAGGCATGTTGTAATTTTATATTAATAAATTGGTTGTGTTGTAAATATGATTCCGACTGATTTGTGTTTGATCGCCTTTGCCCTTTAAAATTAGTTTTATGTTTCAAGATAGGTAGCTTAACCAGATTTCTTATAAAGCGTAGGGTTCAGTGAAACTGTAAAAATATGTAGTTATGAATCGTTGTTTTAGATGACACCTTTCTGTAGATCTCGTTCAAACTTTGTAAAATGAACTGAGAAAATAAAATAGTTTACACGTAATTTTTATAATGTTTTACTGTAAATTATTTTTTTACTGTATTTTAACTAGATATTCCCTTAAAAATTCAGAGTACAATTTACACTTTGCTTGAAAAAGGTTTGTAAAAGCTTATGAATTAATGATCATTTCAATGGTGATTCAGATTAACTGAAAGACATGTTAAAATTAAACATCGTTTACAAAACTAAACTTGTAAGCTGATTAAAAACTCTAATTTTAAGGAAATAAAATATTTTTTTATTTATTCCTTAACTTATTTAATAAAATGATTTCTCATAACTGTACTGCCAAATCAACCCTCCAATCAAAACTTCATGTTAACCGTACTGGGTTAGGAAGGCTGAAAACCCAACATATATTCTTTCCACATCTCCACCAGTATTCAAGGGTGTTCTGAAAATAAAAAAAGGCTATAAAATAAGCAACAATATAAGTAGTGTATTTTTTCAATTTACATAAAGTATATTATTGTCATGTCAATAACTACTAGAGGCAAAAATTATACTTACAAATTCTGCGATATTTTTAAATTAAAAATCAAAATGCATAACAAATTTTATATTTAGATTCAGTTTGATCTTATCATTCCATTTATAACTTTAGATTCTAAGACTAACTGGAATTATAATGATTTGGGATAAGTACTGATTACGTTTTTTCCAAAATATTTTCTCTTTATTCTGTATGAACATAGATTACACATGTTTATCATTAAAGTATATTAAATAAAGAAATTAGATGTTCAATAAAAGAAATTATGGAGAATTTCTAAGAATTTTTACTTCAAAATCAAGGAGAGTATCTGGTAGCATTGGTAACTTTTTTAAACCTGGAAAAGTTTTCATCTATAAATAGAATTATCTAAGTTTTTTAATTATCTATCTACAAATTTCGCTAAGAACAATTATATGATTTAATAATACAATACAATATTTTCCATGCTACAGATTTGTCAATCCTGTACATGGAGGAAGAGTTGCAAAACCAAAAGTTAATTTCCTCTCTCCATATACTGGCTTAAGTTTCATTTCTTATAATTAGTCTTCTTAATTTGTTTCTAAATTCAGTATCTGATGTAATTTTTTTTATTTCGTTTGGTAATGAATTCCACATCTTAATGCCGTAATAATTTATATTACCGGAACCCATGTTTGTTTTTATTTTTTTTTTAATTTTTAAAGTTTTCCTTGATCAACTATTGTTCATATTTGGTTTATTTTCTATATTTATGTCCTCAATATACTTCCCTTTTTTTATTCGATTAAATATCATTATCAAAATTTTAAATCTATGTATTTGATCTAAATCCATTATATTATTTTCAATTTTTATTTCTTGTTTTTTGTTTTTTTTTTGCGTTACATTGTTCCAAAATCTATTTAATATTGTTTGCACACTTTATCGAATTTTTATATTCATATTTTCCCAGACACTATTTCCATATAAAATATAACTATATATCAATAAATAATATAAATGAATTTTTATGTGTATGGGTAACAGATTTTTTAATCTTTAATACTCCTACACTTTTTCTAATTTTTTTTATTAACTTCCAAAATATATTTATTCCAATTTAAACTTCATTTATATAAATACCAAGGAACTTAATTTCATCCGTTTTCTTTATTTCCTTATTATCTAACTTTAATATTTCCAAATTATCTAATTTTTTATTTATATTATGAAAAAGTATATGCTTAGTTTTTTCTCTATTAACTATTAGTTTATTATTTTTAAACCACTGATTTAGAATTTCTAGTTTTAATTTTGCCTTGATGAAGAGGTTTTCTTGTGACATATCTCCAAAAATCAGACCTATGTCGTCAGCAAATAAGTTTACATCATCGTCAATGTCAGTAATATCATTTATGTATATGAGAGACAATGGCGGCCCAAGTATGGAACCTTAGGGGACTCCACATGTATTTTGCTCTTGATTAGAATGTATATGATTTATTTGCACAATTTTAGTTCTACCTGTTAAATAACTATGAAACAATTTAAGCACATTATCTCTAACTCCATACATTTGCATTTTAATTAATAACAATGATTGGTCTATTTATAATATCGAAAGCCTTGCTTAAGTCAAAGAATATGCCTATAACAAATTCTTTATTTTCAATTTCTTGTTGAATTTTATTAACTGTTTTAATGAAGACATCCTCTGTTGTCCAATTTTTTCGGAACCCATATTGTCTTGAATTTAATATATTATATGTGTCCAAATATTTCAATAGCCTATTGTATAATAGTTTTTCAAAGATTTTTGAGAATATAGGAATTATTGAGATTGGTCTATAGTTGTATAGACATTTCCTACCCTCTTTTTTAAATATTGGAATAACTTTACTTGTTTTCATTTTTATTGGTATATATGACGTCTCAAGGATATTATTAAAAATCATATTTAGTGGCTTTACTAATTCTCCGGCACAAAATTTTACTAATTTTAGTTTAATGCCATCAAGCCTTTCACCCTTATTTTGTTTAATTTTTTGAAGTTCCTTTTTTTTATTTCTTCTTTTGTGAATTCTGCAAGATACATGCTATTTTTTCGTGATTCTACTCGTTGATAATTTATATACACACCATTATTATTTGATTGTGTAATTTCTTCCATTATATTTATATAAAAATCATTAAAAGCATTTGCCTGAGTTTGTATGTCCGTTATTTTGACATTATTTATATTTATTACTAATTTTGTATTTAAATTTTTATCTTTTTCACCCATTAACTTATTTATATTTGCCCATTGTTTTTTTGGATCTTTCGTCATAAATATATTATTATAATGAATATTTTTTTGTTTTTAATTATTTTATTTACTAGATTTCTTTTTATATATATAATAAATCTTTATTTAGAATCATAATTTACATAATACTAACTCTATTCTATTAATTAGCTGAACAACTACTTTTACCAGCTAGATAAAGACAAAATGATATAGATCTAGCTGAAGTTACTGAGCCCGCTACCCTTTTCAGAGCCCTCTACCCTTTTCTGATGGAACTCTGGCGCACTTCGTTGAGTTAACACTTTTGGGTTACTCACTGACCCTTCGAACTTCTTTAGCATCAGCATAAAACGACATTAAGAAGTAAGTAGAGGCGCAAATATGCAAATGACTATGGGAAACAAAATTATAAAATGATATCGAAGATGTAAACTGTTAAAAGTATTAAGACTATGCAATTAGAAATACCCAATGCCACTGATTATACTCATTTAAATGGTGCAAGGTAATTTTGGTAGCATCAATTTCTGCTTATATCTTTTTTATCGATACAAAAGTAAGATCTATCGTTGCATAATGTAATAATGAAGGTGAATTTTAAATATATTAAGCATGCAAATATCCTAATTGCATATTCCGGGAAAGTCGACATTTAGAAATAATTTTTTCAGTGATACTGAATTAAAGAATCAGAATTTCTGATTTTTATGCCCAATTTATATACATAAACTAACACTTCACTACTTTCGTTTAAAGTAATTTGTCCAATAAATCATCCATATATTTTCGGATTTAACATGATCATCTTCAAGGGCGGATCCAGCAATCTTTCGAGGGGGCGATTTGTTTCCGAGTCCCAATTTTTTCCAAATGTCCGGTATTTTTCATTTTAGTTTCCATGATATAATCCCTGCCAAGAGGGGCGATTTCTTTATCGCCCCTCCCCATTTGAACCGCGTTTGGTCATTTTATTAATGACACTTTTTATTTCACGGAATTATTTAGAGTGTATGTTTTCGAGTATTTTATTATTTATCTTCAATTAGCAGTAACTTATATTACATTGAAGGCAAAAATACATTTTATGGCTTAAATTGAAGTTATATAAAAACTACATACCAAAACAATCTATTAAATTATATTCTACGTCACGATATAATCCTAAAGAAACAAATTAATTTCGATACTCTTAGCGAATATCAAAAATCGTTAAATTAATTTGCTTAGTTATTGATGTTTTTGGCTTTATTTCCTGATTTGAAATTACAAAAATAATAAATCATTAGGAAAACATTGAAAACTAAGACAATTAAAAATAATTAAAACCAATTAAAAAGGTGATTCAATTATATGAATAAACAAATGAAATATAAATAAATTCCACGTAACGTACCTATTCTAAACGATCAAACAGCAGTCTCCGAAATTACTCCGACTATTTATGGTTTGCATTGGAAACATATTTGCCTTGCTGCCAAA